>QODF01000221.1:37680-87217 GCA_024372805.1 Oostethus manadensis | reverse complement strand
TATATATATATATATATGTGTATATATATATGGACATATATATGGACATATATATATATGTATATATATGGACATATATATGGACATATATATATAGACATATATATGTGTCTATATATGTGTCTATATATATATATATATATATATATGTGTCTTTATATATGTGTCTATATATATATGTCTATATATATATGTGTGTCTATATATATATATGTCTATATATATATGTGTCTATATATATGTCTATATATGTATATATATATGTGTCTATATATATGTCTATATATGTATGTATATATATGTATATATATATGTATATATATATGTATGTATATATATGTACATATATATATGTATGTATATATATGTATATATATATATGTGTATATGTATGTATATATATGTATATATATATATGTGTGTGTGTTTATATATATGTATATATATATATGTGTGTTTATATATATGTATATATATATATTTATGTGTGTATACATATCTATATATGTGTCTATATGTGTGTATACATATCTATATATGTGTCTATAAATATGTAAATATATCTATATATGTGTCTATATATATGTATATATATATCTATATATGTGTCTATATATATGTATATGTATATATATATGTATATGTATATATATATATATGTATATATATATGTATATGTATATATATATATGTCTATATGTATATATATATATATATATATATATATACCAACAAAATCACTATTATCCATGTCATAAATATGACAGGGTTTTTAATAATGTATTGGCTGTAAATTGAAAATGCCAGTTTTTGTGGAAAATACATTCAAAAATTACTGTTAAATTTATGACAAAAACTTCCAAACAAAATAAAAACACATTAAAAAAATTATTGTAAATACTTTTAAAACAATCACTATTGTATTTATCACAAGGCTAGTACAGTCACTGGAATATATATATATATTTTTTTAGTTACCTAAAATGTAATTCACATTTTTTCTTACATATTTATGAGGATAATAGCGATTTTTCTATGGCAATAGGTCGACCTATTTGTATTCACTGCAATGGAAAAAAAATGGAAAAAAAACCCCACGACTTATCATACTTCTGGCAATTAAAAGGGTTATTAAATGTTTTATATTTTTTTGCTATAATTAAAACAATGTGGCTTAAATTTAAATCACTTTTATTGGTGATTAAAAATATTGAAAGAAAAAATGAGTAAAAATATATAAATATTTAAAACAATTTTGAATTTAGTAAATTTTTATGCCCACTGCTTGCATGTGTAGACACTGAATTATGATATGAGTATATTCAAATATTTGTTGAGCTAACTGGCAAAAATTTCATTCTGTGGAATTGTGTCCCATGACAATATTTCAATTCCAATTTTTTTTTGGTATGTTTTGTTTGGTTCTGGTACAACTCAGTCACACATGTGTAGGCAAAGCGGGTTTATTCACGCTCCACACGACATGAAACAAGCTTTAAAGAAGATACAATACTGGTTTTAAAAAGGCTTTTTCTCCGTGTTGAAGTTGACATACAAGAAGCAAAGTTCTGCAAACAGTTGCTAATCACATTGAAAATGCTTTGCAGTCTCTGCGGTTTGGTGTGACTCCTCCCTGTCTCGTACACTTCACGCCACTGAAATCTGGTTAGGAACCGATCAGACTCCGGTGGAATGAAGGATAGAAAACATGGAATGCTCCCGCAGAAGAGACGCAACGCGGCCGAAACCGGGAGGTGAGGATGTCGATGGTAGCTCGCCTCGAGTTCCTTTCTGGGGTTTCGAAGCCTGAGCATGACCGGGCCCGCCCTCTGCTGTGGCTGCAGGGGATCTGGCTCCAGGTTTGCAACCGGACACCGCCCGGAACCTCTTACCTGAATCCTTCCCATGCATCCACATTGTAGTTCAAAGCGGGATTTCCTTTAGCTAAGAACACAAATGAAACGTGTAGACCGTTCTCTACCTTTCCTGGCTTAACTGGCAAAACTCACCTTCCAGCTCCCCCACAAACGCTTCCAAATCATCCCGAAAGCTTCAAAGTCTTCCCGAGTGTCTGCGGGCAGGAGCAACACTATCAGTCCTCCCCTACCTGACCCAGGTATACACTGGTTCAGAGGGCAGGGCCGACCAATGGGGTGCGAGCACCCGAGGGAGGCCGCCCACTCTTTTCCCAACCGTAAAAAAGCAGCCACGCCCCTTCCGTGCTTGCGTGGCGTTCCTGCCAGTTCCGCGGAGCCATTAAAATCATCCACTTTACCGCTTTCTGTAGTCGGCTGCAGACACTCTGCAGACTTGGCAGGACGACTCCCAGGAAAGAGAAAATGAAATAAAGACTTTCATGTAATATTCATCTTGTAATAAAAGCCCTGTGTTCATTATTTGACAATGACCCCCCCTCCCCAGATTTTAATTGGCCCATCTTTAGTAAAATCCCATCAAAAGGGGCGCCTCGAGAGGACCCTCAAAGCCATTTTCATTAAAAACAAACATCTGAGAGATAATTGCAAGCGTACAGAGGGGTATTACCAGAAAAATGTTACACAATACAAGACAAAGTTGGAACGCCGAATGACTTTTGCTTTGAAACTTTTCGAGGCAAAAGTCATAATGTGAGTCATACCAAAGTATTACAAAAACTACAAGAAAAAGCAGGAATATTGGGAGAATGAAGTTGTAATGAATTGTTAACACTACGAGAATCGAGCCTTGCGAGAGTCAAGTTGTCCATGCGGAAAAAGTCGTACTGTTGCAAGACTAAGGTTGCAGATTTGTGACAAAATAAAAACACTTTTTGAAAAAAGTCTCTATACCATGCGGAAAAGGTCGTATTGTTGCAAGAATAAAGTTGCAAATTTGCGTCAAAAATACAAAATTGAAAAAAGTCGCAATACCGTGCAAAAAAAAAGTCGTAATGTTGCAAGAATACGTTTGCACATTTGCCACAAAAATAAAAACACTGGAAAAAATTCTCACTACAATGTGAAAAAGTCATACTGTTGCAAGAATAATGTTGCAAATCTGCAACAAAAATAAAAACACTTTGAAAAAGTCGCAGTACCGAATAATGTTGCAAATTAGCGACAAAAAACCACATTGAAAAAAGTCGCAATACCATGCGGAAAAAGTCTTACTGTTGCAAGAATAAGGTTGCAAATTTGCGTCAAAAATAAAAACACTTTGGAAAAAGTCGCCATACCATGCAGAAAAAGTCGTACTGTTGCAAGAATATGGTTGCAAATTTGCAACAGAAATAAAACCACATTGAAAAAAGTCGCAATACCATGCCATGTCTTACTGTTGCAAGAATAAAGTCATACGAGAATACAACTACTGATGAAAAACGTAATTGTAATCAGTCTCAACACCACCAAATAACTCCCAAAGATGTTGCAATCATTTGAGAAAGAAGTCCTGGTGTTACAAGAATAAAGTCAAAACACTGAGGGAGAGTCGTAAAAATAGTCTGAACATCGCAAGATGACGTTGCAAAACAGCAAGGAAAGGTCGTAACGCTACGACGAAAGTACAAGACTAACGTCGTTACTGCGAAAATCATTGGGAATACTTTGGATGCTGTTTGACTTTCTTCCACCTTTCAATGTCCGTGTTTTGGGACAGGCGGACAACTTTATGGCGTTGAAGGAGACACTTTGAAGAGGTTTTTTTTGTACTTAAAATCCTTCGATGGTGGTTCCTGGACTGCACTCAGCACCAGTAACCACCTCCGTCTGAGGTTGAGGATGAGGATGGCGCCTTGTCTTGACGGACAGCCAATCGGATCCTCCGGCTCAGGGCCAGCGACATTTATTTGGGTCTACAACTTGTTTGAAAGTTTGAAACGAATGTCTTACGGCGTCTGAACTCAGCAGCAATGGCGCAGAAGCTGCCAGAGGCCTCGCTTATGCAGCGCAACAATCCCGCCGGCCTCAAAGGCAGAAAGCCTTTTTACCTCGGTCATCAAGAGAGCATGACGGGGTGAGTGCCTGACCGAAAATGACCGCTAAGCCACATTTTTGCCAAGATTCATCTTTTGATGAGCTGATGAACGACCCGTGCTTCTTTGCCATGAATTGCATTTTCCAGCTCCACTTAGAACCTCCTTAGAATCCGTGCAAAATGGAAGTTCCTGCAGTTGTCTTTAAAATGTTGATCACCAAAAATGTCGTCATTTTAGTTTGAAGTTCGTGTGATACTCTTACGACTTTCTACTTGTAAAATGTACTTTATTCCTGCAATATTTGGACTGCATTCCCTCTAACGATAACTTAATTCCGCTGTAAAATGTAGTTGGTACGTGCCGTTAAGGAAGACCACCATAGTTAGCTAAACTGCACTGTGCAGTTGCGAGGGCAGTTTGTTTTGTGCAGCAAAAGAGCAAAGATAGGAGCGTTTTCAAAATGCTCCCCTCTAGACTGCAGGTGCACCCCCACCCCTTCCCCTAAGCCCTGAGTGAAAAATGGGACGACACCCGCCATCCGTCACTGTGAAAGGAGCAACTTTGTGAAAAGCATTCCTTCTTTTCACAATAGCTGGATTTAAGGGGGGTGAAGGGATGGGGGTGGGGTGGGGGTGGGGGGCGATAAGGACACATTCCTAAGCTGAGCCTCACCTGACGGCAGCTTTCTTAAGAGAGCACCTCCGTCTTCCTCAAGACCCGACTCGCTGGCGTTTCTTTGCTTGTGCGGAACCAACAGCGGTTGCAGAGGAACCTTTGGGGGCGGGACGGCGACCTCCATGCTGGTCAACCTCCTGTCTGTTTGTTTGGGAGGTTCCACCGTGATGGGGAAAAAATGCAACATGGAAGCGTACGCTGGTCAAAAGGGTGTAAGCGGTGAACGGGTCGGTACAAGCTGCGAGTCATAGAATGGACACACGGGTCGGAAGGTTTACAACGCCCCATTTTTCCCAGTTTTTTCTTGAAATTTGAGTCCCAACGAGCGGCTTGAAATGGTGCAAAGGTAGCGCGGTTCTTACATCCCAGTGTGCGTGCAAAAATGGGAAAACCAGAATATTCTCAGGCTGACGCTGCGGCATTTTCCTTTTAAACCATCGCTTTTGTGCCTTCATTCATGTCTGCATTTGCGTGCAGGCTGCACCCGCTGGCACAAAGAGACTGACTGGCTGACAGGAGGGTTCACTCACTCTTTTTATTTCGCTACAGAACCAACCCTCTTTCATCCAAACGAAAACAAGCATGTCGCTTCATTCAGGCCGGCAAAATGATCAAGATTGTTTTATTAATCGTGCGATTGAATTGTTTTATTGATTATGGTGGTGGTCCTAGTCACAAGGCCCCCCAAGCAGCACCTCCACATAGTCAGCTCCTGCTGGACGCCCCTGCACCACCTGACGGATCATGATGGCGCCCCCCTTGTCATGCCAGTAAAGCTGGAAGCCGTCAAGGTTACATTTTTTTTCTCTTCAGAGAATAAGACTTTCCTCCACCTTTCAATGTCCCATGTTTGTTGCTCGCTGGTGGCGTTGAAGGAGTCGAGGCCGTTGGAGACGTTTTTGGTCTTAAAAGCATTCTCCGGCAGATGCCGTCCGATGCTAATTGGACTGCACTCGGCACCAGTAACAACCTTCATTTGGGCCACTCACGGTCCCGTGTCTTGACAGACCGCCAGTTCTTCGGCTCTGAGCCCGTAACACATATTTGGCTTTTACCAATTTTTTGTTCCATGACCCTCAAGTCTTACTACGCCCAACGTCAGCAGCAACGGCAGTCCCACCGCTTTCCTTCCTTTGCCGTCGAGAGATCAGGACGGTGTGAACGCCTGACACCAAACCACATTCGATGCACCTTTTTGCCAAGATTTTGCCGTCGAACTTTTCACGGACGTGCGTTCATTCTCCCGTCTCATACGTGCCCTTCTTCCTCTCCCCGGCTGCAAATCTCCAAACGGAGGGCGTGATCCCATCCCTGATTTGACTAACATGGAAAGGACGCTTTTCATTTGAAATGTTGCCGTTTGCTTCAGAGGCTTTCGGCAGTTACAGCAATTTGAATGCGTCTGCGTGAGCCGAGCCTCGGCAGCCCGGGGCCTCCCGGAGGTGTTTCCCTCCGCCCTCATCTCCTCGGCGGCGGCGTTCCGGTGTTGCGACTCGCCCGGGCAGGAATGCGAGCTCGCTGCTCAATGCGCTCTGACGTCGGAGCACATCGACAATCGGGCAGCGTCGTCGTTTTGAGGCATAAATATTTCAGTCTCCATTTGGATGCAGATCCAAGGCGCCACACCCGGAATACAAATGGGCCGCCTCTCGCTCGGAAGGTAGCGCAGGCGTGCGATCCTTGATGTGGCAAACACATCGTCAGAATCCGTGTGATGGATTTGACCTCATTGCAATTTACTGCATCTGTTCATTTTGTTTACACTTGTGATTCAAAGACAGGCCATGTTTGTTTTTTTTTTTTACTGGCTTGTCACTTTTGCTTATGCCTGCGGGAACCAAGATCGTTGTCCTCCATGGCAAAAGTAGGGTTTGTTATTGCCATGGGTATTAATATTATACAGTGGTGTGAAAAACTATTTGCACCCTTCCTGACTTTGTATTCTTTTGTCCCACAAAATGCTTCTGATCATCAAACACATTTTAATATTAGTCAAAGATAACACAAGTAAACACAAAATGCAGTTTTTAAATTAATATTTTAATTATTTAGGGAGAAAAAAGTCCAAACCCACATAGCCCTGTGTGAAAAAGTAATTGCCCCTGCACCTAATAACGGGTCGGGCACCCTTAGCAGCAATAACTGCAATCAAACGTTTGCCATAACTTGCAACAAGTCTTTTACACGCTCTGGAGGAATTTTGGCCCCCTCATCTTTGCAGAATTGTTGTCATTCAGCTTTATTTGAGGCTTTTCTAGCATGAAGCGCCTTCTTAAGGTCATGCCACAGCATCTCCATGGGATTCAGGTCAGGACTTTGACTAGGCCACTCCGACGTCTTCATTTGGTTTTTCTTCAGCCATTCAGAGGTGGATTTGCTGGTGTGTTTTGGGTCATTGTCCTGCTGCAGCACCCAAGATGGCTTTAGCTTGAGTTGACCAACAGATGGCCGGACCTTCTCCTTCAGGATTTTTTGCTAGACAGTAGAATTCCTGCTTCCATCTATCCCAGCAAGCCTTCCAGGTCCTGAAGCAGCAAAACAAGCCCAGACCATCACACTACCACCACCATATTTGACTGTTGCTATGAAATGCTGTGTTACTTTTACGCCAGATGGAACGGGACACGCACCTTCCAAAAAGTTCTACTTTTGTCTCGTCAGTCCACAAGATCTTTTCCCAAAAGTCTTGGCAGTCATCCTTTTGTGTTCAATTATGTTCTCTTTGACTAATAATTTACTCTTTTTTATGAGCACAAACATTAAAGTGTGACAAACATGAGGAAGAGGGCAAATAGTTTTTCACACCCCTGTAATTGTTAAAATGATGCGCCAACATGCGTGTGTATTTCTGCCACGATACACCTTAATGTCACGCTGACTTGCTCCGCTTATCTGCTCAGGACCTCTTGGCTCCAGAAGAAAACCTTCACCTTGCTCGGACTCAGCAGCCTCGGGTGTCTGGGCATTTTAAGATCCCTCATTTTAGATGACCCCTGTCCGTGCATATGCGCGTCCTAAAAGGCAACATCCTCTTCACTTTCTCCTTGAAAATGTTGCCTTTTTCTACACGCTCAGCCGAAGAGAACCTCTCCTGTGTGTGAAAGTATGTCTGCAACACTTGTAATGCTTGAAATGCTTGTCGCTATGGTGGAATAGCGTTTAGAATTTGTCTTCTTGTAGCATCAAGAATAGAATCCTAGCATCCGAAATCTGAGTATACCGTACTTTCGAGCCAACTTCATAATAACAGTAATTTTTTCTCTTTACATTACACTTTTTTTTTTTAGTCCGACAAAATATTTCAACTTTTTCCTTGTGGGTTATTTTTATTTAATATTATAACTTTATTCTCATGTTTGAGTTTTTTTTCCCAACCTAATTTGACAATAATCACATTTTCCCCCCCCGAAATACTTCTTTACGGTATTTTTTCTCCCCCGTAATATTACGTCAAATTACGTAATATTACTTACTCGGGACATTTTGTCAGTATTCTTGTCCAATCACTGGTCTGTTTTTCCCATTTTTTTGTCATTTTTTCTTTGGGCATCCCTGCCTAAAGGGCTCGTTTGGTCTGTATTTTGTGAGCACTCGGGTCATTAGCTTCGGCTTCAGTGTGGGTTGGAATAAAAAAACAACACAATTGTAGTGAGTATGCCTAACTTTAATGCCGCTGAGCAAGACATCCAAACAAACAGAACATACATCCATTCCTCCATTTTGGATCACGGTCATCCTGTTGGTGGTGAAGCCGGCTGACTTTGGGTCAGTCCCAGGAGCCCGGGCTTGTTTTTCCCTTGAATCAGCTCAGTTCAGCAGTGAAGCGGGTTTCCGACACTCCTCCTGAACGAGCCCCGGCTTGTTTGCCAGGAGAATACCTGCCTTGCTTCTGCCGCCGGGCCTCGTCTCTGCACAGAAACCGGCCACATTCCAGCTGGCTGGAGGTGCTGATTAGCGCCGCTTTGTTTGCGACCGCAGCGCCGGTGTCTGTCGAGGGAGCGCTGGGGGGAGGTGTCGCGAGCGGAGAGGTCGCTCGTCCATTGTCAGGGGCCAGGCAGGCCCGGCGAGCGCCGTCCGATTAGCCCCTCCATTAGTTAACCTGCGTAGAGCGAAGGAACAGACACGGAGCACCGGGGTCAATGGCAGAGCAGGGACCTTCCCGGACGGTGATTAGGGCTCGGCGTGTGCGTGTACACGCCGTGTTTCGTCCAAAACTACACGCGTCGCCCAAAACAAGGGGCAATCACGCGCCCCTTTGCCCTTTTAATAGCATGGATTCCGTTTGCTGCAGGAAGCGTAATCAAGGTGTGATCCCTCAGCCCTTGTGGTCCGACACGCCGAAGGGGTTTGCTTGAGAGTCCGCTAACCCGTCGGAGTCCAGTTTCCAGCGTTCTTACCTACTGTTGCGTTGAACTTTCTAGCTTTATAAAGTCAGTTTGTGTCTATATGTGCCAATCGCAGGGTGTACCCCGCCTCCCGCCCAAAGTCAGCTGGGATAGGCTCCAACATACCCCACGACCCTGATGAGGATAAGCGGCATAGAAAATGAATGTAGGTGTAAATCCCGCCAGGTGGCACATATCCGACGTATACGCCATGGAAAGGCGCGCTTTGCCGTGCCGGTACCAGGTGTTCGTGCTCCAAAGTCCGGTGTACGGTTTTGTCCTTGGTTGTTTGATGACTGAATGAATAACTATCTTGTAGTTATTGTAAGTCTTGTATTCTCTATGCTTTGATGTGAAATACTGCGCCACAGAATCCCATTTTAGGACGTGGGTGCGCACATCTGATAGTCCGGTGCAACTTTTATACTGTATTTACAATTTTTTTTCCTATTTCATAAACGTACCAACATAAGCATCAGGTGTCCCTGCAGTGATGTAAACAAAGTGCCTTATTTGGTTGTTATTTCGTGTCTACGGGGCTCTAACAATGTTCAAATCCACATTTCCCTAGTCCTAAACATATATTCTATGCTCTAACTACACAAATATTCCACTTATCGCCCTCGGGTCAGGGTCCAATTAACCGTGATAAACGAGGGACGGTTGGGGAGGTCGTTCAGAAGATGCATTCAGACTTTGTGATGATATGTCTTATTTTCTCTTATTTCTCTTTATCTATTATATAATTATTATTAAATATATTTGGGTAATATTAGTTTAAAGGTCAATATAGGGGTGTTGTTTCATGACCAGAGGGCTCTCCTGATGTTGAAAACAGTTTTTAGACGGCCATAAACTGGTTTCCTATGCTTTAACTGCGAAAATATTCCCTTTATAGGCTTGGCAGAATTCCCAAATATCGGGTCGGGAACCTGTTAACCGCCATAAACGAGGGATTTGGGATTTGGTTTGGGGCTTTCTTGCTCATTCAAGGGTTAAACTTCAGAATGATTTTATTTGCAGCTACTAGGTCAAAAAAAAAAGTATATGAACACTTTACTCCAGCTGCTCAAGGGTTTCTTTTAAAAAGGAAAGGCTCTAAGGGGGGAAAATGTTTTTATTTACCGACCCCCCCAGGCCCCACCCCCACCACCAGGTAGTTGTGGTACCATCCTCTTTAAAATGCATTGGAAAAGCCAAAAGATGTCAGGTGTCGTACATCGTGGTCATCTACCAGCGCGCTTTTCAAGCGCCGGAGATAAGCCAAAGGCGGTGATTGATTCCCGGCCTGCAGCCGACTGCCCCGCGCGTAGACGTCGTTGGCTTTAAATGAAGACTTTGTAATCTGCTCCTGGTTATTTCACGTCCTCGCCTTATCTGAATAGTACATGAGGAGCAAAATGAGTTTCCGACTTTGGCCGCCGCTGCCGGCTTTACATATTTATTTGGCAGCAAAGGTTGAACAGCGCAGCTGGGAAGCTAAATTATGTATCGGCATCTAATGCCCTCTCCAAGCCCCGCGGATGCGGGAAGATGTATAGTCTGGCGGCGCCTATTTACGCCGCTGCAGCGCCCTCGCCACGCGTAACTGCCGCTTTAAGCGTGAATAAGAGCACACTTCTCACTTTGGGATTTCATCACATCTTGTCTTCCTCGTTGCTCTCCCGCCCTCCGCCGTTCCCTGTCGTTCGACACGCAGGAATGTTCCAGGAGTGTTTCCTTGGCCTTGTGGAATGCCGACGGGACGCGGCACGTCTCTGGTTGCCTCTGCGCCCCGCCCTTGAGGCAATTTAGGAGAAGAGACTGCAGGTAATGGAAGTTGTGCTGCCCACGGTTGCGTGCGAGCGCAGCGTCTCACATTTTTATGACTGACAAGTATATCGGACGACAATACTGGAAAGTAAGCATGGATGATGGATACTACGGTCCACCACCGTGCCAGACGCAATTATCCCACCAAAACGGCAGAAAAAGTCGCTAATGACAACTTCCACTGTTCCTATCAGGAAGACGATGCATGATATGCTGAGTGCAGTTGTGCCTCGTTATCTCAAGACAAAGTGAGGGGATCATGCTCAGCTCCACAATGCCCCAGTGCACGTTTGTATTCATTTTTCTCCTCAAGCAATGGGAGCTCCCCAGGGTGAGCAGCACTCGTGCACCACCATGCTTGACTGCAGGCGAGCCACGGTTATCTCGCAAAAAAACAGAAAAGGTCCCTAGCGACAATTATAAGCCGCTGGGGTCTAGTAACAAAGTGTGTTTGATGTGCGGATATGCCCCGATGGCTCTACCAGGAAGACGATGCATGGTATGCTGCGTGCGGTTGTGCCTCATTAAGCTCGAAAACAAACCGAGGGGATCACGTTTTCCTGCAGTGTTGGGATTCATCTTTTTGCCACAATTCCCCCCACTTAGGAATGCATCTTTCCCCTCACTGAACTGCCAGCGGCACTCGTGCAGCTCACGACTGTGACGCTACCACCACCATACATGACGGTGGGCGAGGCGGTTTTGCTGAAGTCACCAGACGCCTTGACGTAAGAACCACGCGAGGGAAGACGAGTGCGGGTTCAAACCTGCCTGTCAGACTCCATCCAGTGGCCGCATTGTCTTTTTGAAAGGGAAATGGAGCACGGCGTGTGTGCCTTCAGCGCAGATAGCAGCACTCGACTGCCCTCTGATGCGGCGCGCCGTCTCAATGCATCATGGCAGCTTGAGCGAATAGACTGAGAGTCGCCTTGTCACAGTTTTGCTGGGCTTGTTGAGCTTGACAAGCAGCCACAGGTTGAGCGTTGGCGTCCTTGCTGGCGCTGCTCCATGCCTCAAGTCACAAAACGCCGCAAAGCTTCTCTGGTGAGGCCTCGGAGACGGGAAACGCGCCTTTGCGCCGTCTGCTGGGCAAGGGAGGGAAGAACAGTCCGTGTTTCCTTGCCTCCGTCGCCAAAGTGTTTGCTCAAGTGGGGTCCAGTCGGCCTTCCTTTGTGGTGTACTGGCCCTAGAAAAACAGCTGATTAACTTGACTTTGTATAACCCCCTTTTTCCTGTCATTGTTAACCCCGAATTAACCTTTAAGAGGTACCCTCACTCAGTTATCCCCCCCGCCAAAAAATACCAGCCACTATATTCTTTTTTAAAAATCAAATTATAAAAAATATATTTCCATAACACACATTTTTATTGATCTTATTTGTATTTTATAATACATATTATTTTTTTTATTTTATTTGTATACTTATTAAATATGTTATTGTAACTAGTTTTCTTATTAATTCAATGATTTAATCCCACCCATTTCCTATACAATCAAATAGCATGCATTACATAATTGAAAAAATGATATGTTTCAATGATTGTGTTTTTCACGTATTATTATAGGCCGCACGGTGGCTGAGTGGTTAGCACATTGGCCACACAGTCATGAGATCTGGAAGACCTGGGTTCAAATCTCCGTTGGGCATCTCTGTGTGGAGTTTGCATGTTCTCCCCGTGCGTGTGTGGGTTTTCTCCGGGTACTCCGCTTTCCTCCCACATTCCAAAAACATGTATGTTAGCTTCATTGGCCGCTCTAAATTGTCCATCGGTATGAATGTGAATGGTTGTTTGTCTATATGTGCCCTGATAAAACTACTGCAAATGTATTTTGTTTCCACTGTAAACAAGTCTATTTCATTCCATTCCAATGGAATTATCCGGGTCCTGGAGGGGATCATTGGCTGAGTCTTTGCAACTCTTGTTGTTCTTTGATCCTTTTTGATAGTTGTCTTCCGTTTTCTGCCACTTGTCTCTGGTTTGGCTCTCCGTTTTAAGGCATTGGAGAACCTTTTAGCTAATCAAGTACGCTGTTCTGCTGAACAATGTCTTGAACAACCCATTTCCCACAGGCTTTTAAAGAGAAATTCATGTTCACCAACAAGTTCTGCTTTCATCCTTAAATGGGGCCTCCTGATTCACACCGGATTTTTCACTAAATTGATGATTGATTGAATGCCCGCAAGGCATGCTGGGTAGTCCTGCTGCGATAACAAAATGAATGAACAAGAAAACATTGGATATCAGGAGTATGTTAACTCCTCCTTCTTTATTACTTCTCTGACCATCTCAAATATGCGACAAACACAGCAAAATGTTACCCAGCATGCCTTGTGGCAGGAATGCATGGGTTTTGCGTGTATGCCCACACGATGCAGTAGTACTTTCCGAGTTAAAGGTTTAAAAAAAAAATGGGGAAATAACCTGCGGGCCGATGTAAAGACATGTCTGAGAGCCAGATCTGGCCCCCAAGCCACAGGTTCCCTACCCCTGCTGTGGGATGTCTTCAGAGGTAATAGTAGGGGTAGAAGTTTTGCAGAGGACCGCTTTCACTCCTGATGTTTTATTCCCTTCACGCCATTGGCGCCATTGATTTTTGTGAGAAATGAAGAGAAAGTAGATTTTTGTGAAAGCTCCCGGCAGCTGGCACGAAGAGCCACGCTAAGGTGTTTTCTCCAGCCGCGGGGAGAAGCATTTTAAGAAATGTGGGCAGTATTATTTCCGAGTTGACGTTATTGCACTTTTACGCGTCCTGGGAAATCATTGTGTCCCGGGCTGCAGCAAATGATTATTGAGAGCTTTACAGGGCGCGGTGTTTAATATGAGGGCGAGAGCAGACCAAATCACTCACGGCACCTCGGGGGAATAAATTAAGGGCGAGCGAAGGTATCTCTGCCATCTCCGCAGAAAGACGATCTTTATTACCACCTGCCAGGCTTCATTGGCGCGTCATTACCGCCACACGTACGGTGCGGCTGGCGGAGGACCGCAGTGTTTACTCCCACCGACACGTCTGGCAAATATTGATCTGGGAGATGTGCTCAGGAGGACCCCCGAGGCAATCGGCACCTCCATTTCCCGGTGTCGCGTTTAACCAATCAAGTTCTTCGTTGATAAATACGTGAACAAAATCTTGCTGAAGGTTCCCCGATTGTGCCAGGAAAAAAACCCAAACAAAATAAGTCCCAAAATGATCCAACTTACAGTTCTCATGTCTGTGACTAAGTTAGAAGGCTACATTTTAGGTCGTGTAGTGAAGCCTGCTGCCTGTCTTACATCAAAATGTACGAGTCAATGGGGGTAAATCTGAGGGTGGCAACGTGTGGGGAGTGTACAAAAGGGACTACTTTTGGGTTGCGCTCTTACAAACTGGACTGGACTGACTTCTGCATGTTGAAAGTATCTAAAACCTTCTTGTCCTTTTAAGCAACATAAACGGTGAATGTAGCACCCTTTAATGCACAGGTGGGCCACCTCCGTCCCGCCACGTCACTTATTGTGGCCGGCGAAAGCTTCACCTCGTCTCTCTTGCTAAATGTATTTTTTCTTTCACTTTTGACCGAAAAATTGCACTGCATGCACCGGCGCATCTTCGGAACGCTATAAATTGTCTCATCATGCAACAACATAATCCAAGCATTAATCGTAAATGCTATGATTTTCATTTCAAATCAAGGCAAAGTATCTATCATATTTTTAAAAGGAGCTATATAATATTGTATAAAATAAAAATCATCAGAAAATGGAAATTGTATAATATCACATGGCAATTACCCATTCATATTCATTTACAGTAAATTTGCTTTATTGTGTGTCCCGTGCAGCCATTAGGGCGGATAGCATGTATGATGTAGACGCCCTAACATGCTTCCCCCTGTCACGTACATTTTATCACGTACAGAATTTTGATGCTTGTTTTTATGCAAGTGTGAGGCAGCGGGACCGGAGCAGGAGGGGATAGAGAAGAAGAGAAAAGAAGACAGAGGGGGGCAAAACAGAGAAAAACAACAACACCAGCAAACAACAACGGAGACAAATCAGACTACATCAACAAAAGTCTATGACGGCCATAAAGCCCTTAATGGAAAAACCAAAAAAATTTAATCACAGTAATGATGTTGAAATTATTGAAAGAGTGATACTTTACGTATTTTACGGACGTGCAGTGAAGCCTGCTTTTTTGCTGGGCGCTGACATTACTGTTAGATCAAAATTAAAAAGTCCATTTTGGCAATTTGAAGGGCGGGAAGCCAAAGCGGGACATTTGCAGGCGACAGACTAGATGTCATTTAGTTTTCTAAGCGGGCTCGGTGCCACGCGGCCTCATCCCTGCCTGGCATTCAGCAGCCTGCTGCTTGTGTGTCCTGCTCTCAGGAGGCCCATCTGCTTATCAGCAAACAGAAAGGGAGAAGCTATTCCTTCCCATCCTCCGGTGAAGCACCTGGAGAGGCTCGGGCTCAGGTATGAGCGCCTCCATGTTGCCATGGAGAAGAAAAGACTCATTTCCTGCCAAATAACAGAAGAGATAACAGGGCGGCTTCCCCGCATTGTTTTCTCCTCCCCATCCTCGAGGGGAAGGCACTCCTCGGCACGCTCTGGCGCAAAACAAAGTGTGTGCAAAAACGCCGCCTTATTAGCCGGGCTGCCACTGGATGAAGATGCTTCACCAGAGTAAACCCAGCGCCCGGTGGGAGGGCGCCGGCGGTCAATACTGTACGTTGGGGAGGCAGCATATTAGCTCCGATATCATTCGGAACGCACACATCATCGCTTTATTTTACTGCTCCGCACAGGCCGGTCCCTGTACAAACTCCTCGTCTTGTTCTATGACCGTCCAGGCCCGTAGTTGTGTGTGAAAAGCTTTACAAAAAATCATTGAAATTGTCTTCCAAGGCCTCCATGCTGGCATGTCCGACGTGACTGAGTGGGGAGGAAAAAGCTCTCCTCACTTTCCGTGTGGAAGTGGTAAATTTTACGGCTTCTTATTTCGTCCTCCATCCCCCGCTCCGCTTGAAACAATTTAAGTTTAGGATAAGTAACGTTATGTAAACCAAGAGGAATGATGTCCAAAACCGTATTTGGAAAGTCATTAAGAGGTTACCTTATGTCAAATATATTCGATATGTTAATGTTGAACGGCGGTCGGGTCTGGAAAGTCTCGTGAACTGCAGTACGTCACATGACGACAGCTCGGGGGTGTATTCTCACAGGGATGTTTTGGCCAAGCTCTTAACTGTAGGACTATCAGGGAATTTAAATTGTAAATTGCAATTTTGCATCCGAATAAAAATAACTTAGCTGCCGGATTCCTGGTCCAGATTTTTTGTTTCCTGCTCCCCCCATTTGAAGATTTAAGCCTAAGTAGCTGTCATCCTGCATCGCAAGGCTTTCCTACCGTGTCTCCGTATCACTGCGCTGCGGGTCTCAGCCGAGCGCCCGCCTTGCAAGTGATGATTAAGTTGGAAGGTCAGGTGGAATTGATTCTCCTCCCCGCGGAACATCCTTGTCACACTAAGGCCAGAAATGAGTGGCAATTTCTTTTTTTTTCGGGGGAACCGCATTACCCAGATGCATGCTCCACCCTCCTGGGAGGCGACGGGGGTCGGAGGGGTTGCCATCTCCGTGGCCCGCCGGTGACGCGACGATGCGGAAGTCTCAGTGGGGGAAAAGCAAGGGGGGCGGTCAGGCGTCGGCGGGAACGGCGGGGCCAGCCCTGCAGAGATGGTCTTAATTGAGAGCAATTACTCTGATGAGTCGGTGTAGTCAGAGCCATCGTTTATGTTTCATTAGCGCATTACGCAGCCATTTGGCTAATGAGAATAGCGAGCGCGCAAACAAAAGTCGTTTGCCCCCCCGACGTATGGAGCCGGGAAGCCCCGCAGTTTGGAATAATTTCTCCGTGTATAATGAGAAGACCATGTAAGGATTAGCCATGCAGCGTGATGCAAAGCACATGACTCGGCTTTGCAGGAGTTCTAAAACTTTTTAGAGCCCCTTCTGCGGGGGTCTGGCCCGAATGGCGATGCCGACGCCGTTGACACGTTGAGAGATTGTTGACGTCGTACTTGATGTAGCTGTCGCCATCCCACCGGCGCGGCCACTGGTGAATAAAGGATGCAAGACTTGACCGGCCGTATAAGAGGTAGTAGACCGTTCTAGACTGAGAACTTGGTGTAAGATCTGATCCATTTGTCCTCCAAAGTAGGAGGCATGCCCAGACAGGAATGGTTTGGCGCTTCATTGGTGTCAAAGGACAACTGTTAGGATAAAACGATGATGGTGTGGGTGGTATGACCTTTGTTAGCATCCCATTCAGATGTAATGATGGTCATGGACCCACCTGAAACCAAGGTGGCTGTTCCTTGTTTATTTGTTAGAGGCTAAATGATGGAATCTTTTAGGAAGGAAGAACAGGACAGCATCGTATGTGGGGGAAATGTGGTGTCACAGACCTGCCCCTCTCTCCAAAGATGGCTTCCTTTCAGACTAGAGCTGTCCTATCCAGTCTGACTGGTGTCCCTCCAAGTCTTTGAGCATGAACTGATAAAGCGTGCTTGGACCAGAAACATTTTCTAAAACAACCTGAACAGTCCAGTTGGGATTGATGTTTTGTGGTTGAATACGGGTCGACACACAAGCACCAGACTTGATTGGCGCAACAAGAAGCTTTTTTTGCAGGTTTGAATGATCTCACAACAGGCACAATAATCTCTTAAGATGTTGAGCTGAAACTCAAGTCTGAACCCCTGACCTCACTTTCTGTCCGTCATTGGCTGCCTGCATTTCAGATTTGTATTACCAATGACAAAGCATATTATTAGTATGAACAATTTATTTTTTCTACAAATGTTTCACTTTGGGGGCCGCACGATGGCTGAGTGGTTAGCACATTGGCCACACAGTCAGGAGATCTGGAAGACCTGGGTTCAAATCTCCGTCGGGCATCTCTGTGTGGAGTTTGCATGTTCTCCCCGTGCGTGTGTGGGTTTTCTCCGGGTACTCCGGTTTCCTCCCACATTCCAAAAACATGCATGTTAGCTTCATTGGCCGCTCTAAATTGTCCATAAGTATGAATGTGAGTGTGAGTGTTTGTTTGTCTATATGTGCCCTTTCGATTGACTGGCGACCGGTCCAGGGTGTACCCCGCCTCTCGCCCAAAGCCTGCTGGGATAGGCTCCAGCATCCCCGCGACCCTAATGAGGATAAGCGGTATAGAAAATGGATGGATGAATGGAAAAATCTTCCTAAAATTGCAAATCGTTTTCCTTGTTTCTCATAATAGTACTACTAGAGCTGCAACGATTAATCAATGAATCGATTATTAATCGGTCATCCAAATAATCAACAACTATTTTGGTAATCGATTAATCGTATAAATATCCTGGTTTTGGCCACTCTAATGTAACTATTTTTTATTTCCTTAGTGATCCATGAAAGCAGACATATTATCTTTTGTGTTTCAGGCAAAACAAGACACTTCACACACATCACCGTTGACTTTGGAAAAGAGCATTTTTGCCTCTTTTTGATATCTTGCAGAGCAGAGTTGTGTGTGAAGAGCGTGTGTAAAAGCATTCCCACGCAAAGTTAATCCCATACTATGATTAGGAAATTAATCGCTAGTTGCAGCCCTAAGTACTACATCATTATATTATTTCGTAATTAAAAAAATATATATATATTTTAGTGTATACTATTTCAACTTTATGCAATTTTTTGTCTGTATTTCATTTGTAGTCTCTGAAAAGTTACTGCTGTTTTTCCCTTTTTGCTGCTGCTGTTTTTTTTTTTTTACTACATCGTCTAGTTTAATAGAATTGGCCGAAAAATGCAAAACTACAGAAAATGTTGTCCGTAAGCATTATTGGCTTTCCGGAACGGATGAATTGGGTTTGCGTGATTTCATATGTTTTGGTTAGAGTTTGTTTCGGTTAGAGTCGGACCTCCTGGAACAAATGCACGATGCTAATCGAGGTTCCACTGTACGTGAAGTTTACGGAGTTGAAAAGTGTAAGGAACAGACGAGACTGCTTGATTTCATGCCAGTCTTTCCGGCAAATTTCCAAGGATTTGCATTGATGTTTGCCGATTGCGCCGGCGTCAAAACTTCAAAGATCAGCTTCAAAACCTTGAAAGCAAAGCGACGATCCGCCGCGTAGCTTCTTGCAATAGATGTCACACGGTTTCCTCGCCGGACGGCGCCGCGTGGCGACGTGGGTGGCTCAAAAAGCAGGCATCACATGCGTGTCATGTAGACAATATTGCGGCGGCGTCGGCGCCAATCTGACAACCCGATCTGTTGTTTTAGCGGCTCATCAAGCGTCGACAGCGAGGCCGTAATTGCGGACCGCGCTTCGTGTTTTGATGCGGCTGACAAATCTGACAGCGAGCGCGGCGGCTGCCGTCAGCCGCGAAGCCGCCGACATTGTCTTGGTTTTATTGGGCTGAGCGCAGTCAAAGACACCCGAGGCGTAGCGAAACAGAAACGCACAAAGAAAGACGTCCTTAATTATCACCACTCGAAAGACGTGCTGCCGACGGAGGTTCCGCCCACGCAAAACAAGATGAAGGTCGCGCTCGAACACACTTGAAGCTCATTTTAGCGGCAACGTGCGTTTTTAATCCAACGCTCCAGCTCTTCAAACTTTTTAGAAGTTTGTGGTCGTCCGGGGACAGCGTAGGATTCACAGAGGTTTCTTTTTGGCGCTGGACCTGCGGCGAGTCCTGGAGTTCTGAATGGGAACAATTTCTAGGCACCCAAAGCGCTTTACATTGAGAAGCCGTAGGGTGAGAAGCACTGTCATCCGGGAGAGACTCGGAGTAGAACCGCTGCTCCTCCGCATCGAGAGGAGCCAGATGAGGTGGCTCGGGCATCTGGTTAGGACGCCCCCCCCCGGACGCCTCCCCTGGTAGGTGTTCGGGGAACGTCCGACCGGTAGGAGACCTCAGGGAATACCCAGGACACGTTGGAAGACTATGTCTCACAGCTGGCCTGGGAACCCCTCGGGATCTGCCGGGAGGGACGGGACGAAGTAGCTGGATGGATATCTCAGCAGGGACGTTGTTCCGTATTCCATGCGAACCGGGAAATGAACGAGAACTGAGGAAACTGTTTTGCTCTGGAAACCAAAACATTGGCGTACCGGGGCGTACTTTAACCAAGGTTCGACTCTTCCTTTAATATTCGGTCAGTGTGAACGCCCCCTTTGGCTATGTTCACGCTGCAGTCCCTAAAAATCGCAAGCATTTGTCAACATCTGAGGTTGGACGCGGTAAAGACATTTTAAACTCCTTCAGCCACCCCTGAGGGTTATGGAACAAAAAAGTCTGACCCCAAAAAAATGCCACCGGTCCTCAGCCGGAGGATCCGATTGGCTATCCTGGAAGACACGGGACCGTCCTCGGCTCAAATGAAGGTTGTACTGATGCCGAGTGCGGTTACCATCGGACGCCATTGGCGAGAGAAGGATTTTAAGAACAAAACCCATCTTCTTCAACGCCACAAATCCGCCTGTTTGAAATCTGCATGAGAGCACCAGACATGGGACATTGAAAGGCGGAAGAAAGTTCCGCAAGTTCTGAAAAACGCAATCTTGATGATACTTGGGACACGGCTTTTTCCTTCAATGGAACTACGGAGCTTGAGATTGTGCAGGGGCGTCAAACGGCAACCTGGAGAAGCTGCAAGGCGACTGACGTCTGTGTGGTAATGACTTTTTGTCGCGCAGGACGGGCAGCACCAGGAACATAAACAGGAAGATTCCACACGTAGAGTCCAGACCTGGATGACTGAGAATCCAGAGATCTTTCTCCAACTCTCGAGCGAAATATTTCCTGCCCAGAGCGAGGCCGGCGTTTGTTTCTCATCAGTTTCAATCACAGCTGCCTGTGCGAGCCGGGATCAGAGGTCACCCCGCTACATATTTTTACCTCTGTGCAATTTCCAACCGATTTTCCCCGGCGCCGGCGTAAAGCACCTCTCAGCTCCTCCCGCGGGGGAAACGCCGACTCGATTCCGGGATGCGGTCGGCTGGTTGGCTTGGGACGGCGGCGTGGTGACGCAGGTAGCGTCTGCGCGGAATGCTAATGCCGTCGTAACGATTTGGATGGAATGTCTTCATAAATGTCTCCTCTCTGGGGAGGAAGGGTGCGGAAGCCTTTCTTTCTTTATTTCTTTTGCCATGAATAAATTCATGCCCGCTCTTGTGCGCCTCTGTTTGCTCATCTCGCATGCGGCCGGACCGGCGGCCCGTCCCGGGAGACGCAAGTTTGTAAACATGAATAATAATTAAGAACAGGTCGACAGGCAGGTAATCTGCATGTTGCTTGCCGGAGAGGACCTGCCGTGGTATGCATGCCTTGCAGGGGGGCCTTCCTTCTAAGAGTTTGACTTCATAAATGTAGATATTTTTTAACAAAACAAGACATTTGAGGCATGTATTTTTACATAAATACAGAGAGTAGCACATGAGGAAGGAATATTAAGAACAGCAAGTAGACATAATAAAAGGCTAGAATGCATACGTAGAGCATGTTGAAGTGGACTCCCATAAGAAGTCATTGTAGAAACTGGTTAGGGCTGCTACCCATTCTATTCCATTTTCTTCCGCTTATCCGGGTCCGGGTCGCGGGGGCAGCAGCTTCAGTCGGTAGGTCCAGACTTCCCGGTCCCCGGCGACCTCTTCCAGCTCCATCGGGAGGACACCAAGGCGTTCCCAGGCCATAGTCCCTCCAGCGTGTCCTAGGTCTTCCCGGGGGCCTTCTCCCGACCGGGCATGCCCGAAACACCTCACCAGGGAGGCGCCCGGGAGGCATCCGGACGAGATGCCCGAGCCACCTCAACTGGCTCCTCTCCATGTGAAGGAGCAGCGGCTCTACTCCGAGCTCCTCCCGGATGGCCGAGCTCCTCACCCTATCTCTTAGGGTGAGTCCAGCCACCCTACGAAGGAAACTCATTTCCGCCGCTTGTATCTTCGGTCATGACCCATAACTCAGGACCATAGGTGAGGGTGGGAACGTAGATCCATCGGTAAACTGCGGTAGGCTGCTACCCGAGTGAAGAAAAACGATGCAAACTTATACATGTCAACCGGGAGGCAGAGCCAAACGACTTCTCCTATTAAAGGAACTCGGAGCTTTTCTTCCTGTCACTCGCACACACGCCACTCCAGCCTGAGCTCTTGATGTTAAATGCAGATTTAATATACGCAGAGAATATTTCCAACACTTGCCGTTTTGACAGCAAAGGGAGAAAATATGTTTTTCTGCACGCTTCGAATGGGGACAGAAAAATGAAAGTAAAAGCACGAAAGGCAGTAGTCCGAGTGAAAATCTTGGATTGGATGAGGTTACAAGCAGGATGTTTTTGGTCATGAGGAGCAACTGCATTACATTTTTTTTCCTGGCTTTGCCGTCTTAGGCTCGTTCAAGAAACGGTGATAACGGTTCTAAAATGTTAGAAAAATGAAGCCTTGGCAGAGGTCCGGTTATGCTGTATTATCAGGGGCCGTCTACCTGCTCATCGCGATCGACCAATCGATTTTTGGGACTTGATCGGCAAAATATGCCTTAGGAAAAGCAAATGTGTCATGACTGATGATGTCCAATATGTGACAATTTGATTCAGAGGAGTCTGATTTGACCGTCAATCTTGCAGTCGAATCATACAAACATGTCACGTGATCAGGATTGCACCATTCCGACTACACGGGGGTGCGCGTAAGCATACATTTTTACACAGAAAGTCTTTGTTTTTGCCGATCCTCTGTATTTTAAGAATCGGCTAAGATCGACTTGCGGCACGTGATAGGGCCGGTTGTCGTAACTTTAACACTCCAACATGGTTGGTGCGGTAAATGCGCCTCAAAGCTGGTTGCCGCTCTACTCCTGCCGCCAGAATGAAGAAGACCCAACACCGCCCATGCGGGGTACCGCGGTGAAGTTAGTTTCACGTTGGAGGGTGGATATTCAGCTCCGTAGCTCCGGCGCTAATTTCCCCTCACTGTACCTGGACTGCTCTATCCTGGTGCCGGGAGCTCTCAAGGGGTGTGCCGTGTTTACCGCTGGTTTTTACCAGGGACCGTCAATAAAGTACTGTTGTGTTTGAGAGAGTTTTTTTACAAAGTGATCTATAACCATGTCCTATGGTTAGCCCTACCCTAAAAGTATTGCAGGCCTAATGGCGGCTGAATAATTCCACGTCAGGACGGCTGTAATTCAGATGGCCGTTTGTTTGCATGTCAACACGGAGCATGATTTGTTATCGGATTGGCAAGACTTTTGGCAACCGAGTTGTGGACGCCCCACGGCCAACCCTGACGGGTGCGCGTCATGTGTCGGCTGGGGACCACTGCCGTACGTGTACATCTGAAAGACTTTTAACGGCGAACCCCCCATCACCATTTCGCTTGCTCCTCGTCTGGTTAACAATGATTAACGCTTTTGTGGACCCGCCTCCATTTCCAAGCAATCCAATCGCAGCACGTCAGCCAAATTGGACTAGGCCTTTGATTGTTGTCGCTTTCGCATTCAGCGGGTCTGGTAATGTGGACGACGTCAACCACGCGAGTGCCACTTGTGATAAAGCGCATGCAAATTGTTGCGAGCGGCTGCACGGTCGGGCGTAGGCGTTGGCGCTGTTGGTGATCCATCTTCAGACATGCTGCAAAGCCAGACGAGATGTTGCTTTTAAGCGCAGCAGATGTAATCAATGACCAGGAGGGCTGTAGGAGCGCACCATCGTGATAGTCGCTACGTGTCTCGGTTTGAAGCGTTCGGGCGAGGGAACGAAATGCAAGACATAAAACTCTCCAGCTTTTGGGTCAACGGCTTCAGTGTTTTGTTTTTTGTTACCCCCCGGCTCAGGAACATAACGCAGTCACCACCAGAAGCGCTCTTTAGGCTGCACAATGAAAGAATTTGAGCAAAAACGAAAACAGTCCAATTTAATGTCCCTCTGTTCAAATCCCGACACCTCCAACTGCAACAAAAACACACCCGCACCAAATCTTGCCAATCAGGCACAACCCCACGAAGCAAAAATACAAAACGCATGACCCTGAGTTGTGAGACATGAAAAACTTGTTATTTATTATTTATTAACTGTGCCGGTAGTCAGATCATTCAAACCTGTAAAAAAAACCTGCTGTCCCGGCTGTCAAGTCAGGTGCTTGTGTGTCTCACTCAACATTACTGACCAGGGTAGCACATAACGCAAGGTCCTTGAATGCATCTTCTGAATGACGGATATTTGTGTTTTACTTCACTTTGCCATTTTTATATTTGGGAATCTTCTTCTTCTTCTTTTCCATATAACGGCAAAATATGTAAATAGTTTTTTGGTACTTTTTATTTTATTTTTGACAAAACAGCAATGGTTTTATTTTTATTGTTTTTAATATACGTTTTTAAATACTACATTTTTGAAAAAACATGAGTGAAGCTGCAAAATTCTAAGCGGGTAGTGGCGAAGAATGTTTTAGAATTGCAACTTTTTTTCATAAAATTGCTGCTTTCGTCTTGCAAAATTGCAAGTCATTTCCCGTAAATGTATGACTTTTTCTTTTTGCTTGTACTTTTTTTTTTACTACCCTCATACTCTGACTCCTTGTAACATTTCAGTAGGTGATCCTAAAATTACTTAATTTTCAATTTGCATAGTTTTCTCTTAAAAATGTGTCTTTTTTTCATAATAATCTGAATTTTATTTTGTAATAGTCAAAAACATGAACATATATAATAATTTATAAGGTTTCTTTGCCGGAAAGTGATGTAGACAAGTGCAACAGTAGATGTGCCTTAATGGCTGAAGTATGTTAGGAATGGAATATTTTCCACACACACACACACACACAGTTTTTAGATATGCCATTTAAAAAAAGTCTTTGTCTGGAGATCAATTGGCTGACTGGAGCCAGTGTCCGCTAATATAAGTCTACACCCGTTGTGGCACCTCCACCCCCCCCCCCCCCCCCCCCCCCCCCCCCCACCCCGATGGAAGTTCTAAAAAAAAAAAAAAGCGGAACAGGTTGTTTTTTTTTGCCTTCTTCCTGTCCCTCACTAAATGTGGCAAATCAGTGCACCGTCTCACACTTGTACGGCGCCTTTTCAGGCACTCAAAGCGCTTCGGCGCTTTTCCCGCCAAGGTCTTGCCCGAGGATACTAGGAAATGGACAGGGGATCGAACCAGCAACCTTCAGGATGGACGGCGACTACTGTTACCACCGTGTGTGTGCCGTACTAAATGGTCTGTACTGAAAAACCCGATTCGCAGTTCATGTGCCGTTACAGAGACCCCTTTTTAAAAAAGTGCAAACCCACTGAAGTAAGAAACAGGAGCCTCATTTAAAAAAAAAACAACAAAAAAAAAACATGGGTCAATAATCTTCATCTGCGGTGAGCCCCCGTTTGAGATGCGGATCATGTTCTCCGGAGCGGGCCGTCCCTGGCACGAGGTTCTCTTTAGCCTATTGACTGAGGAAGAGCCTGCCATGGGATCCGGATTAAAGTCTTAAGTCTATCTATCGGAAAGGGCGAGCAAAAGGGACTTGTCAAAGATTTGTTTGCCGTCCAGGCCTCGTTACTGTCAGGCGAGGGTGCGGCTGCGGAATAGCAAAGAACTTCTCTTCCGGCCTGAAAGTCACTTGAAGATCAAACCTCCCGCTGGGAGAATGAGTCGATATTTACGAGTAGCGGCCTCGTTATCACAGGACCCATCACTCCGTCTTAGCAGAAGCTTTCTGTCACTTGCATCTCATCTAAGCGGCCATTGGCGTCTATCTCTGGGGGGGGCGGAACATTCCCATCTGTCTCCGTCTAAGACGTGCGCGTACTCTTGAAGGTAGCGTCTGTCAGGCAGCGGCGTGCGATACTTTACGTGCCACAAATGTTCTGTTTGTTCTTTCTTAAGTTGTCATGGTCAATAGCAAGCGACGTTCAGCAATCCAAAACGCCGATGGCGACAAGAACAAAGGCAGTCGAAGACTTGCAGACGAAGAGTTCTACTGGAGATGTCAAAAGTTCCGGCCAAAGCGGAGATTCGAGGTCCAAAGCGCGTTGGGAATCATTTCTCTTGACTCCGTGTTATGTTTTCAAGTCCCCCTGTTTGCGTAGAGACGGGACTTCGGCCCCGTGAGGGGAGACGGATCTCGGTGAGCCGTTCGAAACACAGACTGGGTTTTTTTTAATATGAACTTTTAAGAAGCCAGTTTGGCCTTAACTCCTTGACTTTTACAATTGTCGTTATTGCGGAGCTTCCCTCGCAGTCTTAGAGCAGTCGCCATTGCAGCGGAGCGGCAACATTTTCAAGCGCACGCAAATCACCAGGCAACCCCCCCCCCCCCCCACTGACCGCTTGTCGTCTTAATCAGGATGCCAATAGTCGTTATTGCTCGTCTTGTCTCGATGATGCATAACCCGATCCCCTCATCCTTTCACACACACTCTATATTTACCTTCCTGTTCACACTCACTTTTATTAAAAATCATCACCCCCCCCCCCAGCCCCCTGGAGGGAGGAATTTCATTTGCAGAAAAATGTCACACGGCTCCACCTGTTCTCCCCCGCCGCCGAGGAGGTCACGTAGGGCTAATCGCCGGGCTAATAATGTGGGGGGTTCAGTCGTGGCGATCAATACAGATGAGAGGGAGTGTGAATCATTTCCATATGCAAGGACACGCTACGCTAACCCCCCCAGGTTATTAAGCCGTAAGCTCTGTGGTTTTTTTTACACCATCAAACATGAGTGCGCACTTAAACGCAGCACCAAATAATACCCTCACTTCCTGCCAGCACATCCCCTTTTAAGCACGCCAAGACGGGAAAGGAAAACTCTTCTCACCCTTTTGGTTCTCACATACTCCTGTGGGTTTTTACACGCTTTCTCTCATATCACTGTTCCGTTCTCTTAATATTCTTCTTTTTTCTTTCCTTGGGGCTTATCCCTTCAGAGGTGATCACCACCTTCATGTCCTCTTTCACTGCATCCATAAACCTCCTCTTTGGTTTTCCTCTAGACCTCAAAACTCAGCATCCTTCTACCAACATATTCGCTATCTCTCCTCTGGACATGTCCCAACCATCTCAATCTTTATCTCCAAAACCTCTAACATGTGCTGTCCCTCTGATGTGCTCATTCCTGATCCTGTCCATCCTGGTCACTCCCAAAGAGAACCTCAGCATCTTCATCTCCAGCCCTGCCTCCCGTCTTTTCCTCAGCAGCACTGTCTCTAAACCAAACAACACCGAGAGGAGATTGTTGGACGGAGGAAATGGATTCGCTGTGGCGACCCCTGAAGATAAACCAAAAATTTCTTGTAATATCTTGACCATTTTCTCACACAATTGCAGTATTTTCTTGTAAAAATGACTTTCTCATATTACACTCTCATTCTCATCTTTTAAATTTCTGGCACAAATTGCAATTTTTTTCCCCAGTAATACCATGAACAATTGCAAAATATAACTTTTTATCATATAATGATGACCTTCATTTTTCAAGATTCTTGCTTTTTCACATTACATTCTGATATTAAAATGTATGATATGGTGACATTCATCTTGTAAAATTGCCGTCACTTCCTGGTAAAATCAAATGTTTGAATAATATCTTGACTTTTTGTTTCGCCCGTGTGAAAATGACTTTCTCAGATGACACTTTCATTCTCATAATATGGTTTTTTTAATTTTGGTAACTTATCAAGAAAAGGTAACTTATCTTGCAAAATTCCAAATTTTTCTCGTTATATTGTTTTTGTAAAATTCAGGTGAAGATTTACTTCAATTGCAGAATTCTTCTTGTAGAAGTACATTAAAAAAAAAGATAAAATAACTATTTTGTTCTTGGAAATTCATTTCTACATTTTTTTTTTTTTTACTTTTGTCCCTCACATTCGGATGATGTTCACTCATGTTCAAGTTTGGGGTTAAATAACAGCGCCGCCTTGTGGGGTATTTCTCCGGAGCACATGCAAGGGGGGGGCACCTTTTGGCACGTTTGTGTGCAGCGCTTTAGCAGCGGAAGACTTCCACAAACACAAACAGCCCTGTGGCACTTCAGTCCCGCGTGCTCGCCAGTTGATGCTGATGGCACGCGTGCGTCACGTGACCCCTCGCAGACGGTCTGAGAGAAAGCGATAATGACTTCTGTCGCGAAATCAGAGCTCATCCGTCGCTCCGAGGCGACTTCTCACATCTGACTTCAGAGCAAAGTGGAAATATTACATTCAAAAGGAAAACATCAGTCGGCCTTCGCCAAGTTGATTGTGGTCAACACAACTCAAAGCGCCGTTAGCGCCCCGCCGCCCGCCGGCCCGTCGTCCCGCCCGGCTGTCGTCTCGCACCGGGGGGTGAAAACGCGAGCGCGTCCTCTTTCTTGTCTCGTTCCATTGATCTGCTTTACCCGCGCGGCGGTCTAAACGCCACGTCGGGGCTCTTTTCAAAGGGGAGCGATAACTGCACGGAAATGCGAAAACGCTATCTGTGGAGGAGTGTCTACTTCCTGCAACGAAGGCCTTCAAGGACGGGGAGGACTGGCGTAGTAACATATGTCCTGAATCATTTTTATCGCTCCCCCTCTGTTGGCGTGGGGGAGGAAAGATCTGCTCAGTCTTTCAGTGGAGCAGGACAGTGATAGTAATCTGCCGCAGAAAGTGTCCCCCTGTCGGGAGACAAGGCTGACTTTTAAAATTAAAAAGTTTT
Source organism: Oostethus manadensis (assembly GCA_024372805.1). Lineage (NCBI taxonomy): Eukaryota > Metazoa > Chordata > Actinopteri > Syngnathiformes > Syngnathidae > Oostethus > Oostethus manadensis. The sequence continues at coordinate 58,692 of QODF01000221.1, read as the reverse complement.
TGCATTATCGATGATGTTCATCTTGCAAAATTCCAAAAATTTCACGCAAAACGCATTTTTTTGTAATATCTTCATTATTTTCTTGCATAATTGCAGTATTTTCTCATACAAACGAGCCTATTCTTGTTAAGCCACATATTTCTCGAATATCTTGACCATATTCCTCGTACAATTGCCGTTTTTTGTCGTAAAAAAGATTTTCCCATATTACACTTTCATTCTCATAAACTCAGCCACATCATGGGCCCATCTGCCCGCCCCGGTTCTGTCCAAAAACATCCAAGCAGCCAAAAAAAACCAACTGTCAGGGTAAATCACGTGAAATCACTCTCGTCTCTGATTGGTCGCAAGAATGTAAACAGGAAGAAGGTTAAGTAAGTGAAAGCGCGCTTGTCAAGAAAGAACATTCAAATCATCACACAGCAACTTAACAGGCAAAAGGTAGGTAAGAAATATACAAGACAAGTACCAATACGAGTGGAGAACTAAAAAAACTGCTGGGACTCCCTCTGGTGGACACAGGCTCTCAGTGTGTTGCAGGGAAGCAATGCATGACGGGAAGAAGCTAAAAGAGTTGTTTAATCTACACTGGTATTGGCGCGTGTATATTTCTTACCAACATTTTGTGGAGTAAGATGCTGTGTGACAATTTTAGTATTCTTTCTTAGACGACAGCGCGAGTCAGACTTTTTTCGAAGGGTTGCACTAAATTGAAGCTCCATTGGAGGTTCATGATGGCACCCCCTCCACTGTGCCGCGTGGACAACATCCCAGGTGGGTCGGACGCCATCGGGACCGTCAAGTAGGGCCGTCGTTGACTGAGGATGTTTGTAGTGGAATCTGATTTGTTAGACCGTTTCAAAATACTTCCACAATTGGGATGAGTTTTTAGTAGCCATCATGAGCCTATAGGTCCTATCCTTCCAAGATAGCCCTCACACTAACTCCTGGATTGTGCCACTTGAAGGGGGTGTTTTTTAATTTTTCTGGTAAACATCATTTTAAATTCTTTATTAACACAAATGAGGCTATATACAACAAAAAAACATTCTTTGTAAAAAAAAAAAAAAGTGTTCAGCAGCAGCTATGGCCACCCCCATGTAGTCAGAATGGTACAATCTTGATCACATGACATTTTTATTTGATTCGACAGCGAACTTGATCGCCCGAATCCGACTTGCCAATTAGTTGAAAGGGGCGTGTTTAAAAAATAGCAGTGTCTGCCATTGTCTTACAAACTCCAAACTATTTCGTACAAACCTTTTGGTTTCTAGGATTTGGCAATCCTGTGAAGGACTAAACTAATATTTAGTTTTTTATAAGCGCTTCACATCAGTGTGGCGTGGGCGCTACCAACTTGTGGCACCTTTCAGCTGTTATTCCCCTCCAACGTTCCACAATTCATCAACATTTCTTGGTTTTGCCTCAGAATCAGCATTTTTGATGTCACCCCACAAGTTCTCCACTGGATGAAGGTGCGGGGATTGGGCTGGCCCCTCCATAACATAACATAAGAAGATGTTGCTGGTTTATTAGTGTGTTTGGGGTGATTGTCGTGTTGAAACAGCCATTTCAAGGGCGTGTCCCCTTCAGCATAAGGCAACATGACCTCTTCAAGTATTCCCACATATGCAAACTGATCCATGATCCCTGCTATGGGATAACAGAGGGACTTAGCGGGGGATTCTTGTAAATAGATTAGCTTCACACAGATGTCTTCTAACCTTCACAGTACTTACAGGTAACTCCAGACTGTCTTCGATTATCCTGGAGCTGATCCTTGGCTGAGCCTTTGCCATGCTGGTTATTCTTCCATCCACTGTGATAGTTAAACAGGGGCCACCTGATTCACTGATCACTGATTGATTGCCACACTGATATTCTTTTCAAAACACCCCTCAAATTTTTCAAGTGCACAGCCTTAAGAGCGTGCATATCATGAATGCTGGGTCTTGTTTGTTTTCTGAGAATCTACTGCACCTACTGGTAGCTCGTTTGCCATGTAGCAATAAAAATGTACCAATAACAGCGATTCATCTGGTCGCATTGGACTGCGAGTATTTCGAACACTCCTGTGCATGGTCAAGGTTCCGTTTTGTTATCATCAGACATTCTTCCACCTTTCAATGTCCCATGTTTGGCGCTCTCCTGCAAACTCCAAACAATTCCAAGCAATTTTGTGTCGCTAAAAGAGACGAGGCCTTTGAAGACGTTTTTTGTTCTCTGCCCTCGGCACCAGTAACAACCTTCGTTTGGGCTGAGGATGGTTCCGTGTCAGCCAATTGGATCCTCAGGGCCTGTGACATTTTTTGGGGTCTACCTCCCGAAGTTGTTTCGTCCCATGATCCTCTGGCTCTTTCCTGGGAAGCAGGCCGGCCACCACGCACCGTTGAGGGCGCGGAGGGAGCCTGCTTCCCAGCAAAGCCAAGCAACGCATGATGGGAAGCAATGAAGATCGTTGGTATTATTCTACACTGTCTTGTATATTTTGTAACTACCTTTTGCATGTTAAGTTGCTGTGGGATGATGTAAGATGACGGTATAAATTGAGGTATCCTTTTGAACCCTACCATTTATATCTTTAAGGGTCATCGCATAGCTGGATGCCGTGGCTCGGCATCCGCCCAAAGTCGGGGGGGCCAAGGATGGACGCGTGCCAGCGAGTTCCCGTGCAGTCCAATTTGCGAGATGAAGGCTAAGATGAAGGTAAATAAATGCATGAGTCCCGCGTATTGTCCTTGAGATTTATTCAGCCGCTGTCCTCGGCGGGGAGCGGAAGCTAATTAAGATGGCGGTGAGGGATGCGGCTGCGCGGAGGAGCCCGTAACGAGCGCACACTCCAAACGCACTTATCTCATCCAAAAGATTCCCCACCGGCCGGTCGATAAGGGTAATCTGATTTCAAATAAGTGAAGGAATTGAGGCCACGGGAAGGCTTGTATCTTCCTACTAGTGGACAAACATTTTATCTCCATGAAACATCCTAAAAAAAAACCCACACAGCTGACAACAGCTGGTGGGAACGCGCCATTCCTCCTCCTCCACAGCTGTATCCATCCCGCTGTGTTTTCTCCCAGCCGTGTGCTAACATTCTTCCACTTGATAAGAGGATTTCCGCCATCGGAGACGCTGCGCAAATATTGACCGGACTTTTATTTGGAATTGAACGCGTCACGACGATCCGGACTGATCGTCTCAGTCCCGAGATCCGTATTGTGCCCTGGAATTATCGTTCACGTACCCACGGAAGTCTAATACGACGCCACTCGTAATGGATGCCTTGTCTAGCATGCAGCGATGGTAGCGATGCTAAAGTGCTAACAGGCCCGCCAAGCGTCGTAACCCGGCCCATCGGGCGTTTCCACATTTCTTTTTTAAACCTTTACTACGAAAACTACTATTGGATCATGTGGCCATGCAAACAAATATTTGACAGCCTACGGTCTAGCCGCAAAGCATGCTGGGTAGCTTGCGGTACTCTTTCTCCCAACGTTTCGCCCTGTTTGTTGCATTTTTGAGGTGGTCAGAGCCACCAATTCAAAACAGGGAGGAATTGACATACTCCTGGTATCCAATGTTTTATTGTTGCAACTGGACTACCCAGCATGCCTTGCGGGCATTTGGAAATAGCATTATGTTTGGCGTGTAGTAGTGTTTTTGTCAAGTAGTAGGTTTAAGTATGTTGTTGTGTTTGATGCCACCTATATATAGACAAGCCCGCCGCCAAATATTTAACCCAATGTGGCCCGTGATATATATTATGTATTAGTATAGTAGTAGTAGTAGTATATATATATTATGTCTTATTCATGTCTTTTATTGTGTCTACTGTTATTGGGTGATGGACGTGTAAAGGTGACTATAGGGGTGTTATTTCATGCCTAGAGGACTCTAATAATGTGAAACACCCTATTTAGAAGTTGGTAAAGAGGTTTTCTCTGCTCTAACTGCCATGATATTTCATTTATAATTACGGAGTCCTACTTTGCGGAAATTCGCTTATCACAGTGGGGTCTGGATCCAATCAACTGCGATAAACGAGGGATCGCCGAATAGCAAACAAATGTGGTGCTCACGGGACATCTGAGGTTGAAAAGTGCGAGGGAATCATGTTTTAAGATGTGTAGTAATGGCGGCCATGTTTTTCTAAGCGATCTGGCTGACATTTGACGCTCATGCGCTCGTCAGCCGCAGCGCCACCTCCTGGCGTATTTGTCAGGAAACTAATAATATAACGCGGTAGGGGGTGCAGGTTTTGACACGGCCATCTTAGGCGAACGCGCAAACCGGCATGTAAAAAAAAAAAAAAAAAAAGAGGACACAGCCATGGACTCTTAACTCCCCGCGTAATCCCAGCCCGGGCGCCGCTGCGATATTTCCTGGTCGTGTACTCGGAGGCGAGGCAGTGACTGAAGCGAGGCCCTCGGCGGTGACAGCCCCTGCCCGCGATATTAATGGAGGCCCACGTAATCGCGCATGCCATTAAGAAAGCACAGATGCTATCAGCGAGTGCACACTTCATTATTCCTCAGCGTAGCACCTCATTAATATTTGTTGTTTTTTAATTTTTCTCCTCCGACAGCACTCCCTCCTAGCGGAGGGCTGAGCCGAGGAGCACCGTGGGGGGGGGGGGCAATCTCCAGGCGGATGACGATTCTGCGTTGAAATTGGACGCAACACGTCTGGACGCCGTAGAAGAGATTGGTGGGAAGTTCCCCCCAGTGCCTCTAAAGGTTAGCAGGCCTACAGCGGGGTGTGATCTATTCGGAGATGAACTCTCCGCAACCTCTCTGGTGCTCGGCTTGTCCGCGCTGCGGGGGTACGGTCGGCCTTTTGCATTTTCCTAATACTCGACAGAACTCCAGGCTGGATTTTAAGATGTGCAGTGAAGCCCTGAAAATGTATTGGTTCATGCATGCTTTTCATTGGTTTGCCTTTTTAAGGTGTAGTTAGTGTAATATGTCCGCTTTTGCACTCGGCTTCACAGTCTTTTGCAGACCAAAAACACAAACCGGGCCCGGCTTAACACGTCAGCGCCGTGAGCACTTGAAAGCGTCCATTAACGCCTAACCGGCCGCACGTTTGCCTGCAGGCAGATCTCATTTGATACTCGCTTTTTTTTTGGACCAAACCGGTCCTGAAGGTAAAAAGTGTAAGGAGGAGTCACTGAATTAAAATAAATATTCTTGGCCACGTTTTATAGGATTAGTCTTCAAACTTTTTTTTTTTTTCAGATGTGTAGCGAAGCCTGTTTTTTTTTTACAAAGCTGTCCTCCAAGTGGTGGGCGTAGCGGGCTTTGATTTTGTAGGTATTACATCATCATACATCAGGATGACGTTATATCACAAATACATGATTTTTATGGGACTCAAACAGTACCAAAATGGTCCCGAGGCAAAAATGTGCGTGCATATATCCATACATGTTACAACAGAGGATTTCAGTCAATTAAAAAAATAATAATAATACAAATCCGAATCCTGGCCGAGTTTTATAACCTTTAAGAAGCGTAGCGAAGCCTGTCGTTGTGCTTTTTTTTATTACAAAGTGTAGACACGGGTGGAGCTCGTGGAGCTCGGGATCAAACTGGCCCCGATGCGACTCCCCGGGGAGATGTTTGCTGTTTGTGAGCCACAAGGGACAATCAGACAGGAGAACAACCGGACCGGCGGATAATAACCTCAATTTGGGACGTAGCGGAGGCAGCATGAGCGTAACACACGGCCTTGTTTGCCGTTAGACGCTCTCTTTCGTCCCCGCCGCCTTATTACCGTTATTTGCAATGAGGTAACAATTCCCGCCGCCATCTAACTAGGCCGAGCTGGAATTGGGTTTTTTGTTTGGTTTTTGTGGCCGCTTTTGTAGCGTGTTGGACTCGGGGAATTTGTCTGGTGGGAAGCCGGATGCCAGCTTCGTCCGTGGACGCAGCACAGGACTCTAATAATCTGTAATAATAACCTCTAATAATCTTAATCTAGTGTATATATTATTAGGCATTATTATATTATTATGAATAGAGCATGAGCCATGCATGTGGGTTACAATGTTGAACTTTATCTTCCATTTTTTAACTTTTGTGAGCTATTTAATTTTGTCTCACTTATAATATTAATAATAAATAATAATAACAATAATACAGCAACCCCTCATTTATCAATCATCATTTCCGCAAATTAGGTTTTTTTTGTATAAATTAAATTTTTTCAGAGTTACCTTCTAAATGCAGTTTTAAAACATATTAGAGCCCTCTTGACATGAAATAACACCCCTATAGCCACCTTTACAGCTATATTGTGGACATAATATGAAAAAATAATATTCATGAGACGCCTGCTTGTGTATGTTGCTGTAAATATGTTCCAGGGCTGAGTGGCGGGTGGACAGGAAGTGACGTCTGGGGTTCAGAGTTGAGTTTTAACTTTTACATCCACAATAGAAACCCGTGTTTTTATTGGGTTTTTTTATTGGGGACTGTGGTGAGGTCTTTCAAACCTGCAGTAGAAGCATGTTGTTCCATTGTGCTATCGACCCCGATGGACCACCGCTGAGACCCAAAGTTTCAAAAAGACCAACAGGTGGCCAAATAAGACGTCTCCCTTCAGTGAGTCTGAGCTTGTCTTCCTGTCACTCACGCGCACCAGTGACCTGGCAGCTCGAGACGAAAAATGTTTACAATGACCTCAATTTGCGTTGAGGCAGTAAAAGGTATTAAATGCAACTTTGGTGCATTCATGCGCGGTTTCTGGTTTTTGGCTCATCTTCATCTTTGGCTCCCAGTGTGAGCACACATTGCCCTCGGGGGGTCCTCAGACCTGGCCTAATGCTTACGTGGGGATAATTATGGCAGTCTCATGCAGCCGCCGTCATATTCCACGCAACGTGCCGATGAGCTGCCTGAGCGCGCCGCTTCCGTCCCCGAGGGGGCAAAGTCCTCTCCAAACACTCGCCGGCCCAACGCAAACACACTAATGAGGGTTTTATCTCCCTTCTTACCTTTTGACCGGTGCGGCCCGGCTCGGCTCGACTCGGCTTCGGCCCCGCATTTGCATGAAACTTCACCCCGCCATTCTTTTATCTGCCTCGGTGTCCTTGAATGCAGCACGGCACAGACGTAGCACTTGAACTCTTTCACTCTGCGGTAATCCAATTAGCATCACAAGAGAACGGCCTTTGGGGGCTCCTTCCTTTCCGCCGACCCTCCCCGCACCCTCGCCTCTGATCGGTCCCCCGACCCCTTAGATGCTGACGCTCGTGCAGCCCTGCGGACACCACCATGCTTGGACTCCACGCAAGACAAAATGTTGTTGCAGTTGGCAATCTGAGAAAAACATTCCTATCAGGAAGACAAGGCATGGTATGCTGTTGTGTCTCAATAAAAGGGGAAGAAAAAAGGACCATGCCCTGCTTCACAATGTCAGGAAACACGACGAACGGATTTGATCCTTTCCACTCAGTGAACCACAGCTCCTCGATGCCGGCAGCACTTGTGCAGGCTCGGACCATGACGCTACCACCGCCGTGCTCGACTGTAGGCAATACACGATTATCGTACCGCTCTCTTGTGTCGGAAGTCACAGTTACCCCTCAATGAACCGCAGCTCGTCACAGTGTCGGCAGCATTCGTGCAGCTTCCCAGACTGTGACACAGTTAGCATCATATGCTCGACTGTAGGGAAGACACGGTTATCTTGCTAGTCCCTTGTGTTGTAAGTCACATTTCCCTCTCAAAGAAACTGCAGCCCTTCACAGTGGCGGCAGCTTTCATGCACATTCCCACCATGCTCGACTGTAGACACAATTACAGTATCTTGCTACTCTCTTGTGTTGGGAGTCATTTTTCTACCAAAGGAAATGCAGCTTCCCCAGTCCTGGCAGCACTTGTGCAGCCTTGGACTATGACGCGACCAAGACCATGCTTGACTTTTGCCAAACCAAGATTATCCTGCTACTCTCTTGTGTTGGAAAATGTCTTTCTCCCAAATGAACCGCAGCTTCCCCATTACTGGCAGCACTCGTGTTGTTTCGGACCATGATTTGACCAAGACTGTTTGACTTTGACGTTAGGCAAAACACAATAATCTTGCTACTGTTTTGTGTTGGAAATTGTCGTCCTACCTTATGAACCGCAGCTTCTCAAATTCTTGCAGCACTTTTGCAGCCTTGGACCATGACACGACGAAGACCATACTAGACTTCTGGAAAGCCACATTTATCTTGCTGCTCTCTTGTGTTGGAATATGTCCTTCTCCCAAATGAACCGCAGCTTTCTCCTTAATGGCAGCACTCGTCTCCTTTCAAACAATGATTGGACCAAGACTGCTTGAGTTTAGGCAAGCCACAATAATCTTGCTACTCCCTTGTGTTGGAAATTGTCTTGCTCCAGTGCGAACCGCCGCTTCCCCAGTCCTGGCACCATTTATGCAGCCTTGGAGCATGACATGACCAAGACTATGCTTGACTTTTGGCAAGCCACAATAATCTTGCTACTCCCTTGTGTTGGAATTTGTCTTTCTCCCCAATGAACCACAGCTTCCCAATTACTGGCAGCACTCGCGTCCTTTTGGACAATGATTGGACCAAGACTGCTTGACTTTAGGCAAAACACAATTATTGCTTGCTACTCTTGTGTGTTGGAAATTGTCGTTCTACCTTATGAACCGCAGCTTCCCTGGTGCTGGAAGCACTCATGCGTGCTGCACCACCGTACGTGACTGTAGGCAAGACGCAACTATCTTGCGAGTCCCTTTTGTTGCCAAGTGTACGTCAATAATCAAGTGAAGGTCAATCTGATTTCTAATTTTGCAAAAGGAGTCTTCGTGTGGCAGATCAGCGAGTGCAAAACGTGACGCGGAACAAAAATAATAAAATATCTCTTAATGTTGATTGCTAATTGAAAAATTAGGAAGTCAATTAGGAGTCTGCAGATGCAATTAAAGCGGAATGGGATGGAAATGTGGATCCAGACTCAATCAGCCTTCCCAGTTGATCATCTCCTCCAGGCTGCCGTTCGCCTGCCGAGTCCGTCGCCCCCCCCCCATCTAATTCCAGCTCTGCCATCTGACACGCTGATTGGGATTCAGGCACGCTGTCTTCCCCCCGCCTGGTGGGAAGACGGAAATAATAACGTTAGGTCAGGAGGTGGATGGGGAGTCTGTAAAGGAAAAGACGTCAGCGCGTCGTGACTTTCCATTCCGAGCTCTCCTGCCTCTTTGAAACCCGCGTCAACACGCAGGACTGCTAACACGACATTTGTGACGGGCTACCTGTAAATCCGTCCTCTTCCTTATTTGCTGCCAGACTTTGCAGGCGTTGCTGACTTGCCATGTTTACTATGTTTTCCCTGTCAACATGTCACGTATGGACTCATTGACAGGTTGACGGGTTGAGTATGGTAGTCCTTTAGGAACCGAGGCTTTTGTGTGTGTGTCTTTAATGCTAATGAGTGCTGATCCATGCCTGCCTTTGACAACGCTATTTAGCGCTTTAGCACTTCATCTATTTCTGCAGCCTCAAAATTGAGTGTGTTGTTTTCTAATGACCTGCGTAAAGTCGGGGATTCATATAAACATCCCGAGATGGCAAACAAGCCGTCAGCCTTGTTCTGTGCATTGCTCTCGAAAGCACCGCGTTTGGTACCACGAGCAAAGTTTTCCAACTGACTTCATATCGCCAGGTGGTCGCTGCGTGAGACCGGCCAATCCCAGAGCATGCAGAGTGAACACATAAGCAATGCGGATTGTCCTCCATCACGGATAATGACGAGCTGTACTGTTTTTATGCTGCACCCGGTTCTCAGGTAAAGCTGTCCTATCTAGTCTGATTGGTGTGCGTATCAGCCAGTCTTTGAGCACGAGCTGAGGCCATACGCCTTCAAAACAGTCCTGTTGCCATCGACTCGGTGCCCTGAGAAGGTTAGAATACCGCCAGAACATAAATAAAAAGTTACTTTTCACATTTAAAGACAATATTTTGACGCTTTAGGAGCCAACAACAAACACAACGGCTTTCGTTTCATAAAAGGCAGCGTTTGTTCAGACATTTTCACGCTGGTAAAATTGGAACCCAAAATAATCAGCTACATGGTCAAGCCGTGGGCATCATAAAAGAGATTTCCTACACACACACACACACACGGGGCGGCGTCCCGAGCGTGTTTTCCTCCAGTTCATCTATTGTGGTTTGGCTCCGACTTTATGGTTGGCATTCTCTTAAACAAATGGGCCATAAACAAATAGCTTTTCTGTAAAAGTCCTCTAAGAAGCCATTAGCGAGTCAGCAGTAATAAATTACAAACAGTACAGTAATGAGCCTGCCAGAGAGGAACCTCATAGAAGGCACTAAATGTCGACTGGTCACAGACGGCCAGTTTACGGCATTAACTCGGACTCGTACTTTGTGAGCGATTCATAAAAAACAACTTTGAAATAAATGATTTGGCCCGGGAGTTGAAGTGAGTGAACGACTCTTACATGCTTGGCGAGGAGCACATGCACGTTTGGAGTGTGCTGATAGCGTGGCATCGTAAATCAACGAAACAAGATCAATGTGCTTTGTTTTCCTAAAAAGGTTGGTGAATAGATTTCAACACGATTCTACGAGATTTCCACATTCTACATTTCAGTTCAGCACTTCATGGTCATAGAGTGGCAGTAACCCAACTTGCTGGTCGCTGGTTCGATCCTCATTTGGCAAATAGGTAGGATATTTCCACATGCATTCTACATTTCAGTTCAGCACTTTATGGTCATAGAGTGGCACTAACCCAACTTGCTGGTCGCTGGTTCGATCCTCATTTGGCAAATAGGTAGGATATTTCCACATGCATTCTACATTTCAGTTCAGCACTTTATGGTCATAGAGTGGCACTAACCCAACTTGCTGGTCGCTGGTTCGATCCTCATTTGGCAAATAGGTAGGATATTTCCACATGCATTCTACATTTCAGTTCAGCACTTCATGGTCATAGAGTGGCAGTAACCCAACTTGCTGGTCGCTGGTTCGATCCTCATTTGGCAAATAGGTAGGATATTTCCACATGCATTCTACATTTCAGTTCAGCACTTCATGGTCATAGAGTGGCAGTAACCCAACTTGCTGGTCGCTGGTTCGATCCTCATTTGGCAAATAGGTAGGATATTTCAACATGCATTCTACATTTCAGTTCAGCACTTCATGGTCATAGAGTGGCAGTAACCCAACTTGCTGGTCGCTGGTTCGATCCTCATTTGGCAAATAGGTAGGATATTTCCACATGCATTCTACATTTCAGTTCAGCACTTCATGGTCATAGAGTGGCAGTAACCCAACTTGCTGGTCGCTGGTTCGATCCTCATTTGGCAAATAGGTAGGATATTTCAACATGCATTCTACATTTCAGTTCAGCACTTCATGGTCATAGAGTGGCAGTAACCCAACTTGCTGGTCGCTGGTTCGATCCTCATTTGGCAAATAGGTAGGATATTTCCACATGCATTCTACATTTCAGTTCAGCACTTCATGGTCATAGAGTGGCAGTAACCCAACTTGCTGGTCGCTGGTTCGATCCTCATTTGGCAAATAGGTAGGATATTTCAACGTGCATTCTACATTTCAGTTCAGCACTTCATGGTCATAGAGTGGCAGTAACCCAACTTGCTGGTCGCTGGTTCGATCCTCATTTGGCAAATAGGTAGGATATTTCAACATGCATTCTACATTTCAGTTCAGCTTCAGCACTTCAAGGTCATAGAGTGGCAGTAACCCAACTTGGTGGTTGCTGGTTCGATCCTCATTTGGCAAATAGGTAGGATATTTCAACATGCATTCTACATTTCAGTTCATCTTCAGCACTTCAAGGTCACAGAGTGGCAGTAACCCAACTTGGTGGTTGCTGGTTCCATCCTCATTTGGCAAATAGGTAGGAAATTTCAACATTTGTTCGTTTCAGTGCAGTTCAGCTTCAGCATTTCATGGTCGCATTTCATGTCGGTTGCTGGTTTGATCCTCAGTTGGTGAATAGCAGAGTCTCAGCACAATTTTATAATATTTCAACATCCATTCTACATTTCAGCTTCAGCTCTTCATGGTCATAGAGTGGCATTTTCCCAACTTAGTGGTCGCTGGTTCGATCCTCTGTCAGTGAATAAATTTTAGCACTATTCTAGGATATTTCAACATTCTTTCTACATTTGAGTTCAGCTTCGGCACTGTGTGGTTGTAGAGTGGTTGTCTCCCAGCCTAATGCTTGCTGGTTCGATCCTCATCTAGTTAAAATGGTAAGGCAGCCACTGTAGAATTAACCGCATGGCCAGTCATGCCAAGTCATTAGCACTGGTTTCAAACAACAAAATTGGTTTTGAATATTTAGCTTGGAATCGCATGCATGCGACGGTTGCGTTGGTGAAAGTTTTTACCCCCTCGTGAGGCAATTTGTGCAACTTTTGTACTGTTTGTGTAAAAAAACAAAAAAAACAAACATGTTCCTCGCTGTCACAAGTAGTTTTCCACAGCGGTGGGCAGAGTGTGCCAACGTTTGCCACTAAACGGGTAAACGGGCATTTTCTTTGCACGACGGAGAGAAAGCCAGCGTTCGCCGGTACGGGTCACTTTGAGAGAGCCAAGCAGGTCCCGTCACGGACGGACGGCAAATCAAAGTGAATAAGATTCCGCTTATTCAAGTCGCTTTTCACCCCAGCCGGGATTTGAATCGCTCAGCGCTTTTCCACAAAAGAACTGTCCTTTTCCATTAAAACCGGCGCGCCTCCTCGGCCTCACCAAGTCGCCGCACAGACCCACATTTCTACGGACGCGCGTGGCTGCGCTTTAGGCACAATGACAACTTGCTTTTTGACCGGACTTCATGTTTTTCCCCCCTTTTTCCAGACACAAGTTGGGGGGGGTTGGGGGGAAATGACTTCCACTTCAGTTGCCATTTGCTGCCCTTCCAGTGATGTGTGACCCTGTTTGATTTGATTTCATTTGTTCACTTTCATCACCGTTATTCACTCGGATTCACGCGGGAAAGACGACTTTGACGCCTATTTGGGATGGCATGCTGGAAAAGTGCCTCTATGGAAGTAGTTTTTCCTAAAGAGGCCATATTTTCATAAAAAAAATACCGTGTAATGGGGGGGGGCCTAAAGGGCAGGAAAGCTCGCATGCTCCACTGACCCGCCCCCCTCCCCCCAGCTAATAAACACACCGCAGTAATGAGTCATTAAGTCACCTGATTGCTTCTGTCAGTGACCTTCACACTCCGGCTGGAGTAATTAGGCAGCGTCTCGCCGCTAACGGAGATGTGGACTGTGATGCGGAGGGGTCGGGGGCGGGGGCGGGTTTGGGGAGTGATCCTCTAGTGTCAAACATGGAGGACTTATAATAGCTGATTTGATGCCGAGCGTTTGTCGTGGTCTCGACCTTTTCATTCGAATGATCCTGGTCCCGGTCATTTTCTTTCAGACTGTAATGACTGACAGGTTAACCGACCAATGACGGCATGAACACTAGGTGACTGACTCCACCAATAATGACTTACACGACGACTGGCAAACACCTACACGAAAACCGTGCAACATGGCCAAAAATGACCAAACTGTAATGATTGACATGTTGACCGACCAATGACTGCATCAAGAGCCGGTGGCTGAACTGACCCAATAGTGGCACTGCCTGCGTGACTGTCATATTGAATCCATGAAGTTTGCCTCACGGAACCAACTAAACAGTGGAACCACCTGAAATGATTGCCTTGTTGACCGACTGACTGCAGACTTGGTGGCGGAAACCAACCAAATAGTTACCATAAAGATTGACATGTTGACCAACGACTGCAAGAAAACAAGGTAACAGAACCGAGCCAGCGGTAGAAGTGGCTGTGATGATTGACACATTGACCGACCCATGACTGCACGACATCTGCATGACGCACACGACCAATCAGTGACGCTATTTCTCAAGGCTTACATGACAAGAAGACATGTGGCAAACCCGACCAAACTGTAGAATCACCTGTAATGACTGACATGTTGACCGACCAATGACTGCGAGAAAACCAGGCAACAGAAGCAAGCAAACAGTGGAAGCTGCTGGAGTGATTGGAACCAATTAAATAGTGGGAACCACCGGTAATTATGACATTTTAACCGACCAATGACCGCATCAAGACTGGGTGACAGAACCGGCCAAGTAGTGGCGCTGTCGGTAGTGACTGACATGTTGACCGAGGACTGCAAGAAAACCAGGTAACAGGAGCAAGCAAACGGGGGAATCTCCTGGAATGGCTGACATGATGACCGAACAATGACTGCCCGAAGACGCAAGCAAACGTTGGACGTCCCTAATCATCTAAACAATGTCTTTGTCTTCCCCCCAAAAGGAGCAAACGTGTCAGCAAGTGCTTTTGTCGCTGATCCGGAGGGACACACGACCCCCTCGTTGATCCAACTGGACCAGATGGAAGTGACTTTCCCCCCCGCCGGCCTCTGCGGGGCCTGTCACCCGCCGCCGCGGGGGCCGACAGTTGGGAGGGCGGGGGTGTACCGGTCACTCAGACGGGGTGATGTGCAGCGCGTATGCAGGACCGTGCGGCCCTGCTGTTTTGAAAAGAATGCTAGTCAAAGATCCCGTATATGACGAGAGCCTTCCACTTGTTGTTTTGTTGCTGTGTTTTTACGTGCACGCCGATGGGTTTGGTATTTATGAGTCATGGCTGACGCATGGCAGCGGTGAGGGGAGGGGCTGGGAGGGACTGGGGGTGGTCATGTGACCCAGGCCCAGCAGCCCCCCCCCCCAAATTGGCTATACAAGGGCCTGCAGGCGTGGCACATGCGGACGTGTAATTGATTCATTCATAATGCGAGCAGATGTTTGTGGTCCGCACTGGCATGCAGCCATTGGCTGCCTCTCATTAATCCGTGTGCAGTGACACACGAGGCAGATAAGTATAGCAAAAAAAACCAAAAGTAAACATTAATGAGCGTGCCGATTGGACAAACGCGTCGCCAAAACAAATGATATTCCCCACCTTCACGTTTCACGCGCCTTAAAGTGACAAGCAACCACGTCTTTTTGCAATATTAGCATAAAAAGCTAGCGCCGCGTCCGGGGAAGGTACGTAGCTAGCATGACCACATACGCCATTCGTCATGCTAGGTGCTAGCTTGTTAGCGTGTACCGCGGCGGATCGGTTAAACGGCAAAAACGTGAAACGTACACCGCAAATATGACCTCATTCTGCCCAGTTTTGCGGCGTGGCGGCGTCAGAGTTATGAAATTCCAGAGAACAAACAAAGCAGAGCGCTGAAGCTACGCGGCTAACGAGCGTCCCGGCGCTGCGTTCCGACGCCGACCCACAAAAAAAGCGAACGGCGCAGCAGTAAAATCCTCATCAAATTGCTGGGCGGGTATGAGCGCCGCGAAGGGATAAAGGGTATTGTATCCCGGACGCGAGGCGAGCCAAGATGGCGGCGGCGGTCTAATTATCTCCGTGTCAGCTTCCTCCAGCTATCCATTCAGCGCGGCGCTCCAATCTGCCGCTCATTGTGGCAAATCCAGCCGGCCAATAATGACATGATTGCCGAGTGATCACGGGACGCGCACGCGGCGGCGAATAATGGCGGCCTCCGCATGGAAAGACCTTCCGCAAACGACGTCGCAGACACGCTCGGCACGCACGCCCCTTTCAGAATTGCGGCGAATCAATTGGTTTCTTTTTCCATCCCCGACGGCGGTCCCGCCGCGAGCTACTAGAACACCCGCCTGAGGTCTAGCAGCCCCCCAAGAGCTCCACAAGGCGCGTCGCAACAGGAACGAAAGGCCGCTCGTATAAATAGCGCACTCATAGCACCCGCCCTGTGGTGTCTCTTCACGCAATATTTATGCGTGAAGAGACACCACAGGGCGCTAACAGCACGTCAGGATGCTAGCAAGTTGTTCCGCGCGACGGAAATATAACGCAAACCCTTGCCGCTACCGAATTTGGAAGTGATGGTCCGGTTCAAGGAAAACAGCAAAACGCGGAACAGTTTTGCGCTCCCGGTAACACCGTCCGAATGCTAACCGTGCTAGCGGCTAGCGTGTTCACACACCAGGCGGTAACGTTCCTCCGCGGTCCGGTTCGAAAGGATGCAGTCTGAAGCCGCGACGACGTTGTTAGCGATGTTAGCGTAAAAGGACAACATCGCTAGTTGGTGTTATAATATAGTATAAGCGATAAACGCGACACGGTGCTACGCTAACGGCGCCCAAATCACTGCTCCCCATGCTAACAACAAGCCTGTTGAAATGTGTCGCTACCGAATTTCCAAGCGATGGTCCGGTTTGTGGGTTTTGTGTCTGGGTCGTCGGCGTCAGCTACGTAAATAGTCCGACAAGAAAGCCGCAACCGCAAGAAAAACAGTTTTGCGCTCCCAGTAACACCCTCCGAATGCTAACCGTGCTAGCAGCTAGCGTGTTAGCGTATCTAATTGCGTCGTAGAGTGCGTTGGTAAGTTCCTCCGTGGTCCGGTTCGAAAGGATACAGTCTCAAGCCGTGAGGACGGTGTTAGCGATGTTAGCATAAAGGGGTAATGTAAAGGCCATAAGCGATAAACGCGACACGGTTCGGTGCTACGGTAACGACGCCCAAATCACTGCTCGCCACGCTAACAGCGTGTCTGTTAGCGTAGTCGGTTGCGTAGTAAACACACCGAATAAAACGCTAAAGCTATGCGGCTAACGAGCGTCCCGTGCAAAGAATCGAAACAATGCTAAAGGCGACAGCGTGCATTTACCTACAAGTACACGCCACAATTTTGAGGCGGCAATTTCGGGGTCCCGTAAAACGTGAGAGCTTCATGCACGGGTGTTTCCGCGCATTAGGATGCCGCGCCTGACGCAATCGATCTCGGCGCCTCTTTACTTATGCGCTTTGATCAAGAAGAGACTGCGCACGAGTGCTCCCCGCAGCGTGAAGTACACACTCGCACTTGACGTGCTTCGCAAATGTTTTTGTGGGTTTTTTTTTGTCATCACTTCCACTTGACACGCTGGGCTGGTGACTGCAGATCGTCTCAGGCCCGCGGGTTCTAATCGGACGTGGCAAAAATTCTATGCATTTTCCTCCAGCGATGGTGGATGTGATGGTGACATGAACTTGTACAGGAATCATCTGTTCCAGTGTCAAACTGTGGCCGTCTCACAGCTTTACTGACTGCCAAGGCAATGCTTTAGCTCGCTTTTTTCTCTCGTATTGTGCAACAAAAAGAAGTTGACCGCCAAACTGACCAAACAATGAGAAAACGGCTTCATTTCATTCCCGAAGTGTTACACAAAAATATTTCTTGTGTTGCAAATGCATTTTTCTTTTCTCTCCGTGTGTCACTTTAATGCAGGGAGGCCCAAAATCCTGAAAATTGCATATTCTGAAAATATATTGTTAAAAAAAAAAAAGCAAAATTAGCAGTAACTTTACAAGGAAAAAAAATCAAGAGGAAAAAGTTGTAGTTTTACAAAAAATAAATCTTAACTAATTCATTCAAAACATTAGAAAAAAATGGCCGTACCATAAGCAAAAATAACAGTTTTATTTGCATACATTTGAAGTATTAAAGAGATTTTGATTTAAGCCGAATAGCAAATAAAACGGCAAATAAAGTTGTCGTCTTTGGAAAATTAGGTTGCAGAAAAAACTATGTTAGGAACATAAAGCCAAAATATAACGGGATCAAATCCCGAAAATGTACCAGAAGAAAGTTGAAATAATAAAAAAGCAGCTGTAATTTTTCCAGAACAAAGTCAAAATATTCAGAACATTTAAAGAGTTTTCAACAGAAACAATCTCAATTCAGTAGCAGTACATTCAAAAATTGCTTGAAAAGTTCTAATAATGCGGCTTAGAGGTTGAAAGTATTTGCAAAATAAAATTGTTTGTTTCTCATAATATTACAATTCTTAACAATAACAATTTTCTTTTTTAATATTTCACAAAATGACATTATTTTTCCTCTTAACACGTTTATTCTTATAAAATTGTCCCTTTTTTCCCGTTAGAATTCAGGTTTTATCTGGGAAGATGGTTTGGGGGGCAGATTTGCCTTGCCAGAGACATTTTCTATCGTTCTAAATTGTTTTACAAGCGTAATAAGAAGTCGAGGTTAAAGTCGAAGGTAAAAACAAAGGGAAAAGTCATTATAAATGCATAATGTGAAGGAAGGTTTTTTAAAACAAGTGTAAAAATAAGCCAACCAGTGCAAGTCTAAATCGTGCATAACTAAAGGTAATCAAAGGAAACAATAATAATATAAATGATGACAATTATTCAAAACGCTCATGCATAACTAATAAAAAAGTCGCACCGCGTGACGTCGCGAATGCATTTTGACGCTCCCGTTTATGACATTCTTGTATTTCCGGTGTAAAAAGAAGGTAACCCCTGCGAGTCGGAATATTCAGAACAACACACACACAAAATGCTACACACCCTGTAACACAAATGACAAAGATTTTAATGGACAAAAGGCATCCTGAAAATCCCATTTGTTGAAATTGTTGTCATGCAAGTGTAAAAAGAAGCAAACCACATGAACAAGCATCACATATAAGTCGTAACACATCTTTTTGCAAATACGTCTCGGAAATCGCACCTTTTTTTTCAAACATCAAACAAAGTTAAGCCCATCAAGCAGGAAAACGCAAACCCCACCCGGCAAAATGCTTGTAAAAATGTAAAAAAGCATCCCAAAGTGTAAGTGTAAAAGGAAGTGAGTCACTGCTAATAGTAAAAACTCGTCAGGTAATGAGGTTTGCGGATTCGGAGCCCTGATTGCAGTTTCCTTATGTGGGCAACGTTGCGCAATGGCTCCCAGGAAATGTTTGTTCGGCTGTGAGGGAAAGCTCATTTTGTTTAGCTTTCCTGAAGAGGAAAGCATCCGGCAGAAATTGTTGGCGTTGCGGATTCCCGGCCAGCAGGAGAAAAATATGCTCGTCTGTCTACGGCACTTCACAAGGGACTGTTTTGTGAGCACGGGGCAAGTTGAAGCTGGACTACCTGGCAAAATGTTGCTGCAGTCCGATGCTTTCCCAACCTTCCTTGGTGGTGTTGAAGAGTCCGAAGAGCAAGCTGGTAGGTAACGGTTTATCGGTGTGTTTATTTTGTGTACGTAGCGGGACAATTGTAGCATTACAATTACACGAAGCGTTACCCTGCACGCATGCAAATTACCACCTCACCTATGTCTGGACCTCAAGAGAAGCAAGTCTGGCAAACGTGGTAGTGTAAAAAAAAAAGTTCCGCACCGCAGCATCCGAATGCATCGCGTCGCAGATGCAGAGCAGCGCGCGGGGCCCGAGCGGGACACCATGTGGGAGACGCCGGGCGCCCCTGCCAGCGAGCCCCGCGGTGCCGCAGGGGCCGGCGTCAGCGCGGGGCGCTCGTTAACGTGATTGACAGCTGCTGCTTGAAGACCGTGGTCCTTGTGAGGACCCTGAGGGCAGCAAACTTCAAGTACTTCATTTTTTTTTGGTCGCTGACTCGTATTGTAATAACCCGCAGAGCCGTGGCAGGATGAGGCAGTTTTTGAAAGTAGTTTTACATTGTTACACGTTTTTTCTTATTTTGCAAAGGATTCCTCATTTTCGCTGATTGCATCGGTTTTCATCTCCCTTCCTGAACAGACCAACCTCCATTTGGGGAAAACGGCCGCCGACTGGTATCTCGTCTGCTTTCTATTCGGCTGTCTGGCCGTATCAAAGTGAAGCCAGCAAAACGTCTGGGAGGACAGGAAACGGAAAAAAGATAAATCCCCGACGAGCCTCCGCTATCCTACCGTATGTGTGGGGGTGGGGGCGGGGGGCGGTCTGTCAACGTGTCCGCCAGGTGAAAGCGTGTGAAGGCATCACGGCAGATGATGCGCTTCAACGTTGGCCTGCGCTCAGAATCCCCAGATTGACGGTCCAAATCCCTCCAGATGTTTATGGACGGTTTGCTTTTTATTTTTTGGCAGGTAAACCTCGCACAGATTGCGCCCCCTGACGCGGCGGCAGATGGCCCCCGCTGCCCTCGACTCCCCCCGGGGATGGATGGGACGACCTTTAAGGTACGACCGGGGGGGGGGCGTCCTTAAACCTGCAAGTGCTTTTCAAGGAACTGCCAAATAAAGAAACACAAAACAGGCTTCGCTACACATCTTAAAAATACTAACTGTATGGACTCGAATGGCCAGGATTTCATTGTTATTTTTGCCCCCAGCGGGCCTGACGACGGCAACCGAGCACCTGCCCGAGCCGCTCGCCCACGTTTCCCGCGGTTTGGGATTGTTGCGATTAACGACGCGCCCCGCTGACGAGACGGAGGGGGGGGGGAGGTTTCTTTGTGCCAGGTCCACCTGTTACGTTCACGTGTGGGGCTGCATATGATGGAGGTGCTAAATGCTAACATCGTTTGCCCGTTTATTATCACTATTTAATGTGAATTAGCAGAATTGCGTACTTCATGAAGGAGATATAAGTATTTATATTTATATATACTGTATGTGTATATTGTCATTATGTTTTTTTTTTACATGAAATGGGAACATTTTCCGCTAGTTATTTATTATGCAAGAAGAGTCACGACAGTACATGATATGCACAGATATACAGTATATACTGTAAGTATATGCACATACTGTATGTATGTATTGTATAAGTGGATGTATATATACAGTATGTATATTTCTTTATTTACATTGTTGAGACAATAGATAGATAGATGTGCATATATACAGTATGTATGTATGTATATATATGTATGCATATATATATATGTATGTATGTATATTTGTACGTATGTATGTATGTATGCATATATGTATGTATGCATGTATGTATGTATGTATATATGTATGTATGTATATATGTATGTATGTATGTATATATGTATGTATGTATGTATATATGCATATATGTATGTATGTATGTATGTATGTCTGTATGTATGTATGTATATATGTATGTATGTATGTATTTATGTATGTATGTATGTATGTATATATGTATGTATGTATATATGTATGTCT
>QODF01000221.1:7195-32207 GCA_024372805.1 Oostethus manadensis | reverse complement strand
TATATATACATACATATATGTGTATGTATATATATACATATATGTGTGTGTATGTATGTATATACATCAATGTGTGTATGTGTATGTATGTATGTATATACATATATGTGTATGTATGTATGTATGTATATACATATATGTGTGTGTGTATGTATGTATGTATATACATATATGTGTATATGTGTATGTATATACATATATGTGTATATGTGTATGTATGTATATATATATGTGTATGTATGTATATATATGTGTATGTATGTATGTATATATATGTGTATGTATATATATGTGTATGTATGTATGTATACGTATGTATGCATATATACGTATGTATGTGTGTATGTATGTATGTATGTATGTATGTATATATGTATGTATGTATATATGTGTGTATATATGTATGTATGTGTATATATATGTATGTGTGTATATATGTATGTGTGTGTGTGTGTATATATATATATATATGTGTGTGTATATATATGTATGTGTGTATATATATGTATGTGTGTATATGTATGTATGTATATGTATGTGTATGTATGTGTGTATATGTATGTATATATGTGTATATATATGTATGTATATATGTGTATATATATGTATGTATATATATGTATATATATATTAGTAAATACTGTATATGTATACATATACAGTGGAACCTCGACTTATGAAAACCTTATAACTAAAATTCATATTACGAAATGCACTTCAAAGACATTTCCATCCCATTAAAAAAAAAAAAAATTCAAAATACAAAAATGAAAATGGAAAGTGCCACCCACAATTTTGAATGTACTGCTCCGCCATACAAGCTGCCCTTCCTTGGGGCGGTAATGCACCAGAGTAATGGATGCCACCCGCTGTAAAATCAAAAGAGAAGCTGCCCTCCCATGGTTATCTCGGTTATCTGCCATAATCCTCTTCCTCCCAGAATCCCCAATGATGCTACATCAGAACATCCCTATGTTCAGCGTACCGAAAAGCTCTCGACCCGGAAGGTAATGTGTCGTTATACATTAGAGACGGGACACTCGAGTCACATGGATTGACGCGATTCAGACTCGAGTCGCAATTTTTAGGACTTGTGACTTGCGTGACTAATGTTCCGTGACAAATATTTGAAGTCAGTTGGGTGGGAAAAAAAGCCGTAATTGAACCTTTGACCCAAGTCAAGGGTCACACAAGTCCCCTGTGTTTATAGCTGTCTCTTATGTATGTATGTGTGTATGTGTATAGATTCAGATTTAATTTGTCACAAACACATACATACAGAGTACGACGTGCAGGGAAATGTATAACCTGTAACCATTTCAGGGATAAAGATAGATAACAGAGAAGAAATGAAAAAGAAATAAGAAATAAAATAGTTATGAATTATGAGGTAAAAAAATACAATACAATGGGAATTAAATCAAGTAAAATAAAGTCCAGGAGATGTGACGTGACGTGCAGGAATGGCAAGTGATGTGTGTTTGAAGTGAGTTGTGCTGCTTCAAGTCCGCGGCTGTGCAACCTGAGCAGAGTGAGAGGTGAAGGTGTGGATAGAAAGTCTGGGTTTATGTGTATCCCCATTTAGAGTCCGAAGGGCGTGCGGGAAGAAGCTCTTTCTCATTCTCTCTGTGTTTGCCTTCAAGGAGCGGAATCGCTTTCCTGAACGCAGCAGTGAAAAGAGTCCATTGTTAGGATGGCTGAGGTCCTTCACAATCTTCCTGGCTCTGGTCCTGCACTTGTTATAGATGTCTTGCAGGTCTGGGAGCTCGGTGAGGATGGTACGCTCAGCTGAACGCGCCACCCTCTGCAGGGCTCGCCGGTCCCGAACCAGGAAGCGATGCTGCCAGTCGGGACGCTCTCGATGGTGCCGGTGTAAAAAAGTCTTTAGCACCTGAGAGGGTGGTAGAGACGCTGCCGGGACTTCTTCACCAGGGAGTTGGTGTGACAGGACCAAGACCATACATCATATATATGTATATATACTCTATATGTATATACACTATATGCACATGTATGCATGTATGTATATATGTGTATATGCATATACAGTAGGTGTTCATATGTATACATGTATGTGTATATATACAGGTATGTATATATGCATACACATATATATACTGTATATATATAAGATAATAGATTTTTTGCAACTCTACAATTGATATCCAACTTTATTTATAAAAAGCACACTCTTCAATTGCTAAAAGAAGCCTATCACCAAATCCGGCATTAAGAAGATGCATTCACTGACATTGTGAACAATATGCAGTATTCTACACTGGTCACTCGGTGTCGGTAACTTTACGTTGGCCACCGCAGGAAGTCTCCCAATGCCAGCGCGTGAGTCTATATTATGTACTTATCTCATATATTGGGTAATGGGAGTGTAAAGGTGACTATAGGGATGTTACTTCATGTCTAGAGGGCTCTAGTAATGTTTAAAAAATTTATTTAGAAGGTCATAAACAGGTTTTCTATGCTCTAAACACCAAAACATTCCAATAAACCAGGAATTACTGTACAACGATTGCCGCAAACAATACGATCTCAGTAAATTGTTTGGCAAATATGTCAGCACTCGCTGAATTTGCGTACTTTTCTCTATTTTGAGATGCATCTGTGGCGGTCCAGGTTCTTTTTTTGCGGATACCTTCCTTTATCAGGCCCGTTCTTTTGAGGCGCCATGCAGACATACTGTATAGATTCCAAAACTTGAATTCGGAAGAGGTGCGTGTGGGGTTAGAGGAGCGGCACGTGGACGGTAACCAACCCGTTAGATTAAACAAGCGCATATGTTTGTCCTCGCCGTGAGCAGGAAACGAGTGACCCGGAGACGTCATCACGCCGGCTCCTTCCGCAGACGGATGAGGTTTTTTTTGCCGGGGAGTCACATCACCCGTCTCACTTAGACACGGAACATAAAGACGTCACCGTTATTACCCGGCACAGCACAAGGATGCTAAATTATTTATCCCGCCCGCCTTTGCCGCTGCGGCATCGGGGCTTGACCGCTCGGGACCGTGCATGAATAATGCACGCAGGCACATCGTTAGGAGGCCCGTTTGCTCGGTTTTGGGGGAGCTAATATGACAAGAACGGAACAGAACAGGAAGGAAACGGGGAACGGAAACGCAGCAAAGACACAAGCGAGCATAATGACACCCGGACCTGCAGCCACCGAGCCGGATCCCCTTGCCGGGAGCGAGTCCGAGGGCTGAGGAAGTACTGTTGTTAGTATATTTGTATTGCTACATGGCATACCAGTTACCAGTAGGCGCAGTAGATTCTCGGAAAACAAACAAGAGCCAGCATTTATGATGTGCACGTTTTTAAGGCTGTGCAATCGGCCAATTAGTTGAAAGGGGCGTGTTTAAAAAAACGGCAGCGTCTGCCGCTGACTTTACAAACTCAAAACTATTTTTGTGCAAACTTTTTTGTTTCTAGGATTTGTCAATCCTGTGAAGGACTAAACTAATATTTAGTTTTTTAGAAGCGCTTCACATCAGTGTGGCGTGGGCGCTACCAACTCGTGGCACCTTTCAGCTGTTATTCCCCTCCAACGTTCCACAATTCATCAACATTTCTTGGTTTTGCCTCAGAATCTGCATTTTTGATGTCACCCCACAAGTTCTCCGCTGGATGAAGGTCCGGGGATTGGGCTGGCCCCTCCATAACATAACATGAGAAGATGCTGCTGGTTTGCTAGTGTGTTTGGGGTGATTGTCGTGTTGAAACATTTCAAGGGCGTGTCCCTTTCAGCATAAGGCAACATGACCTCTTCAAGTATTCCCACATATGCAAACGGATCCATGATCCCTGCTATGGGATAAATGGACCCAAGACCATAGTAGGAGAAACATGCCCATATCATGATGCCTCACTGTGGCTTGAATTCACACTTTGTCTGCTGCCCTTGGACCCAAAAAGAATTATTTTACTCTTATCAGTCCACAAAATGTTCCTCCATTTCTCTTTAGGCCAGTTGATGTGCTCTTTGGCAAATTGTAACCTCTTCTGCACATGCCTTTTTTTTTAACAGAGGGACTTAGCGGGGGATTCTTCTAAATAGATTAGCTTCACAAAGACGTATTTTAACTGTCACAGTACTTACAGGTAACTCCAAACTGTCTTTGATCATCCTGGAGCTGATCATTGGCTGAGCCTATGCCATTCTGGTTATTCTTCCATCCATTTTGATAGTTGTCTGCCACGTGTCTCTGGTTTTGCTCTCCGTTTTAAGGCTTTGGGGAGCCAAAAAACAGTCAAAAACTTTTGCACCTCTTCATAAGTTTTCCTCTCTCCAGTCAACTTTTTCATCAAAGTTCCTCTGAACAATGTCTTGAATGACCCATTTTCCTTAGGCTTTCAATGAGTCCAAAAAGATCCCCAAAAGGGGGGAGCTGCAAAAAAAAGTTTGGGAACTACTGGTATGCAGTATGTTGCCCAAGGATACTTGGACCGAGGATCACCCCTCAACCTTCAGGTTGAGAGACAACCACGCTTACCACATGCGCCAAGCCGCCCCTAGGAGTAGTAGCTCCTAAGAGTACTCCCCACAGAATTCTCTGAGGAACTTAGAGGAACCTTAAGCTGTACAGATGCTGCAAAAACAGCCAACCTGAAGGTTGCTGGTTCGATCCTCCATCCTCCCTTGATCATGTCAAGGTATCATTGGGCCTGATGCTGCGTCATCAGCAGGTAAAATGAGGAAACAGTGCCAAAGTGCTGCCTTAAAGTGAAAAAGTATCATACCATTTACCAATTACCCAAAACCTCTTATAGTCATATACAACCTTTTTTGGCTGGATTGGCACGTACCCCTTTTTAGATGTCAAAAGTCATATTTTCTCTATTCGAGTTTAACAATCTTACACATTTAGCTTGTGTTGAATAAAAAATAATGAAACACAAGATCTTTTGGACTAGATTTGCTGAGGAATAATGAAAAAGATAATTATATTTTAAAAAATTATAAAAATTAGATCATTCTAAATAATTGTTTGATTTCCTAATTTATCATTTTATTATAAATAACTATAAAAATAAAAATATATTTAAAAAATAGATCAAGTAAGGGAATAATTAAATAAATAATAATACAAATTAGTATTTAGTTGATACAGAATAATACTAATTAAGTTTTTAGTTTAGAAAAAAACTAATTTCTGGCCAAAAATATCTGGATTTCTTTTTTTAGATGACTTTTCTCGTATGAAAATTGCTAGACAAGATATATACGTATATATATAAAAATCGTGATAAATCAAGTTGCAAAATGGCGATGGATTTCTTTTGATTCACCAGTTGATTGTTTTGTTGTCCATTTTCAAAATGCAATGACCCCCCCCCACGAGGAACAGCACGAGACGACGTGAGTGCGCGTTCCAGTTCACCGACCATAAATGAAGGCCGGCTGGCGGTAAAAGTCACAAAGGAGCCCTGCAGACAGCGGAGTATTAACACGGTGCTGATGTAAGGTGCTGATGGAAGGGTTAATTGTTTGCCTCCCAAATTGATTGCCGCGCCGCCCCCCGGCCTTGCCATGACAATAAAGCGTCGCGATCATCAACGTTTGGGTTGTGGAACGTCACATTTTTACCAGTATCGAAGGAAAGTGAAAACGGCCGAGTCTCAAGGGGTTATGAAATCAGAAAAACACGACAAAATCCAAAAATTGAAGGGTCTCTGACCTAATTTATCGTCAAAATAGACATGTCGTGTTGCTGCTGGATGTTCACCCGATCCGAGTGATGGTATAAGGGTTTTTTTTCCCAAAAAAGGAAGGTTTAAGACAACGACGGACAAAGCGAGTGCAGAGAATGATGACAGGTGGACGTCCACCTGGAGTTTTATAAACGCATTTTGAGAGGGGATGCCGTTCTGCCGGCACATCTTGTTTACATAATTGAACACCGTCCCATGATAGCATTATACATGTTATGTAAACATCTTCTGACAGCAATATGTGTCATATGAACTAAATCAGGCCATGAGGACGCAGGACGAAGGACAAACAAGTCCAGAGTTAGCGTTCTGTGTTTTGAAGTCCGAGCTTCATCTCCAGGTCTTTCAGCTTAGGTCGGCGTTCTGCAAGTTCTCTATTTCACCTCCAGACGTTCCTCCCTGCTTTTCTCCTCGCAAGCTACTGACACATGGCTCGGATCTGGGCCATGATCATCGTCTGTCTCGAACGCCGCCGTGTTTCTGTGGCCGTGGCGTCGCTTCGGGAACTTAACGGGCGAGAGCCGGACGGCGCCATCAACTGTAAATGTCGTTTTTGCAGACCTACCAAATGTACTTGAAGATAATCACAAAACAACGCGTGTGAAGTCCAAGCTGGTTGGAAAGCGATGTTCGGGCGTCACGGTGACATTGTGTTCAAAGGCAGACGCTCGTCAGTGCGGCGCACCCGTCAGTTTCAGTTAGCGTCCGCTGTTTGTTTGGCGCCGCTTCGGGGTCCACGTTGCTTGAATACCATTTTTCCCCCCCTCTAGAGGCGTTCCGCTGGGGCTTCTTTGCACGGGAACTCGGGTGAATCATTTCGGGGTTGATTCACTCATGCGGCCGCAGCTTTGGTTCAAAGTCACTTTCTTGGCAAACTTGCGTGTTTCTGTGCGTTCAGCTCGAGCGCCGCAGTTCTAGTTCACAATATTTCAGGCCCGTGTTGGCAAAAAGAACCTTTTCAGCGGCGACCTGGACCCGCAGCGGAAAGAATCATGCTTCAAAGCAGGGGTGTCCAAGCTGCATACTGAAAAATGAAAGGGTGCCTAAATGGGAGCCTTTGGGTACGCCGTTTGAAGGCAAAGGGGTGCCGTGGCGTAGCATCATTGGGGATTCCGGGAGGAAGAGGATGATGGGGGATAACCGAGATAACCAATGGGGAGGGCAGCATCCATTACTTGGGTGCGTTGCCGCCCCAGGGAAGGGCAGCTTGTGTACA
The DNA here is from genome assembly GCA_024372805.1 of Oostethus manadensis. Taxonomy (NCBI): domain Eukaryota; kingdom Metazoa; phylum Chordata; class Actinopteri; order Syngnathiformes; family Syngnathidae; genus Oostethus; species Oostethus manadensis. The sequence goes on along the minus strand of QODF01000221.1, from coordinate 25,267 downwards.
TTCAAAATTCTGGCCGGTACTTTTCATTTTCGTATTTTGGATTTTTGTCTTCGAAGGCCAATTCGCATTATTAATTTTTTTTGTATAACAAGATTTATTGTGAATAATTTTGGAGATATAATGATTTTCAACACCCCTCAACCAGAACGGTGCATGTGGTCTTCCATTTCCTGACTGAGATCCTCATAGTGGAATTGCTGAGCTAGCTTTTTGTATCCTTCCCCCAAACCATGCTGTTGAACGATCTTTGCTTTCAGGTCGTTTGACAGTTGTTTTCAGGCTCCCATGTTGCCACATTTCTGAGAAGATGCAAAGGGGAGACCAACTTGCAACTGGCCACCTTGTGTTCCAATAATTAGTTCTAAAAGTCCATCCATCCATCCATTTTCCACCGCTTATCCGGGTCCGGGTCGCGGGGGCAGCAGCTTCAGTAGGGAAGTCCAGACTTCCCGGTCCCCAGCGACCTCTTCCAGCTCCATCGGGAGGACACCAAGGCGTTCCCAGGCCAGCTGTGAGACATAGTCCCTCCAGCGTGTCCTAGGTCTTCCCGGGGGCCTTCTGCCGACTGGGCATGCCCGAAACACCTCACCAGGGAGGCGCCCGGGAGGCATCCGGACTAGATGCCCGAGCCACCTCAACTGGCTCCTCTCGATGTGAAGGAGCAGCGGCTCTACTCTGAGCTCCTCCCGGATGGCCGAGCTCCTCACCCTATCTCTTAGGGTGAGTCCAGCCACCCTACGAAGGAAACTCATTTCCGCCGCTTGTATCCGCGATCTCATTCTTTCGGTCATGACCCATAACTCATGACCATAGGTGAGGGTGGGAACGTAGATCGATCGGTAAACAGAGAGCTTTGCCTTCCGGCTCAGCTCTCTCTTCACCACGACGGTCCGGTACAGCGACCGCATTACTGCAGATGCTGCACCGATCCGTCTGTCGATCTCACGCTCCAACCTTCCCTCACTCGTGAACAAGAACCCGAGATACTTGAACTCCTCCACCTGAGGCAAGACCTCACTCCCAACCCGGAGGGTACAGTCCACCCGTTTCCGACTGAGAACCATGGCCTCGGATTTGGAGGTGCTGAGTCTCATCCCAGAAGCTTCACACTCAGCTGCAAACCGCTCCAGTAAACGCTGAAGGTCACAGCCTGATGAGGCCATAAGGACCACATCGTCTGCAAATAGCAGAGACGAGATCCTAAGGTCACCAAGCTGGACTCCCTCAACACCTTGACTGCGCCTAGAAATTCTGTCCATGAAGATTATGAACAGAATCGGTGACAAAGGGCAGCCTTGGCGGAGGCCAACGTTCACCGGAAACAAGCTCGACTTACTGCTGGCAATGCGAACCAGGCTCCTGCTTCGATTGTACAAGGACCGAATGGCACGTAGAAGCGGACCATCAATCCCGTACTCCCGGAGCACCCCCCACAGGACACCACGAGGGACACGGTCGAATGCCTTTTCCAGGTCTACAAAGCACATGTAGACTGGTTGGGCAAACTCCCACATACCCTCGAGTACCCTTGCAAGGGTGTAGAGCTGGTCCAGTGTTCCGCGACCGGGACGAAAACCACATTGCAGCTCCTCTAACCGAGGTTCGACTAACGGTCGTACCCTTCTCTCCAGCACCCTGGAGTAGACTTTCCCAGGAAGGCTGAGGAGTGTGATCCCCCTATAGTTGGAACACACCCTCCGGTCACCCTTTTTAAAAATGGGGACCACCACCCCGGTCTGCCAGTCCAGAGGTACTGTTCCTGACTTCCATGCAATGTTGTAGAGGCGTGTCAACCAACACAGTCCTCCAACATCCAGAGCCTTGAGAAATTCTGAGCGGAACTCGTCTACCCCCGGAGCCTTGCCACTGGGGAGTGATTTGACTACCCCAATTACCTCAGCCACGGTGATAGAACTGTCCACGTACGTATCCTCAGACTCTGCTTCCTCTATGGAAGGCATGTCAGTGGGATTGAGAAGGGCCTCGAAGTATTCCTTCCACCGACCAACTATATCCACAGTCGTGGTCAGCAAGCCCCCGTCCGCACTGTAAACAGTGTGAACTGGGGGCTGCTTCCCCTTTCTGAGGTGTCGGACGGTTTGCCAGAACCTCTTCGAGGCCGACCGAAAGTCGTGCTCCATAGCCTCACCGAACTCCTCCCACACCCGAGTTTTTGCCTCGACCACCGCCGAAGCCGCGTGCCGCTTGGCCTGCCGGTACCTGTCAGCTGCTTCGGGAGTCCCGCAAGCCATCCATGCTCGATAGGACTCCTTTTTCAGCTTGACGGCAGCCCTAACCCCCGGTGTCCACCATCGGGTTCGGGGCTTGCCACCACGACTGGCACCGACCACCTTGCGGCCGCAACCACAACTGGCTGCCTCAGCAATAGAGGCACGGAATACGGCCCATTCGGACTCAATATCCCGGTCCTCCCTCGAAATGCAGGCGAAGCTCTGCCGGAGATGAGAGTTGAAGACTCGACGAACGGGAGATTCTGCCAGACGTTCCCAGCACACCCTCACTACGCGTTTGGGTCTGCCAGGTCTGTCCGGCATCCTTCCCCGCCATCTAATCCAACTCATCACCAGGTGGTGGTCAGTTGACAGCTCAGCCCCTCTCTTCACCCGCGTGTCCAGAACATACGGACGCAGGTCTGATGATACGACCACAAAGTCGATCATAGACCTGCGACCTAGGGTGTCCTGGTGCCAAGTGCACTTATGGGCATCCTTATGTTCGAACATGGTGTTCGTTATGGACAAACTGTAATTCGCACAGAAGTCCAGCAACAACACACCGCACGGGTTCAGGTCAGGGAGGCCGTTCCTCCCAACCACGCCCCTCCAAGTCACACTGTCATTGCCCACATGGGCGTTGAAGTCTCCCAGTAGAACTATGGAGTCACCAGCTGGGGTGCTCTCCAGCACCCCTCTGATAGACTCCAAGAAGGCTGGGTACTCTGAACTGCCGTTCGGCGCATAGGCACAAACCACAGTCAGGACCCTTTCCCCAGCCCTAAGGCGTAGGGAAGTGACCCTCTCGTTTACTGGGGATGACTCCAACACAGAGGCACCAAGCCGGGGGGCTAACAATAAGCCCACACCAGCTCGCCGCCTCTCCCCAGCGGCAACTCCAGAGAAGAACAAGGTCCAGCCCCTCTCAAGGAGTTTGGTTCCAGAGCCTAAACTGTGGGTTGAGGTGAGTCCGACTATATCTAGTCGGAATCTCTCCGCCTCTTCCACAAGCTCGGGCTCCTTCCCCACCAGAGAAGTGACATTCCATGTCCCAAAGTTCTAAAAGTATTCAAGTCAATAAAACAACACGGGTGTCCAAATTTATGCGCCTGCCAAATTTTGTAAAATAATTTTTGCACACTTTCTGTAAATCCTAAAAACTTCGTTTCACTTCTCAAATATCACTGTGGTCCAAACAACTAATGATTTATTACGGAAAACCGTCAGGGGTGCCCAGACTTTTTCATACCACTGTAAGCAAACAAGTAAACAACATTTCACGGCAAATGCATTCACAATTTATTAGAACAAAGTACAAGCATCAGATAGAATTGCGATTAATTCTATCTGACTAAATTCTAGTGATTCATTCAAAATCAAAGAAGTTATTTGGCACCACCATCCGATTTGAATGAAATTTCATATTAAAGTGAGTGAATATCCTAGATACTGTAACGTCCGTAAGCCACGAGGTCGTGGATCAGTACTTAGGAAAGAGTACTTGTGGCACCAATATGGACCCGAAAGGGTGTCTCTTTGATCAGTTTTGATGAAATGGCAGATTATTGTCATGTACAAAGACGGTGGGCAGTTTCGTTTCGCACAACCGTTTTGTCAAACAATGTTCATGTTAGGAATGGAATATGTTCCACTGCTTATCTATACCACGGAGCCGTAAGGCACTCGGAAGACCTTCTCGCTTGGGACAAGGGCAGCACCTTAAACAGTTGGATGCTCTGTTGGTTCTGAACAGTCTTATTTCATCTGTTTCATCTCCAGGAACACAAAGGGAGAAAGAAAGGGGGTGATCCTGGAAGGCATGGATGGAATCACCCCACTCAGCGTTTTGAGGGAGCCAGATGTGGCTCTTTTGACGAGCACATCTGGCTCTCGGAAGTTTCTAAACACCATACCATTTATTTATTTGAATTTACTTTTTTTCTTTTTTGATATATGTAAGATATTTCGCTTCACAACAGGGGTGTTCAAAGTGCAGTCTGGGTGATTTATTGGCCCGCGGCGCAATCTAAAAAAACAATTTAACAACAAACCTGAAGGAAACAGCAAAAATTGAGAACAATTTTTTTTCCCAAAAAAATAAAGTCAAATAATAGGAGAAGTTGTCATTTTGGGAAAATGAGGTTGTGGAAAAAGTTATAGTATTGGGAGAATAAAGTCGAAATATTACAAGAATAAATTCATAATTGAATTGAAATTGAAAAGTTGAAAAATAAAAAACAGCAGAAATTGAAAAAATTGCTTTAATTTTACAAGTAGAAAGTCAATATTAAGAGAAAAAAGTGACAGTTTTGCAAGAATGAAACTTGTAATATTATGAGTAAAAACAATGTCAAAATAAATGTTGTAATTTTTGGAAAATTCGGTTGGGGGGAAAATACATTTGGGATTAAAGTAAAAATATTGTGGGAATAAAGTCATAATATTACAATTAAATAGAGAATTTTTTGTAAAACATGACCCTGTTATAATCAATAGTGGTGGGATATCCAAATCCTCCAAGGGATTATTTCCCAGATAAAGCGAGAGCCTAAAGTCCCATCCCTGCTGTTTTCATGGTCAGCGGAACCAGCCTCAGATCCAGAAAGTTAGTCTTTTTTTGGAGACCCATCATTGTGGTGTTTAAATGTTAGCCCTTTTCACCAAAGAGAATTCTTGTACTCATCTTGCAAGATTAATTTCAAAAAGACAATCCCTTTGGTCCTGCAGCGATACGGAAAAATAAAAACCTGTAAGGTCGGAAGTGTGAAATTTGAGGTAACACTGGAGGGGAACGTTCGTCTCCTGCCTGCACGTCCACGTAATTAGGATCCGTTTTCATGATCGACACGCGGACAGATCTTAATGCACTTTGTTGCCGTGGTGACGGCCCCTTTTGCAATGCGTTGCCGAGAGCACGGTAGTCATGGCACAAATCTGCGTGACACTGCAGCGGATCAAGCCCGCTGAAAGTTAATGCATACAGGCGGCTACCATGATGGCACCTCAGACTAACTCCCCCCGCCCGACCCAAACCCATCCCGTTAAATGCGGACACCGCACGGAGCTCTCCATCACCGTGACTGAGTGTGGCCGGGTCCCGGGCAGACACCGTGAAATGGGTACGGCTCTGGATCACGGAGCAGACCACTCAGCCCGCGCCGCCCAGAGCCGCTCCATTTACCACGGCCCATTAGGATGATGACGCTACGGCGCGCGCCGTCCATTCGTCCCCCGTGGCGCAGCGGGTGTCTGACCGCGTTCAAGGTACCCCGCTCGGCTGGCTAATGGCCTCGGGCTGCGCGGGCCGGTAATGACGGCGCCGCCGAGGATTGATAGTTGTTATTAGACGCGGCATCTCGGGGAATGCGATGCTTTCGGATTATTGATTTATTAATCTTGACCACAAACACTTATAGCAACTTTGAGGGCATCCGGCGTTTCTTAGCGTTTTTATTTGGCAATTTGCATTTTTCGAGATTAAAAACGACAGACTGCGATGTTGTCCTAAAACTTTTCTGGCCAATACCCCCCAACAGCTCCCCGGGAAGGCGTCCAGGAGGCATCCAGACCAGGTGCCCGAGCCACCTTGTCTGGCTCCTCTCAAAGACTTAGACCAGTGGTTCCCAAAGTGTTTTTTGCAGCACCTCCCATGTGGAGATAAAATGATTTAAAAACACGGTGATAATGAACAGTGTTCGTGGTAGCCCCCCCGTCGTAACGTCGGGCCCCCCTGGGGTGGCGCACCCCCCAGTTTGAAAACCACTGACTGTGATTTTTTTGGGGATGTCTACAAAAATGTATAGGTTTTATTTTACTGACTTTCTGAATTGATGTGTAAAGTACCCCGAGTCCTTACCAAGAGCAACTAAGCATAAGAGGGGGAAGCAGACATAAAGTAGAGGGTTTAGTTACTTCCGCCCGGCCGGGTGTTGTGCGTAGACTCGGGTACTCTGGCGATCTCAGCGGATCATAGGTTGGTGAAAAATCCAGTATTCCAAAGCCCTCGTCAAGTGTAGGATGCTAAAACCAAACCCGAAAGGAACCAAATAACTGCAAAACTGGGAATCCGGAAGGGACGCCGGGGTTTGTACCATCCGCCATCCTGCATACAGGTCTCCTTCTAAGTACTTTAAGATGTTTTATTGACATCACTTTGGCAGGACTTCTGACATGACATTTTCACTTGGTTCGACTACGATAGTCGAGTCCGACTCCTCCGAAGCGGATCGTCATATAGTCCAATATTCTGAGGGACTCACTTTTAGCTTCACAAAAGACCCTTTGGTTCCTTTGACGCTTGCAAAAAATGGTTTGCATTTCTATACATTTGATTATCTAAGAATGTCAAGCAGTCTTCTCTGTTCTTTTGATTGACGTTTGACGCCCTTATGTAGAGGAAAAATTGTTAATATGTTGCAAATTCAATCCACACAGTAACATTTTCCCCGGCCCGCGGTACCGGGACTTGTGTCGCCGAGTGCATTGTGTGCTGTCCCTGCGTTGCGTGGCTGTGTGTCACAAAGTAAAGGTCACCGAGGCTGTCGTCCCAGTGATTTATTACCCGGCCGGGGGCGGGAAGGGGGGCGGCGGTGGGGGGGCCCTGAGAGCCGGCGGGCCGCGAGAGTCACGGCAGGCGGCCACATCACATCAACGCCGCCGCTCCGCTTTGCTCCGCTGACGCTAGCTGACACATGACTCTGAGCCTCGGAAAGCCGGCAGGTCAAGTACCGGAGAGAAGGGTTAATGCGGGAACCCATTAAAACAAAACAAAAATGGCCGGACGGGCAAAGGTGTGTCGGTCCTGAAATCCTTTACCCTTGATGCTCCTCCCCCCCGGAATAACTCTCTCCGGTGACAACTGGCTGAGACGTCTTCGTAATTTAAGATGTAATTCCCTTTTTCCTGGGAGCTTTATAAAAATCTATATTGTGCTCGTAAACAACGCCGCCTTTCCAGAGAGGCTCCTAATCCTCTTTATGTATGCAGAGAGTTATGACGCAGGCAAGGCGCTCCTAAAGCGGCGGCACGGTCGAGAGCCAAGCTTTACCCGACCTGCAGCCCAGAACAGCGTTTTGTAACTTCTATTGTCTCTAAATAAGGATGGAAGCCGGAAGGGGTGGCTCTCACATATTAAGTTCCGATTTTTTGGACACGAAGTTGTATGACACCCCCATCACCGGTGCAGCGCATCGACCGTGACTCACCCCCCACTTTGTCCCGCGAGCCGAGTTCCGGTCGGGTTTTGGTGATGGGGAAAGCAGCTCCGGATAGTTTAAGCAAAGAGTATGGCTTTGGCCAAAGAGTAACACATTTGCATCCCAAAAATGCCTTCCGATAAAGTCAGACCTCACTCGGACGTTACTTGCTCTCCCGTCGTATCACTGCGCGCTGCCGCCTGCGATTCGCAGTTTTATATATTCCGGGGTTTTCCTGTCACGGACGATCACGGCTATGAAGAAACTAATAATGTGGGGACCAAAGTGTCCAGGACAAAAACCGCTTTGTGTGTTTAGTGCACACTTTAGCGAGGAGGATCACGTTTTGTTTTCCATCCATCCATTTTCCTCCGCTTTTCCGGGTCCGGGTCGCGGGGGCAGCAGCTTCAGTAGGGAAGTCCAGACTTCCCGGTCTCCGGCGACCTCTTCCAGCTCCACCGGGAGGACACCAAGGCGTTCCCAGGCCAGCTGTGAGACATAGTCCCTCCAGCGTGTCCTAGGTCTTCCCCGGGGGCCTTCTCCCGACTGGGCATGCCCGAAACACCTCACCAGGGAGGCGCCCGGGAGGCATCCGGACTAGATGCCCGAGCCACCTCAACTGGCTCCTCTCGATGTGAAGGAGCAGCGGCTCTACTCTGAGCTCCTCCCGGATGGCCGAGCTCCTCACCCTATCTCTTAGGGTGAGTCCAGCCACCCCACGGAGGAAACTCATTTCCGCCGCTTGTATTCGCCATCTCGTTCTTTCGGTCATGATGGTGGATGGTGGTCATGAGGGTGGGAACGTAGATCCATCGGTAAACAGAGAGCTTTGCTTTCCGGCTCAGGTCTCTCTTCACCACGACGTTTTGTTTTGAGAAACCAAACTCTTTACCTAGGTGTACCCAGAAACTAACCAGAATTACTTTCCCTATCACCAAAACCCAACCAGAACTCAGCTGACGATACGAAGTGGGGGGGGTAAGTCACCGGTAATGCACTACGCTGCTGATGGGGATGTAATACAACTTCATGTAAAAAAACTATCCCTTGAATGCAATATTGGATAGAAACTAATGTATCTAATATAGCAAACATCAAATATTACACATGATGCAATCACGTGTGACGGCACAGGACGGTGATTTAGCGCTTGTGTACGGCAAAGCGGCACGCAGCCCATTAGTGCTAGCAGTATTAGTGACCTCTGATGACATGCGCTTCTCACATTTTCGACATACACCCAAAGGCCAGCTGACAAATTGCAAGAATGTACATTTGGCACCGTTGGATTCTAATTAGAGACTCAAAATGCAAAGAAGAAATGTTTTGCATAAGCAATGGTTTTGTCAACAGGCAGTGAGTGTAACCCCCCCTTCCCCCCCACCCCTTCAAAATAGAACGTTCAAAAAAAGGACTTGATAATGAGCAGCAAAAGTGGTTTTGGGCATGCTTTGGGCTAGTGGGAATGTTGCTCCAGGTGGTGAAGATGGCTTCACGGAGGGCAGCCGCTGTCCGGAGGTGATGTCCATTTTGGTAATCTTCATTTGGCATCCATCCCCAAATGTTCTCCGTTGGATTTAGATCAGGGATGGTCCAAAAGAGTGAGCTTATTCCTCTGGAAGAAGTCCTTTGTGAAGTGCAGCGCTGTCCTGTTGAGAATAGTTCCACACAGCCAGCTACCGTTGGACGCCCCTGCACAACCTGAAGCTCCATTGTTCCTTGGACGTAAACTGTGCCGTGTGGAAACCCTCTCAGGTGGATCTCCCTGTCATGGCAGTACCGTTGGAAGCCATCGTTGCTCTTGTGCTAATTCCAAACAGGAAGTCTTGAAGGAGGAGAGGCCTTTAAAGTCATTTTTTCTTCTTAAAAGCCTTCTCTCGCAGATGCCGTCTGACAGTAATTGGGCTGCACTCTGCACCAGTGACAACCTTTATCTGGGCCGAGGACGGTCCCGCGTCTCGACGGACAGCCAGTCAGATTTTGACGTTTTTTGGGCTCGACCGCTTGGTCCCATAACCCGCAGGATCTTTGAGGAAGTTTCTTTGAGGAATGGCGCAGAGCCTTTTCAACGATCCCACTGTGCTCCAAGACAGAAAGCTTTTTTGCCTTTGGCATCACGAGATTACGACAGTGTGACTACCTGAGACCAGCCTATGTCCCCCCCCAAAGAAAACACAAAATGTTTAAATCTCTAATTGTTTTCCTGACATCCATCCATTTCCTATGCCGCTTATCCTCATCAGGGTCGCGGGTACGCTGGAGCCTATCACAGCTGACTTTTGGGCGGGAGGCGGGGTACACCCTGGACTGGTTGCCAGTCTACCACGGAACAATCGAGTTCTGAGGGGATGCTGCACATCCTCAAGTTTAAAAAACAAATAGTTATTTGAGGTGTTTCCAATACTGCAGTCCGCCACCCGGGGGCGATTTTTAGAAAAAAAAACAAAACAAACAAAAAAAACCGTTTGCTTGGTGTTTACAAAAAAGACATACCCTAATCTGATTGCAGAATACAAGTTTGATTTGACAGTTACAGAAAGCACGTACGATAGTTTCATTGAATACTGGACATTTGCTTTGGACCTTTCCCAAACACGTGTACTTTGGGTTCATCAAAGACTGCAAATGGAGAGTGTGGAAAAGAGGCGAAGAAGCTGGAATGGGTGGAGAAAAGTGTCGGGTGTGATGGACGAGTTTCAGCTCAAATGAAAGGAAAGGTGTACAAAACTGTGCTGAGACCGGCCATGTTGTTTGGTTTAGAGACCGTGGAGGTAGCAGAGATAAGGATGCTGAGGTTCTCTTTGGGTGTGACCAGGATGGACAGGATCAGGAATGAGCACATCAGAGGGACAGCACATGTTAGAGGTTTCGGAGATAAAGTCAGAGAGACCAGACCGAGATGGTTGGGACATGTCCAGAGGAGAGATAGATGGTAGAAGGATGCTGAGTTTTGAACCGCCAGGCAGGAGGCCTAGAGGAAGACCAAAAAGGAGGTTTATGGATGTAGTGAAAGAGGACATGAAGGGTGCGACAGAAGACAGGGTTAGATGGAAGCGATTGCTTCTCAGTGGTGACCCCTGAAGGGGTAAGCCCAAAGGGAAGGAAGAAGAGGCTAGTTTCATCAGATACCCCAAATTTGCTTGGGTGCTTGCAAAAAACACCTGCGCTAGTTTTATCGAATACTCAAGATTCGCTTTTGGCCTTTGCAAACTCGTGTATACTGTATATTTGTATACACGCAATTTGCTTGGGTGGGTCTCCAAAACACGTATGCCAGTTTGACCCAATAAATTAATCAAAAGAAATAAAAAGCCCAAAAGAGTCGGCCGAGGCGTTTGCTTCTAGTACTGCGGTCGGCCACCAGGGGGAGATTGATGTTTGCAGCTTTCATGACATTTGATGCTGTTTTTAAAATAGAAATGCTGCGTCTTACACATTTTGTCCTTTCGGGAGTATCCCCACACACGCCGGGAACGTGGGAGTTTCACTCGAGCATATTTTTCTTCCAGCGAGAGCTCATTTGTGCTCGCCGCCGCACTTCCTAAAGAGGCTGCAGGCGTTATTCCGCTTCAGCCTGACACCGCTGTCTCCTCCGATTCCATCGCCCCGCGTTAGTCATTAAGCCGGGCGCTGACACCAGCCGTCATATCATCGCCCTAATCGCACGCGAGCGGCCATTATCGCGTATCCTCGTGGCCGTGTGGTTAGCGCCGGGCCCCCGCGCTGTCACTGTGGCTTTGTTGTACGTCGGGGCTTGGACGCCGTCGCCCGCTTGTCCGGGTGAACGCCGGTTGACACACGGCATTGGCTGCATTGTCAATCATTCATAATCACATTCACTTCTCTCTTATGCTACATTGTTCTTGCTGAGAGAGGCGAGCGAGGGCGGTGGCGGGGACGGGTGGCGTGGCGCTTAAATAAGGAAAACGTGGGCCCAGAGAGCTCCCAGACAAATGTGGGCTAGTTTTTATTTTGCGAAGGAAAACTTTGCAGGGGTACGCACAGTAGTGTTCAAAATAATAGCAGTCCAGTGTGACCAACCAGACAGTAGGTTTTTACTGCTACAAGGCAAACACGTTACCAGTAGCTGCAGTAGATTCTCAGAAAACAAACAAGACCCAGCATTCATGATACGCACGCTCGTAAGGCAATTAGCCAATTAGTTGCTCAAAAAATAGCAGTGTGGCATTCAATCGGTGATCCATCCATCCATCCATTTTCCTCCGCTTATCCGGGTCCGGGTCGCGGGGGCGGCAGCTTCAGTAGGGAAGTCCAGACTTCCTGGTCTCCGGCGACCTCTTCCAGCTCCATCTGGAGGACACCAAGGCGTTCCCAGGCCAGCTGTGAGACATTGTCCCTCCAGCGTGTCCTAGGTCTTCCCCGGGGCCTTCTTCCGACTGGGCGTGCCCGAAACACCTCACCGGGGAGGCGCCCGGGAGGCATCCGGACTAGATGCCCGAGCCACCTCAACTGGCTCCTCTCCATGTGAAGGAGCAGCGGCTCTACTCTGAGCTCCTCCCGGATGGGCGAGCTCAAATCACGTGGTACATACTTAAGGATGAACCCAGCACTTGTTGAACATCATTTCCCTTTGAAAGCCTGAGGAAAATGGGTCGTTCAAGACAATGTTCAGAAGAACAGCGTACTTTGATTAAAAAGTTATGAAGATGTGCAAAAATGTTTGGCTAAAATGATCTCCGATGCCAGGATGATCAAGGACAGCCTGGATTTACCTGTAAGTACTGTGACAGTCTGTGTGAAGCTAATCTATTTACAAGAATCCCCCGCAAAGTCCCTCTGTTCAAAAAGGCATGTGAAGAGGTTACAATTTGCCAAAGAGCACATCAACTGGCCTAAAGAGAAATGGAGGAACATTTTGTGGACTGATGAGAGTAAAATTGATCTTTTTGGGTCCAAGGCCCGCAGACAGTTTGTGAGACGAGCCCCAAACTCAGAATTGAAGCCACAGTACACAGTAAGAGAGTGAAGCATCTTGATACGGGCATGTTTCTCCTACTATGGTCTTGGGTCCATTTATCCCATAGCAGGGATCATGGATCAGTTTGCATATGTGAGAATACTTGAAGAGGTCATGTTGCCTTATGCTGAAGGGGACACGCCCTTGAAATGTTCCAACACGACAATCACCTCAAACACTAGTAAACCAGCAACATCTTCTCATGTTATGTTGTGGAGGGGCCAGCCCAATCCCCGGACCTTCATCCAGCAGAGAACTTGTGGGGTGACATCAAAAATGCTGATTCTGAGGCAAAACCAAGAAATGTTGATGAATTGTGGAACGTTGGAGGGGAATAACAGCTGAAAGGTGCCACGAGTTGGTAGAGTCCGTGCCACACAGATGTGAAGCACAGCCTTAAGAGCGTGCATATCATGAATGCTGGCTCTTGAGAATCTACTGCACCTACCGGGAACTTGTTTGCCACGTAGCAATAAAAAGGCACGACTACCGGTACTGAACCCGATTAGTCGGATTGCGCGGCTATTATTTGGAACACTACCGTACATCACAAAGCTGAGAGGCAGCCGCCCCGGGCACAGATGGCGCCACCTTCCTGTAATTACGTCCGACTGTGCGCAAGAATCTCGTTGTGGTGGCGTGGAGAGCGCCTGAGTAGGAATATTAAAAATATCCATTTGAAAAAGCTGCCATTGCCCCTCAACGCCGGCGGTAAACCTCCATTAGTGGCGCTCCCCCGGGGGAGGTGGCGGGGGTGCCCATTTACACAGCAGCCATACTGGAAAACGGGCCTACAGTACGAGATTTATCATCGCCCCGCGTTGAGATAAATCACTGACATTCGGGATGAATGGCTCCTGCGCACCCCCGCCAAACTTGCTTTACTGCTCATCTAAAAGAACAGGAAACTTTTACGGCATTCAAATGAGTCGGGCTCGTGAACTCTTGTCGCGGGGAGTCGTAAAATGTCACGGCTCCTCCGCGTTTAATCCATCAAAACCTCGGCTACGACTCCGGCGCTGGTGCTTACCCGGCTAAAGTAAACCTGCCGTGACTTAAAAGGTGACGCAAAAAGCCTTTTTTTCCCCTTTGGCAAAAGTCCCTTTGTCTACAAACAACCAAAATGATGCGCTGTGCATTTTTTACCCTACAAGAAGCTGAAAAAGGAGCAGATTCAGCAACCAAAGCGGAATATTTGCACTGCACCCCGGCGGCGGGAGAGCGTCCCTCCCGTGAGATTTGTCAAACGGCGTCTTACGCTNGCCTGCTGGGGGGCCGTGGTCCGGCGTCTTCCTGGTCGGGCCCTCGCTTTTGGAGGGAGTGTGGTTTGGGATGCATGGCGGTGTTCACCACGGGCATCTCCTCGTTCTCTGTTTCGCTCTGATGCGGTTATCCGCCTAACACCTCACCAGGGAGGCGCCCGGGAGGCATCCGGACTAGATGCCCGAGCCACCTCAACTGGCTCCTTTCGATGTGAAGGAGCAACGGCTCTACTCTGAGCTCCTCCCGGATGGCCGAGCTCCTCACCCTATCTCTTAGGGTGAGTCCAGCCACCCTACGAAGGAAACTCATTTCCGCCGCTTGTATCGGGATCTCGTTCTTTCGGTCATGGTACAGTCCACCCGTTTCCGACTGAGAACCATGGCCTCGGATTTGGAGGTGCTGAGTCTCATCCCAGAAGCTTCACACTCAGCTGCCAACCGCTCCAGTAAACGCTGAAGGTCACAGCCTGATGAGGCCATAAGGACCACATGGTCTGCAAACAGCAGAGACGAGATCCTAAGGTCACCAAAAGCTGGACTCCCTCAACACCTTGACTTCGCCTAGAAATTCTGTCCATGAAGATTATGAACAGAATCGGTGACAAAGGGCAGCCTTGGCGGAGGCCAACGTTCACTTTTGTGATAGTTGGAGCCCACTTCTGGTCATCCTTCCTAAAAATCTTCCTGAAAATGGGGACCACCATCCTGGTCTGCCTGTCCAGATGTACCGTTCCCAATTTCCACGCAGTGTTGCAGAGATGGAAGATCCCATGTGGCTTTGGGTGGGACCCGGCCGGGTCCCGATCGGGCCCCAAATCCTTTAGAATTCGGAGCGTAAAGTCTTTGTCGACTTCTTTTCTGGAGGAAAAAATGTGCTCGTATTTTCTGAAAGTAGAATCAATTTGTAAATAATACGATTCCAAAAATGAACAGTAAATGAAATGTCCAAATTTTGCAGTTCACGGAACGGTATTTAAAATTTGGAAATTGTTTCTCTAGTTCTTTTCTGAAGGGACAAAATGTGCTTGTATTTATTCAACGTGGGGTCAAAAAATTATAAATATTATTCATAAAATGAATAGTAAATAAAATGTCTAAAATGTACGATTTGTGGAATTTCAAGTATTTTTCTGCTTTTTTTTGAGGGAAAAAAACGTGCTTGTATTTATTCAACCCGGAATAAAAGTTTTTGCATTCACTCAACAGAAAAAAACGTTGCTCACTTTAGTGTTTCAATTTATTTTGTCTGATTTTTTAAAATCACAAATTAGAATCGACAAAATAGTCCTACAGTTACAAAAACGTGGGTGTGTCTGAAAATCGAAACATTTTTCATGATTTTAGAAAAACGGTCGTTTGCTTCCAAGAGCGAAACTCTTACGATATTGAAATGTCTCCATAAACCTTGTTAGCTATTTTAAAACTGTTTTAAAAGAAGTTGGAGTACCCCAAGGCTCTATATACGAGCCCATATTATTGTCATCATATATTGCCGATTTCCCAAACGTCTGCAAAGATCTCCATCTGGTATTAAATGCAGATGATGTTATCATCATCTATACATCGATACAGCAATCACCTGTATCGATAAGTGGCTTACTAATGACTTCTACTTAATTCTAAATAAAAGAGAGAACTAAAAAAACAAACTCAAAAGCGTCCCAAGACAAAAACTGAACTCACGGACTCTGATATCCAGAACTCTTGATTATTCTTTGTATTCTCAAAATCTCCAAAATGTTGTCATTATTTTCAACCGCGCCGAATCCAAAGTTAAAAAACACCAATATAAATTCCCGCCGCAAAGCATGCTGGGTAGCCTGAATTCCGTAGCAGTCTAGCTTCTTCCCCGAGAGGAGTCACGGCAACTGCGGCTGCCAGAAAGGAAGTAGAGCTTCTGTTTTTGATGACAAAACAGGACGTGGAAAGCAACCCGGCAGATGGCGGAAGAACCAAACGCCTTTTTCGTCTGTGCTGAGTTATCGTTTGTGCACATTTATGCCTGGGCGCCCAAAACGCTTTTGTGGCAAAGCGTTTGCAGAATTTGTAGTCCTCCACTAAGCCTGCATGAGTACTCTTGCAAGTTACTGGGACTGCGCGCGTAATGACGCGACAATTAGGCACTGTTCCCACTAGATCCAGTGGCAGCAGAGCAGCATTGTTACTGGTTAATGAGCACATAATAGCAGGATTTATTCAAACGGCGGCCACCTTAAAAGCGTTATCAAGTGTATTGGCCATTTTACAGGCCCTATTTTGACACGTTTAAGTGTAAAAAGAAGTTAAGCTCTGTTAACAATAATATAAACAAGAATCGTCTGTTCCAGGGTCAAACGGCGGCCACCTTAAAAGCGTTCTTAAGTGTACTGGCCACGTTTTCAGGCCCATCAAGACACGTTTAACAAGTGCAAAAAGAAGTTAAGCCCTGTTGATAGTGATGCAAATCGTAACAGTCTGTTCCAGGGTCAAACTGTGGCCATCCTAAAACCTTTTATTAAGTGCCTAAATAATGTTTTAAGTCAGATTTTGACATTCGCACCCGTCACAGAAGCGCAAAAAGGGGTGAGCCACCGGTAACAATAATCTAATTAGGAATAGTCTGTTCCAGGGTCAAACTGTGGCCACCCTAAAAGCGTTATTAAGTGTACAGCCAATGTTTTAAGTCACATTTTAGCTTTTTTTTTTTTTACTGTCGCGCAAGTGTAAAAAGAAGTTAAGCACTGTTAGTAGTAATGTAAATAGGAATAGTCTGTTCCAGGGTCAAACTGTGGCCACCATGGACGCTTTATTACATGCACAGGCAAAGTCCTTAACAGGCATGAAAGTGTAAAAAGAAGCTAAGCACCGTTTATAATGATGTAAGTAGAAAAAGTCAGTTCCAGGGTCAAACTGTGACCACTCTATACGCTTTTATTAAGTGTACAGTTTTATTAGTATTAGCATAGTAGTATTATTACTATTAGTAATAGTATTATTTTTTAGTTTTATTATTAAGTGTACAGGCCACGTTTGAAGTCACATTTTAAGGTTTCTAACCGGCAAGCAAGTGTAAAAAGAAGTTAAGCACTCCTAACAACGGCGTAAGTAGGAATAGTCTGTTCCAGCATCAAACTGTGACCGCCATGAGCGCTCTATTAAGTGCACAGGCAAGGTTTTACGTCACATTTGAACAGTTTTAACTGCCACGCAAGTGTAAAAAGAAGTTAAGCACTCCTAACAACGGCGTAAGTAGGAATACTCTGTTCCAGCATCAAACTGTGACCGCCATGAGCGCTCTATTAAGTGCACAGGCAAGGTTTTACGTCACATTTGAACAGTTTTAACTGCCACGCAAGTGTAAAAAGAAGTTAAGCGCCGCTAGTAATCATGTAAAGAGGAACGGTCTGTTCCAGGGTCAAACGGCGACCGCCATGGAAGCTTTATTAAGTGCATGTTTTATGTCGCATGTGAACATCCTTAATGTTTTTGCACACATAAGTGTAAAAAGAAGTTCAGCCCTGTCAGGAGACACAAACCATCAAAAGTCTGCGCATCGATGCTACGGAAAAATGGCGGCGCTAGCCTCAACGCTAACGCGACGCGGACAGGTCTCGCTAGTCTTTTGGCGCTAGCGTCCGTGTCTTTGTGCGGCCCCGCGGATTCGTCCTCACCCTTGTGAGCTCATAGCAGAGTTACACGTCAGGCCTGCAGGGGGAGCCCTGGAGCCGGAACGTCCCTTTAAGGCCTTTACCGCCCCGCCCCCGCCACCTGGAATAACGATGACTAAAACATTCATATTCCCGACGTTCACCCGCCGCCGTTATTACGGAATCGGAGTCAAGCCCCACCTCCCACCCCCCTGTCAATCATGCGGCCCCGGTCGAGCTGAGGGCGGGCGCCGCTGACAGACATCACGCCGCGTCCTCAAGGCCGAGAGAGGTCGGGTTGCGACACGGGCGCCGAGCGTGGACGCGTTTAAAGGACCCCCTCCTTCTTCTCTCTGTTTCAGCATAGATCTATCACATCATGGAATCTGGACAAGTGTGCGTTTCCATGACGAAAATCCCAAAACTTCATTGGTAATTTCGCTATGCCTTGAATTTAGTATGTACTTAGAACATCACCTATTTGCTAGAGTGAACGGAGTGCGGTTCCCCGTATTGGTGAAGTTAGCATGTCAGTAACCAACCCCCGGACTTTCTTGTGTTTTGACGTGCTAATGTACACTAATATGCAGTATACGTGCAAGATATCAGTACTTTATCTCATGTGTAATTTAGCTCTGATCCTCAGGCATCCAAAAATGAATATGTAAAATGACTGCCCGTGACTTACAAGCTTCAAGCAACAACAAAGATGACTGTAAATATACCGTCCGTAGCTAAAACAGGCTGATTCATGGAGTGAACGGAGTGCGGTTCCCC
>QODF01000018.1:3869962-3888730 GCA_024372805.1 Oostethus manadensis | reverse complement strand
GACTCAGTTAAATAAAACGTTTTTTCTCCAGTCATGTCTTTGCACTTTTCTTAAACTTAATGTTTAAATCTCGTCTCGTGGACACAATATCGCATAGTCTGTAAACTCCATTTGTTACCAAAACCCTCAAGGTTATTCCTCTTCCTGTTGCTATTGCTAACTTCCGGTTGGTCTTCATTAGAGATCAGGGGGCATCGAAGACCCTCATTTCCTTTTTCAGCCATTTAAATAGATTTTTTGGGAGTAACTTAAGGCAATAAAAAAAAAAAACGTCAACGTCTCCCGGGATTTGTAAAATAGGACTTTTTGTTGAAAAATTCAGGCCTTTAGTTGATGCCCCGCCTTTCCGTGCTGTCATTGGCTGGCCTTTAAGGAATTGTTAACGGTTAATTGGACAAAAAAGACGTCAATCTTAAAACGCAGCACCGCTGATTGGTAGCTGTAAAATATTGACTGTGGACACAGTAATATTAGTATTGACCCTACAGGGCTATTGTAGGTCTACGCATGCGCAGTGGTCCGTCTACCGGCTGATACCTAGCAATGTGAAGCTGTTGTACCTGACGTGATGCTCAAGTTATATAAAAGCCAAGTCTGATCTACTCCGCCTGAGTTTCCATTACCACAACACGAAAGAGTAGCGATGTCACTCATTGTGGCCCCAAGGTTATCACGTCACGCCTGGCGTCATTTACTCGGAGGAAAGAGTTCATATCCTTCGGACAAAACGTACACAGGGGGGGATGGTGAGATGAAGCCACATGAAGCATCGATACTTTCAGTCAATTGTGCCGGCACATGCACCTTACTCTATGGCGCTACCAAGAGGTCAATGAAGTGCACTACAATTTAGTCTCCACCTACAAAACAAGTGAGAGGCCCACAGTGAAACACAGTATCAGAAATAGGAATGCACTTTTGTTTGTTGTAAATGAAATAATGAGAAATAAAACCCCAATGTTTTGAATTTGTTTTCATTCAAAAAAAAGTATTTTCTCTAAAGAGCCAGGACTAAGGCGGTTTCACGTTTTGTGAAGATTTCTCCTGCTTTGGAGGAAATCCCGTCACAAGGCACAGATGAAGTATTGCATTTCGCTGTGCCTTCGATTTCAAATGACGCGTTTCACGCGCCAATCCAGCAAATCACTTCCTGAATCAGTCACGTGGTACGGTGCTTCAAAATCAAAATTACAGTATGTAATTGTAATTTCACAGCAAAGTAACGTAATCAAAATCTGCTGTACTATCAGTAATTAACTGTAAAAAAAATCAAAACAATGAACTAATTGCAACAGCAGGTGGCGGTATAACGTCAAAGTGAGCCTGCCGAATAAAAAGAAGAAGAAGCTTTTTCTGAGTCGTGATGGGAAGTTCGGATCCTTTTACCGACTCAGATCTTTGAGTCGCGTTCAGTAAAAGAACAAATGCTTGTTCGAATCATTATGTTCATTTTAGAAAAATATGATAAAAATGCAACATGTTTCTTCCCTATCACATCTACTGCTTACACAAACGTTAATCACACTACAAACATGACAAAATTATAATGCTATAAGAAACTGAAAATATTAATTCATTGTTTACCTGGGTATTTTGTCTATGAATCACTCACCTCACCTCTTTGTCCCTTTTCGAGTCGTTCGTTCACTACGTGACCACTTTTCCGATCAGTGCCACAGTCAAATACTAAAGTAAAACTAGATTTGTTATATGTACGATCATATTTAGAAATTTAGAAAGTATCATAAAACTATCAAAAGATGTGTAAAAGGCATTTTCCTCATTTGTGACATTGTTGTAACTGCTTTTATATTACAAACTGATATAAATGAAATATTAAGTTGCCTAATTTGTTATTTTTTTGTCTTTGTCCATCAGTAAGCAACCATAGCCTAATAAAACAAAGCCTACAATTTACATATATTTAATAATTTACTTATATTTATTAATCATACAACATTCTATAGTAGTGTTCATTTTTACTGTAAAATAATTGTTTTTCCTATTCCGTTTCGTTCCGTTTTCCTCCGCTTATCCGGCTCCGGGTCGGGGGGGCAGCAGTTTCAGTAGGGAAGTCCAGACTTCCCTGTCCAGTCTTCCCGGTCACTTATTTCCGCCGCTTGTATCCGCAATCTCATTCTTTCGGTCATGACCCATAACTCATGACCATAGGTGAGGGTGGGAACGTAGATCGATCGGTAAACAGAGAGCTTTGCCTTCCGGCTCAGGTCTCTCTTCACCACGACGGTCCGGTTCAGCGACCGCATTACTGCGAATGCTGCACCGATCCGTCTGTCTATCTCGCGCTCCAACCTTCCCTCACTTGTGAACAAGAACCCAAGATAATTGAACTCCTCTACCTGAGGCAAGACCTCACTCCCAACCCGGAGGGTACAGTCCACCCGTTTCCGACTGAGAACCATGGCCTCGGATTTGGAGGTGCTGAGTCTCATCCCAGAAGCTTCACACTCAGCTGCAAACCGCTCCAGTAAACGCTGAAGATCACAGCCTGATGAGGCCATAAGGACCACATCGTCTGCAAATAGCAGAGACGAGATCCTAAGGTCACCAAGCTGGACTCCCTCAACACCTTGACTGCGCCTAGAAATTCTGTCCATGAAGATTATGAACAGAATCGGTGACAAAGGGCAGCCTTGGCGGAGGCCAACGTTCACCGGAAACAAGCTCGACTTACTGCTGGCAATGCGAACCAGGCTCCTGCTTCGATTGTACAAGGACCGAATGGCACGTAGAAGCGGACCATCAATCCCGTACTCCCGGAGCACCCCCCACAGGACACCACGAGGGACACGGTCGAATGCCTTTTCCAGGTCCACAAAGCACATGTAGACTGGTTGGGCAAACTCCCACATACCCTCGAGTACCCTTGCAAGGGTGTAGAGCTGGTCCAGTGTTCCGCGACCGGGACGAAAACCACATTGCAGCTCCTCTAACCGAGGTTCGACTAACGGTCGTACCCTTCTCTCCAGCACCCTGGAGTAGACTTTCCCAGGAAGGCTGAGGAGTGTGATCCCCCTATAGTTGGAACACACCCTCCGGTCACCCTTTTTAAAAATGGGGACCACCACCCCGGTCTGCCAGTCCAGAGGTACTGTTCCTGACTTCCATGCAATGTTGTAGAGGCGTGTCAACCAACACAGTCCTCCAACATCCAGAGCCTTGAGAAATTCTGAGCGGAACTCGTCTACCCCCGGAGCCTTGCCACTGGGGAGTGATTTGACTACCCCAATTACCTCAGCCACGGTGATAGAACTGTCCACGTACGTATCCTCAGACTCTGCTTCCTCTATGGAAGGCATGTCAGTGGGATTGAGAAGGGCCTCGAAGTATTCCTTCCACCGACCAACTATATCCACAGTCGTGGTCAGCAAGCCCCCGTCCGCACTGTAAACAGTGTGAACTGGGGGCTGCTTCCCCTTTCTGAGGTGTCGGACGGTTTGCCAGAACCTCTTCGAGGCCGACCGAAAGTCGTGCTCCATAGCCTCACCGAACTCCTCCCACACCCGAGTTTTTGCCTCGACCACCGCCGAAGCCGCGTGCCGCTTGGCCTGCCGGTACCTGTCAGCTGCTTCGGGAGTCCCGCAAGCCATCCATGCTCGATAGGACTCCTTTTTCAGCTTGACGGCAGCCCTAACCCCCGGTGTCCACCATCGGGTTCGGGGCTTGCCACCACGACTGGCACCGACCACCTTGCGGCCGCAACCACAACTGGCTGCCTCAGCAATAGAGGCACGGAATACGGCCCATTCGGACTCAATATCCCGGTCCTCCCTCGAAATGCAGGCGAAGCTCTGCCGGAGATGAGAGTTGAAGACTCGACGAACGGGAGATTCTGCCAGACGTTCCCAGCACACCCTCACTACGCGTTTGGGTCTGCCAGGTCTGTCCGGCATCCTTCCCCGCCATCTAATCCAACTCATCACCAGGTGGTGGTCAGTTGACAGCTCAGCCCCTCTCTTCACCCGCGTGTCCAGAACATACGGACGCAGGTCTGATGATACGACCACAAAGTCGATCATAGACCTGCGACCTAGGGTGTCCTGGTGCCAAGTGCACTTATGGACATCCTAATGTTCGAACATGTTGTTTGTTATGGAGAAACTGTGGTTCGCACAGACGTCCAGCAACAACACACCACACGGGTTCAGGTCTGGGAGGGCGTTCCTCCCAACCACGCCTCTCCAAGTCACACTGTCATTGCCCACATGGGCGTTGAAGTCCCCCAGTAGAACTATGGAGTCACCAGCTGGGGTGCTCTCCAGCTCCCCTCTGATAGACTCCAAGGAGGCTGGGTACTCTGAACTGCCGTTCGGCGCGTACGCGCTAACCACAGTCAGGACCCTATCCCCAGCCCGAAGGCGTAGGGAAATAACCCTCTCGTTTACTGGGGATGACTCCAGCACAGAGGCACCAAGCCGGGGGGTTAATAAAAAGCCCACACCAGCTCGCCGCCTCTCCCCTGTAGCAACTCCAGAGAAGAACAAGGTCCAGCTCCTCTCAAGGAATTTGGTTCCAGAGCCCAAGCTGTGGCTTGAGGTGAGTCCGACTATATCTAGTCGGAATGTCTCCACCTCTTCCACAAGCTCGGGCTCCTTGCCCACCGAAGAAGTGACATTCCATGCCCCAAGAACCAGATTTGGCCGCCGAAGACCAGGTCGCCCGGACACCCGCCTTCCACCAATGCCCAAATCACAAAGCACTGGAGGGGGGAGTTACTGTGTGGCTTCTTTGGGCTAGGCCCGGCCAGGCCCCACGAGTGAAGGCCTGGCCACCAGGTGCTCACCTGCGAGCCCCTCCGCCAGGCCTGGCTCCAGGGTGAGGCCCTGGTATCCCACGTCCGGGCGAGGTGCGGTCACTCCTTTTGATCTTCTTCATAGGGTCTTCTGAATCACTCTTAGTCTGGCCCGTCACCTAGAACCTGTTTGCCTTGGGAGACCCTACCAGGGGCATAAAGCCCCCGACAACAAAGCTCCTAGGATCACTCGGGCACTCAAAACCCTCCACCACGATAAGGTGGTGGGGTTTGGTGGTGGGGTGAATCACCATGATAAGGTGGTGATTCATGGAGGGTTTTTTTCCTATTCAGACTTGATATATTTGTATAAGAAGATTGGTCAAAAAGAACATTGACAAAGTAAAAGCAAATACCATTTTGACTTTGAATGATTAATGTTAGTTTAAAATACTAACTTAATGATAACTCTTAACTTCAAGTTGCAACCCCATTCTGAAACAAAAGTGGAGAGCTGAAGTGATTTACTTAGAAACATACTGTGCTTGTTTCACACGTGGGGCTGTCACGTGATGAACGAACAACTCAAACCCAAAGACTCTAAGCAGGTGAACTGATTTCACTAAAGAAACCGATAAGATGTTACGCAAATGCGCATGCGCCACTGAACGAATCACTCCCCGAGACGATTCGTTCTTCCAGAGTCAAATTTAAGATTTGTTCAAAATGAACTAATCGTTCATGAGCGACCCATCACCATTCCAGAGTGCCTGGGTAAACCTGAGTTTTAATACTTTTCTATACAAGTATTAAAAATCCAAGCACAGGTTATGAATCAAGCCAAACATGTTTGGGGGAAGGGAAAGGGATTTTATTTTTGTTTAAAATTTAGTTTTTAAAATCTAGAGTGCATCACATTCATATAATTAAAAAATCAGTAATTGCAAATCTTAACAGGGCATTTTTTCTTTGTGTTAAGTTGGTCGTTGTTTTATTAGTTTGCTCTATGGGCTTTTATTTTAGGCCGTCCTTGAAGAGGCAAAAGGCTCTCAGGCGGGGCAGTGACCGACACAAATGGCACGTTGAGGAGTTTGTTTTTGGACGGTAAGGTAAATTTTTGGGTAGATAGTGTAGTATGCTGAGGGCAATGCTGCTATACCATCCACAACTATACATTTGCAATATGGTGCTTAGCCACTAAATTTGGAATTATTCAACAATGTCCTATTGTATAGTTATCAGGTTCCAAGAGGTTCTAAACAACAAAGGCAGTAGAATTCTACAGTTCTTCCAGCACCATGACCATCATCGTGGGATCAAGGAAGCCCTGATGAATTTTGATCCTGAAGCTTGAAATAAGGCTCCATGGGTCCTCCTGCTGCTGTTGGAATACTTTAAGGATCCAAGACAACAGTCAAGCTTAAGAATGATGTAAGCTATTAAAATAGAATGAAACAAGTTGTGATAACTTTAGACAATTGCATTGTATTCTGCCATTCCAAGGGAGTTGATGTCATATTGATGTGTTTGTACTTTACAGCCGTGTGCTACACCTGCTGATGTGCAGACAACAGTGGAGCTACCAAGCACACCTTGCCTGGTTGTCCAAAGTACTCTTGATGTCTGGATTTCATGTTGATACTTCTTCTACCATACACTGCCTTTCATGAAAAATTGGTTCATTTCAGGTGATATCATGAAGCCATCTGCTTTGGACTGAGACATGACTGGGTCATGTACCCTGGAGTTAATCAAAAGGTATTGGAGCCATGTTTTGAACTTCCAACTAACATCAACTACTAACTTAAATAGCAGGGAAGTGTACATTTTCTTCCTGTAGAAAAGCCCTCACTCCATCTCTTTGCTCTTTCAAGGAAGACATACTCTCAGGTTCACGTGGACCAAAACGTAACGCTGGTGTCTTGGCTTGTTTATACTGTAGATGTTTCTTGGACATAAACACAGAAAATATATATATGCTTTTCATTTCCACTGCATTTTAAAGTTCAGGCTAATATAATAAAATCAGGCTGATGATGTATGGTGGAGCGGTATAGTTCTACACTGCTATTATGTAAATAAACAGTCAATATGAGGTTGAATGTTTTTTAATAAAAAGTGTCAGTAACAAAATACAAAGCAAAAATATACAAACCAAAAACACCCAAAGTGGTCTGGGTTTTACAAAAAGTCAATGAAGCGTTAGGGCTTTATTAGCAAGTGTCTACATTCACATTGTCCAACCCAGATAGAAACATGTCTTTTCAGTGAATTATGACCTTGTGAGGTTTAGACAAGACCTTATGCTCCATTTCATCTGTAAATGCATAGAGAATAAATATCACAACACAAAATTATCACACAAAAACATTTATTTGTACCCTTTTATCATTAGCATTCAATTTCTCTCTACTTTTGTAGCTAAACAAATATCGTGTCACTAACTACTGTTATAGCTAGTAACAAACTAAATGGAGTTTATTTACTTTGATTTACCTTCATTCCACTCGTTCAATGCTTTCTTCATTTCACCATGTCTCCAAGCAACAAGCTCACTAAGTCCTTTCTTGCATCCTTGAGCTGAGTTGCTCATACGTCTTGTTGGTACCGTTATACCACGAGAGCTGTCTGTTTAGTAGTTAAAGATGTTCAAGTATAGAGTACAGTGGCTATTTTCAATGTTCTGCTCATTTGATGCCCATTTATTATCTTCTGTAAAGTACAAGAATATGTGCAGTACTGTACATGGAGGATTTTGATTTTATTTGTTGATCTTGATATTATGAAGTTGTATATTTTCAAAACTTGTTTTTTCAACAGTAACACAAATGGTAAATTCAGCATTATCGCTTTTTACTTTGTTGATTACTAGCTAATATTTGCAGTACAAGAAGGAACTGTAATTAACTGTAAAATCTCTGCTGTGAAATTACAGTAAGTTAATGTGGAGATATTTCACAACAAATTACTGTAATGTTACTGTAAAACTCATGTAATTTTTAGCCAGTAATTTACTGTGAATTTACAGTTAAAAAAATGGTTTAAAAAACTTAGCAGCTTCTGTCATAATTATGAGATAAAAAGTCAAAATTTCAAGATAAAGGTAGAATTATGAAAAAAAACATAAAACAGGATATGAAATTAGTCATGGCCACATGCGCAGTTTGTATCACATAAGTTTGAGTTTTTATCTCATAATTAGCATTTTCTTATAACTTTTTATCTCACAATTATGACTATCTTGTCATTTATCATTTTGATCTCATTAGGACTTTTTAATCTCATTATGTTTGTTCCATTTATCTGATAACTATGACTTAGCATTTGAATATTTCTTTTCTTTCAGTAGGGGCTTTCATCTTAATCCGTTATGGTGCTTTGACCAAGTATTTTTAAATTTTTTTAAATGAACCAATCATTTTGATCAATAAACTTCTGTTGCACCATGGAGTCTTAACATTTGTAAATAAGCATATATAGTAACGTACAACACAATCAAATAATAGCTTACCTGTGCTCTAAGGTCCCCGCCTCCATGTGGAGTGGTATGCTTATTTTTTAACTTTATAATATATTTCTTGTGTATTTGTATATTTCAGACAGGCGTCGTGGATTGCATAACACGGTCAGAATGAAAATGGTCTTTATTGCAAAAACAAACAATCAATGCAATAATAATATACCACCAACAGCACAAAGACAACTCATTATCACTGAGGTCATAATAATAATAATAATAATATTATTATATATTATTTATATATTATTGCCGGTCTTAGCAGCACGCTAACATCGGAGTCATGGGGGAACGCATTTTTCCAGGTAAAACGTTTGTTCCACTTTGATGCGGGAAAGCCCTTTACGGTCCGTCGTGCGTCCGCATGTGTGCAGTCAAATTGTAGCGGCGGGTGAATGTTTTGGCACAGAGCGAACAGGAATACGGCTTCTCTCCCGTGTGCGTTCTCATGTGTCGGTTCAAACCCACCTTGAGAGAGCACCGCTTGCCGCAAATGGGGCAAATAAAAGGTTTCTCTCCTGTGTGCGTACTCGTGTGCGACAGTAGTGTGGCGTTTTGAGAGAACCTCTTGTCTCACACGGAACAACTGAAAGGTTTCTCTCCGGTGTGCGTCCTCATGTGTGATTCCATTGTCACCTTTTGAGTGAACGTTTTGCCGCAAACTGAGCATCTAAAAGGTTTTTCTCCAGTGTGTTTCCGCATGTGTGACAGCATGTTTGCATTTTGAGTGAACGTTTTACCGCAAACTGAGCACCGAAAAGGTTTTTCTCCAGTGTGGGTCCGCATGTGTCGAGTCAGGTGGCCCTTTCCGGCAAATCTTTGAGCACAAAATGAGCAGGTCAGACGTTTTTTACCCGCCTTCATTTTAGAGCATTCAGAGTGTTTGTTGTCTGCGTGAGTCCTCATATCACCTTGACAGTCGGTATCGCTGCTCAGAGCTTCTTGGCTGTGGTCCCTGTCTTCATCCTCAGGAGATGTTGTGTGGTCGCTATCTGATAGCGGAGCTAAGAGCTTGTCTGCTTGTGATGCTCCACAGTAGTCTCCATCTCTGCTTGGAGGCTCCGCCCCTCTGCTATTCTTGCTCGGACTGGGGTGAAGCTGCAAAGACTCTGGTGGTTCGTCTTCAATCTTCACAGAGACGACCGTCAGCGGCAACTTGGTCAAATCTGCCTCGTCCGGAAGACACTCTCCCTCCTGAGTGGTCCAGAGTTCCTCATCTTCCTCTTTAACAAGAGGGAGCTGGGGGGCCCCCTGCTTCAAAGTGGAGTTCCCCCACTGTGGCCGAGGGGGGCGTTCTTCTTGGTGATCTTCTTGGTGAAAAGAAATCTCAATTTTACAAGAATAATGTTACGAGAAAAAAAAGTAATTTTAGTAGCATAGAGTTGAAATAGTTTTTTAAAAGTGTTGCTTTTTTATTATGAGAAACAAACTATAATTTTTGGAAAAATTAGAATGTGAAAAATATCATTTAAAAAAGTCATAATATTACAAGAAGAAAATGTAATAGAAGAAAGTTAGGATTAAAAAAAAGCAAAAATGGGGAAAACTGGTAATTTTATTAGAATAAAGCCAAAATATTAGAGAAAAAAGTAGCAATTTTACAAGACTAAACTGGCAATGTTTTGAGGTCATTTTAATAGCATAGAGTTGAAATAGTAAACAAATATGTTGTTTTTCAAAAGTTGTAATATGAGAAACAAACAAAACAAAATGGTGACCAAACAAATATTAAGTTATATTAGGAGAAGAAATGTGCTAGAATAAAGTTGAAACAGCAAAAATGGGGGGAAGATGTTGTATAGTGGGAAAGTTATATTATGGGAATACATTAAAAAATATACTATGCCAATAAAGTCATAATATTACGACACTAAAGTTGAATATTTGGAAAAATCCAAAAAAGGGGAGGGGGGAAGAGTGAAATCACTACAAGTTATGTTTTTTCACATCTATGACAAATATGAGATGCACTTTTTCATGACCTTCTTAGCATATCTATAAAAAATATGAAAGTGGCAAAGATGCATCCTTTCATTGCTGTGAAAAGGTGTACACTGTACATGTATGAGGTAGCTGAGCTTCGCGGGCTCTGCTCTGTGGTGTACGTTGTATGTGGCCGCCATCTTGGATGGCATACTTGCAGTAACATAAACAACGCACGCCGTATGGCCTGCTCCGCACATTAGACACACGGAGTGTTTTAAATGATTAAATGGCAGGTTGCTGGACATGTAAACATACCTTCAATGTGTAGCATAACGCGAGTCTTGTAAGCAGTTTGCAGTTGTTGCCGATACCGCTCCTTCTCCTCCCTCGTTCGAGAAAGTTCCTCCTCGTAGGAAGCGATCGTTCTTTCAAACAGCGCCAATATTTCATCCGCCGCCGCCATTAGTCGCTCCTTCACCAACTCTTTCAACATGTTGCTGTTGTCTTGTAGGGACTGTGACTCTTAAACGTCGCGCTTTGTCTCTCGTCCTCCTTGAAGTGCAACTTCTCACTTCCGCCTTTATCTTCTTCGGTGGTTGTTTTCCTTGCAGCTACAAGCTTAAGTCGCTCACGCTGCTGCCACTTGCGGCGGCTCTGGAGACTGCTAATAAAGGTGGAAGCAGGGGAAGGAGACGAACATGAAATAGGGTACACATCACGGGTAAGCGCGATCGCCGGTGATCTATCCGGACTAGCAATTGGTTTAAAAAAAGAAGCACTAAAAATATCAAATCATCATCACATACTGCTGTAATGGTGTTATTCAGTGACCATGTGATTAAGTTTATGATGACATTATTGAAGAACTTTTTCTTGGAGATTAATAAAGTATCTATCCATCTATTATGCTAAGAAATGTGTCAATTTCCATTCACTTCGCTGCTGAATTATTTCAGAAAATATTCACACAAACTATATGTGTGCAAAAAGAGAGACCGGGACATTCCATGTTTCCTAAAAGTGGTCACAATACCAGGCAGAAGCCATAGGTCAAGCATGTAATGACACCTCCTCACCTGTGAGAGCCACTAATTCTGGAATGTGTGAGCTCCGAAGTGGCCGGAAGAGAAACAAAACGTTTCGAACAGGCGTGTATATATTGATATATTGTTTTTAAGGTCAGGGATAACAGCGCCACCATGTGGTATATTTAATATTTGAATAGCAGCGCAGTAGGGCCCGTCAGCCTTTGAGCCCTCGTAGGGCTTCAGGGACAGGGATCTTGTGGACACGATGTTCTATTTTTATTTTCTAATTATTTGGAAACCGGCAAATATACACCATATTACATTTAAGTACGCATCATAATTAGGTAATCTCAGTTTTACTTGATACATAATAATTCTACGTATTTACACGAGTTAAGATGATCCCATAACACAAAGAAAAGCTGCAAATGTCAAAATCCAAATAATCTCTGTCGCAATGAATGTGTGCAACACAAACCTAAAATATGATATTTGTAAAAACGGACACCTTATACCAGGGGTCTCAAACTCGTGCCTTGGCGGGCCGAGGTTTTCTTTCCAGTCGGTCACTAAAGCAGGTGCTTTAAATGATAAGTTCCTGCCCTCAAATTGAAGGAGGTGTGGATCATTAAAATCACCTGCCACAGTCAGCCCTCCATGGCCCTCAACAGTTACAGCGATTGTTCGTGCAGTTGTAAAAATATGATTTATTTGCACAACACAAACACATTTTCATGATCATCAATGTGAGGGATAACTCCATCCATGTTGCCCTCAACAATCCGACTGTCTTGACTTTTCTCGTGACATTAGACTCCTGTTTTTTTGTTAGCACAAACTGAACAGGAAAACCTTTATTCTCCCTCGTGTGTCGCAATGTGGGCGGTCGAACTTTTGTTTTGTGAATTGTTTTTCCCACAACCCCAAACACTAAATGTTTTTCCCCCAGCATGAGTTCTTATGTGTGATTCCATATTTACCTTTTGATCTTTTAGCACAAACTGTACAAGTAAAGGGTTTTTCTCCCGTGCACGTGTGCGTTCTCATGTGTCGAATCAGATCACTCTTATGCGAAAAGCTTTTAGAGCAAATGGAGCACTGGAAGACCTTTTTGCCTGTGTGTGTCGCCATGTGTGCTACCATGGTGGATTTCAGCGGGAAGTTTTTACCACAAACAGAACAACTAAAAGGTTTTTCTCCAGTGTGCGTTCTCATGTGTGAAACCATGGTTGCATTGTGAGAGAATCATTTATCTCATACTGAACATGTAAAAGGTTTCTCCCCTGTGTGTATTCTCACATGGGATTCCATATGTGCCTTCAGAGTGAATCTTTTCCAACAAAATGAGCACCTGAAAGGTTTTTCTGTGGTGTGTGTTCCCATGTGTCGAGTCAAACAATGTTTGTAAAAAAAAAAAGCTCTTGCTGCAAACTGCGCAACTAAAAGGTTTTTCTTCTGTGTGTTTCCTCACGTGTGACAGCATGTGTGCCATTTGAGTGAATCTTTTATCACAGACCAAGCATTGAAAAGGTTTTTCTCCCGTGTGCGTTCTCATGTGTCGTGTCAAATCAACCGTCTGGATAAATCTTTTGCCAGATAAGGCAGGGATAAGTTTTTGCAGGTAAAACTTGTTTTACCCGCCTTTTTTTTTTAGAGCATTTAGCATGTTTGTTGTCAGTGTGAGTCCTCACATCACCTTCATGGCTCAAAGCTTCTCGGGTATGGCCTTCATCCTCAGGGTAGTGTGACGTTGTATATTTACTATCTGATAGCGGAGCTAAAAAGTTGTCTCCTTGTGGTTTGTTTTCATGGTCTTCGGTCTTCACAGAAACGACAGTCAGTGGAAACTTGGCGAGATCAACCTCCTCCAACCCAAGAAGACACTTCCCCTCCTGAGTGACCCAAAGTTCCTCCTCTTCCTTTTTAACGTGCTGGGGCTGGGGATCCTCCTCCTTCAAAGCGAAGCTCTCCTCCTGCTCCCAAGGGGGACGTCGCTCCTGACAACCAATTATCCGGTGGCCGTCTGCAGGACACACACCACAGAGACACTAACTCGGAGGGAGTTTTTTTTTTTTTTTTTTAGGTGGGCGACATGTAAATGTTGGTATCCATTTGTTCATGAAATCAGTAGTGCAAAATAAAAAAATAAATCTGCTTTCATAAATCCTGTTTACTTTAACCCCCAAAGCCCTCATGTGTCCAAGGCTTGTATAAGCTCAGGTTTTAAACCGGGGGAGGGTCCGAAGTGTGGGCTGGAGGCCATTTGTTTTTTATTGGCTTGTGGCACATTGTAGAAAAATAGGAAAACAGAGCGAGCAAAATGTAAAGAGAATTACATGTCACTACTGATAACTAATAATAACAAATATCTCTAAATATAAATAGCTATTTTTAGCCTTTTTACATACAAAATGAACACATAACAAATGTGGAAATTAACTTAGACGAGAAATTAAACATATCGGATGCAATACGTAGACTAAGTTGGTATCGATAACATCGGTACTTGGGTCGACCAGCCCCCATGTTTAGACAACCAATGATGTAAATCATCCCAGAAGGCATTAGTATACATACAGTCACAGAATATATGCTCTGTACTTTCAACAAATTTGTTACAGAATGAACAATTATTGCATTCAAATCCAAATCGTTTGCATTCAAAATTTGAAAATGAATCTCTTTGGCTTCCGGTGTGATGGGAAACTTGTGGAATTTTGATCTTAGGTGTATCTGTCCTAGAGAAGAAGTTAAGAATTGACTTTCTGGCAGAAGAAAAAAGGTATAATGCTTTGTTAAAGATGTCAAATATCAAAGTCGGTTAGTTTATAGTGTGACAGGTTATGGATTTGTGGTTATGTAATACATATCTTCAGTTATATATTGGTGTAGTGTGGGGACTAAAATTGTGTTTGTAAATCAATTTCGAATATAACCTGTTGATGGAATAAGTTTTGAGAGTTTGTAGGGGAGCTTTTTAAGTTATATACACATTTAAGGAGAAATTCAAGCTTCCTAATTGAGAAAAAAATTCCATTAGCAATATAAAACCAGAATTTGTGTTGATGTTTAATATAGTGCCTTAACCAGTTTATTTTGATTGTACCGTTAATAAGTTCAAAGTCTATGGCCTTAAGGCCACCTTTCTTATATTCTTGAACCATTGTACCTTTTTTAATGTAGTGTTTCCCTTTCCAGATGTAGTCGAAGTTTACCTTATTTATTGCCTAATTGCATCTTTGGGTATTGATAATAATTAAGTTGGGTAGATAAATTGAGAAATACATTCCAGTTATGTAAGAAAATAAGAAGGAAATGTCTTTCTGACCAAAATTTCAGCTGAGTTTTGCTTTTCTCTTGGTTGTTCCAAATATGAACTTCAGTTAAAGGGTCTATATCTTTAGTTATGGGAACCCTAGATATTTGACAGTATTTTTTACAAGGATGTTGAGAATAGTTGACTTATTGGAGTTATGAATAGGAAGTAATTCGCTTTTATTGAGATTTTTTTTTAGAGAAAAAGACTATTGTATCAAGATTTTTAGGGAGTTGATTACAATGTTTCATAAATATTGCCGTATCATCAACTAACTGGCTGAATAATTAATTTCCCACTACTGTTAGCTTTTCACAATTTGAGTTTTTGATGAGAATAGAGGGCATTTCTACTGCTGCAACGAATAATAAGGGAGATATTGCTGGTCGGGCGCCGATTTTCAAAATGGAGTGCAGAGAAAGAAAGCGGTGCGGCATAAAGGAGTTTAAAATCCTATTTAAGCTTAAAGAGGGACATGATCTAAAAATGGTCAGCCCAGTCGGTTTGACTACATAGCTAAAAAATGCGATTGGGGAGATAGAACTGGCAAAGGTGTTGTGGGACGGGTGTTTACTCGTCAAATGTACTGACGCGGAGCAAATGAATAAAGCAATGAAGATAAAATATATATGTAAAGTTGCAGTGGCAGACAGGAAAAGGGTGGGGGAAATGCGAGGAGCAAGTGGGGTGATTTCTCCTATCCCTGTGGGAGAAAATCTTGAGTTGAAAAAGCAGATAACTGGTTCCAGTTAAACGCCCCCAAGCCTTTTGTGATGGGCGCAGGGTGGAAAGGGAATTTATCTTATTAACATTTAAAATTGAGACATTACCAACGAGAGTAATGATTGGGTTTCTGAGCTTTAGTGTAAAGTCATTTGTACCAACTCCTCTCAGATTTTATAAGTGTCAGCGTTACGGACACATTGCTGGTGCATGTAAAAGCAAGCAGAGGTGTGGAAGATGTGGAGGGGAACACTCTTATAAGCAGTGTGATGTAAATATTAAGGTCAAGTGTTGTAACTATAGGGAGGCCCATACTGCAGCTTACGGTGGGTGCCCAGTTAGAAAACAGGCAACTGAAATTCAGCAGGTGAGAACAGAGCAAAAGGTGTCATATTCAGAAGCAGTTAAAATACATAGGCATGGAGGACAACAAGCAATACACGTAAATAAGGTAAGGATGGTAGCGGCAGTTCAGCAGCATCATAAATTACAGATAGGAGTTTCAGTGGATAAGCTAGTGCTGTTTATGACTTATGTGATTAACTGTACAGAGCAGGTAAAAACAAAAACAATTAAAATTGTAGTCAAGGCAGCTGCAAAGTTCTTTAACATGAAAGATTTATCATGGAAAATCAGAATTAAGCCAGGAAGAGACACCAGTTGAGACCACACACCACCAAAAGTTGTAATGTTTTTTGTGCAATGGAACGCAAGAAGTTTAATTTCGATTGGACAAGAATTTAAAGGTTTTATTAATGGATTAGAAGACAAACCAGATGTAATTTGTGTGCGAGAGACATGGCTGAAGCCAAGTTCAGGTTATATAACGATACGCAACTTTTTTTTGCCGCACCCCCCTCTTAGAGTAAAAATCTTTTTGCAATTATTTTTAAAGGTAGCACTTGAAAGCGATGGGAAGAAGGGAACAAGTATGGAAAGATGGAATTATAAAAAAGCAGATTGGCCCAACTTCTCAGCTATTGCAGAAGGAAAACTACAAAATGTTAAATTAGAAAAATGGGTTAATGGCCTTAGTGCAGAGGTAGGTAAGGCTACTTTTTTTTTAAACAAAAACAAATCAGTCTTTTGTTAAATATTAATGAATGAATAAATGATGGCTGTAGTCCAGGGTGTACCCCGCCTCTCGCCCAAAGCCAGCTGGGATAGGCTCCAGCATACCCGCGACCCTAACGAGGATAAGCGGCTTAGAAAATGAATGAATGTCAGTGGTGGACTGTGGTCTATTTTTAGTGAACACATATTAATATACAAGTCATACGTAGTATTCTGGTCACTAGGCAGCAGTAATGACAAAACATTCCATGTTAGCTTACTTGACATTACCTTAACATTGCATGAAATCAGCCATGGCAGGTCCCACACGACAGAGTGGAAAAAAGGTGAGTTTTTGGCTTTGAAACTAATTTGACACTAACTGGTTAGCTCACCAGCTTGCTATCTGGCGGCCGTCTCTCGTCTCTGCAGCATAAGAGTTGAGCAATGTGTGGTAAACAATGAATAATAGGAGTGTAAAGGTGACTATAGGGGTGCTCGCAGTGATCCTGTCACTAATGACCACTATGAAAGAACACGTTTACAAGCATTTGTCTTGAAAATGTGCTATAAATGCATTTTGAAAAAGAATGCTTTACCACCAACAGAATAGTACCGTCTGCTACACACAGAGAGAAAAAAACGACAGGAACAACCACAACTTCAAATTGATGTCTTGTTTACATATTGTATTCTAAACACTATTCCACCATACAGACAAGGCTGCAAAGCATTTACATGTTACAGTTTGTAAACATCTTTTCGCAGCCACATATTTACTGTGGGGGCCACAGGCCATAGGCGGCAACAGAATCTAATGCAAATCAGGCTAGAAAGAGCTCTTTATGCTCATTCAAGAAGCCAATTTAAAAATTGAAGGAATAAGCAACACTTACAATTCTGTGTTTTGAAGGTGACCAATCTTCATCTCCATGTCTAAAAGCTTAAGTCCGTGTTTAAAAGTTCTGTCTCATCTCCAAATGTTTATCCTGTCAGGACTTAGCTTTATCATTGCAGCGACGGACCCAGGATGCGAGAGACTAGGCCTAGGCCAAGGAGGGTAAAAACAAGTGTTTTAGTAATAACTGGAGAAACGATAGAAAGTAGTCCTTCCGCCACAGACAAACAAATGACAATGCTCCAACAAAGTCAGAAAGACAGCACAAGAACTAAATCATCAAGAAACAAATTAGAAGCAGGTTCGAGGAGATCAGGAAAGTAAAAGAAGCAGAGAACATAAAGCAACAGGAACTCAGGCACAAGGAGGGAAACTAAAACAGGCTGTCACCCAGACAAAAACATGGAGCATGACATATCCCTTGGCTCAAATCTTGGCTATAATTACTATAAACATCCATCCATTTTCCTCCGCTTATCCGGGTCCGGGTCGCGGGGGCAGCAGCTTCAGTAGGGAAGTCCAGACTTCCCGGTCCTCAGCGACCTCTTCCAGCTCCATCGGGAGGACATCAAGGCGTTCCCAGGCCAGCTGTGAGACATAGTCCCTCCAGCGTGTCCTAGGTCTTCCCGGGGGCCTTCTCCCGACTGGGCATGCCCGAAACACCTCACCAGGAAGGCGCCCGGGAGGCATCCGGACTAGATGCCCGAGCCACCTCAACTGGCTCCTCTCGATGTGAAGGAGCAGCGGCTCTACTCTGAGCTCCTCCCGGATGGCCGAGCTCCTCACCCTATCTCTTAGGGTGAGTCCAGCCACCCTACGAAGGAAACTCATTTCCGCCGCTTGTATCCGCGATCTCATTCTTTCGGTCATGACCCATAACTCATGACCATAGGTGAGGGTGGGAACGTAGATCGATCGGTAAACAGAGAGCTTTGCCTTCCGGCTCAGCTCTCTCTTCACCACGACGGTCCGGTACAGCGACCGCATTACTGCAGATGCTGCACCGATCCGTCTGTCGATCTCACGCTCCAACCTTCCCTCACTCGTGAACAAGAACCCGAGATACTTGAACTCCTCCACCTGAGGCAAGACCTCACTCCCAACCCGGAGGGTACAGTCCACCCGTTTCCGACTGAGAACCATGGCCTCGGATTTGGAGGTGCTGAGTCTCATCCCAGAAGCTTCACACTCAGCTGCAAACCGCTCCAGTAAACGCTGAAGGTCACAGCCTGATGAGGCCATAAGGACCACATCGTCTGCAAATAGCAGAGACGAGATCCTAAGGTCACCAAGCTGGACTCCCTCAACACCTTGACTGCGCCTAGAAATTCTGTCCATGAAGATTATGAACAGAATCGGTGACAAAGGGCAGCCTTGGCGGAGGCCAACGTTCACCGGAAACAAGCTCGACTTACTGCTGGCAATGCGAACCAGGCTCCTGCTTCGATTGTACAAGGACCGAATGGCACGTAGAAGCGGACCATCAATCCCGTACTCCCGGAGCACCCCCCACAGGACACCACGAGGGACACGGTCGAATGCCTTTTCCAGGTC
>QODF01000018.1:3786584-3863705 GCA_024372805.1 Oostethus manadensis | reverse complement strand
CGTTGACCAGTTGCTGTTGTTGTTGTCTCTCCGGCTACGTATATTACCGATATAAAGTGTTCTAAAAGAGGTCGGTAAAAATGAAAACATACCTCGAATGTGCAGCACAATCCCAGTCTTGCTAACAGTTTCCAGTTGCTGTCGAAGTCGCTCGTTCTCCTCTCTCGTTCGAGAAAGTTCCTCCTCGTAGGACGCTATCGTTTTTTCGAACA
This sequence comes from Oostethus manadensis, assembly GCA_024372805.1. Classification (NCBI taxonomy): domain Eukaryota; kingdom Metazoa; phylum Chordata; class Actinopteri; order Syngnathiformes; family Syngnathidae; genus Oostethus; species Oostethus manadensis. The sequence goes on along the minus strand of QODF01000018.1, from coordinate 3,863,493 downwards.
ACGCCAGTATTTCATCAGCCGCCGCCATTAGTCGCTCCTTTATCAACACTTTTAACATTTTCTATGTGTTTCAAGTCGTCGCCTTCGTCTCTTTTTGCTTTGGCCTTGCCAACTTCCGCTTTTTTTCTTCTTCGATGGTTAGGCCATCCCTAAACCCTCCCTAACGTCACACTGCTGCCATCTGGCGGCGGTGTGCTGGATAGACTGCTGGGTAGAAAGAAGAGCAAAATGGGTCTTAATCAAAATCGGATTTTTTACAAAGAATATCTGAACAAACACAACAAAAGAAAACACGTGTCTGCATGCGGAATATTATCCATGTTAAAATAATCAAACAGGTGAGACACTAATTAGTGCGCAAATTTGAATTATTTTGACACAAATCTTACGTTTAACTGCTGCCAGTGATTGTTTCATTAATTTAAAAAAATGAGTTAACGCCTGTTGACTTAGAAAAATACATAATTGGCCGGGCGGGTCCAAAGCACTGCCCGGCAGCTAATTTTGACTTTTTTATTTCAAGGCTATGAGTTTTTATCTCATTATTTCAAAATTGTATCTAACAATTTGGACCTTTTATCTCATCATTGTTACTTTTTATCTCATTATTTATGACTTTTTATCTCAAAGTTATGACTTTTTATCTCACAGTTTTAAATGTCACTCTCATAATTTTGGCTTTTTATCTAATCGTTTTTTTTTGTCCTGTCCAGCATCATAACAGCTGAATGGGAGTCAAGCTGCCTTTAAACGCTGAGCAAAATTTCTTTGCCAAGGGAGACTTCATAATCCAAATGAGTCTCCCTTGACATTTGACTGCGTTTATTAAGAATTTTGTTGCGCCACATTTCAATGCCAGACTTGACCTGAAAAGAGACGGGTGGGGGATATAAGAAAAGGTGCAGAAGAACCTCACAAACATATTTCAACCATATTATAAACAACCGTGATAATCACAATTTCAGGAACCACCAGAACAGTCACAGAGCAAAATGAGCCAAAATAAAGGGAAAAAAAATAACAATAATAATACTAATATATATACACACACATCCATATATATGTATATGTAACCGGTGGTGTTTATCTTTCTGCGTTGTGGATGACGTTGTTCGAGTGACGACTGACACAGAATTGCTGCAGTTCCACTTTCTTTACTCTTGGGCTCTTACATGGTGATCACGAACAAAAAGGGAAGTAGAAAGGCGTGGCTCAAACTTATAATGAGAGGTGTCACACTAATTAGAGCAGTAGGGGGTACACAGTGACAGATGTTGACGTTCCACGTTTATGTCATGACACTATGAACACATCAGGTATTATTTCCACATATATTGTGTGTAATTATATAATAGTAATAACATATTTACAATAACCAAATTGACCCCGTTACATATATATATATACATATACACATATTCGTACACGTATACATACACATACTGTGCACATACACATATCCATGCAGTACATACATACATACACACACACACACACACACAGTGTGCATATATATGTATACACACATACATACATATTTACTAATAATGATAAACATACAAGAAAAACAACGAGAAAAGAAACAGAACCTCTTAAACAATGACCATCCAGATAACACGTGCAACAAACCTACATTAAATCTACATTAGTCTGCAGTGACAGGATAACTGCATCAGAGTGAAACAGAGAATGAGGAGATGTTTGTGGTGAACACCGCCATGCATCCCAAACCACACTCCGTCTAAAAGCGAGGGTCCGACTAAGAAGGCGCCGGAGCACGGCCCCCCAGCAGACTTATTTTGTGATCCATATCTCTGGTGCGGATCCCTTTGATTTCTTGGTGGTGGAATGAGGAGGTGCAGGAGTGTATACAGAGTAAGAGGTTAGCTAAGAAGAAGTGGGACACTGAGAGGAATAAAGAGAGTAGACAGGAGTACAGAGAGATGCAGCGTAAGGTGAAAGTAAAGGTGGCAAAGGCCAAACAAGGGGCTTATGATGACTTGTATGCTAGGTTGGACAGCAAGGAGGGAGAGAAAGATCTATACAGGTTGGCAAGGCAGAGGGACAGAGATGGGAAGGACGTGCAGCAGGTTAGGGTGATGAAGGATAGGGATGGAAGGGTATTGACAGGTGCCAGTAGTGTCATGGGAAGATGGAAAGAGTACTTTGAAGAGTTGATGAATGAGGAAAATGAGAGAGAACAAAGAGTAGAAGAGGTGACTGTTGTGGACCAGGAAGTAGCAAAGATTAGTAAGGAAGAAGTGAGGAGGGCATTGAAGAGGATGAAGAATGGAAAGGCACTCGGTCCTGATGATATACCTGTGGAGGTATGGAAGTGTCTAGGAGAGGTGGCAATAGAGTTCCTGACCGGGTTGTTTAACAAGATCTTAGATAATGAGAAGATGCCTAAGGAATGGAGGAGAAGTGTGCTGGTGCCCATTTTTAAGAACAAGGGAGATGTGCAGAGTTGTGGCAACTACAGAGGAATAAAGCTGATGAGCCATACAATGAAGTTATGGGAAAGAGTAGTTGAAGCTAGACTAAGGGCAAACGTGAGCATTTGTGAGCAGCAGTACGGTTTTATGCCAAAAAAGAGTACAACAGATGCAGTATTTGCTTTGAGGATGTTGATTGAGAAGTACAGGGAAGGTCAGAGGGAGCTGCATTGTGTTTTTGTAGATCTGGAGAAAGCTTATGACAGGGTGCCCAGACAGGAACTGTGGTATTGTATGAGGAAGTCTGGAGTGGCAGAGAAGTATGTTAGAGCGGTGCAGGACATGTACGAGGACTGTAAGACAGTAGTGAGGTGTGCTGCAGGTGTGACAGAGGAGTTCCGAGTGAAGGTAGGACTACATCAGGGATCAGCTCTGAGCCCCTTCTTGTTTGCTATGGTGATGGACAGGCTGACGGACGAGGTTAGACAGGAATCTCCATGGACTATGATGTTTGCAGATGACATTGTGATATGTAGTGAGAGCAGGGAACAGGTGGAGGAGAAGCTTGAGGGGTGGAGGTTTGCCCTGGAAAGGAGAGGAATGAAGACGGAGTACATGTGTGTAAATGAGAGGGACCCAAGTGGAAGAGTGAGGTTACAGGGAGAAGAGATAAAGAAGGTGGAGGATTTTAAGTACTTAGGGTCAACAGTCCAGAGCAATGGAGAGTGTGGAAAAGAGGTGAAGAAGCGTGTGCAGGCAGGCTGGAATGGGTGGAGAAAAGTGTCGGGTGTGATGTGTGATAGAAGAGTTTCAGCTAAAATGAAAGGAAAGGTGTACAAAACTGTGGTGAGACCAGCGATGTTGTTTGGTTTAGAGACAGTGCCGCTGAGGAAAAGACAGGAGGCAGAGCTGGAGGTAGCAGAGATGAAGATGCTGAGGTTCTCTTTGGGTGTGACCAGGATGGACAGGATCAGGAATGAGCACATCAGAGGGACAGCACATGTTAGAGGTTTTGGAGATAAAGTCAGAGAGGCCAGACTGAGATGGTTCGGACATGTCCAGAGGAGAGATAGTGAATATATTGGTAGAAGGATGCTGAGTTTTGAATTGCCAGGCAGGAGGCCTAGAGGAAGACCAAAGAGGAGGTTTATGGATGTAGTGAAAGAGGACATGAAGGTAGTTCATAAACAGTATTGTTTATAATATTCTTTCTTGCACATTCTCAAAATATTTGTTAACTTGTTTTTATATGTTTTATGTTATTTCAGCAACTTTTGTTTGTTGAATTATGAATTTCTTATATAATGTATTTTTCTTCTTACAGGCATTTTGCAGACCTTTTGTCATCTATGGCTGATTCTTCTTCTTTTTCTTGTTGGACATTTCTCTCAATGGACAGTGCTCACTGCACAGCTTCATATAAGTCATTAGAAAGTGTTCATATGCTTCATCCACATTGCTTCCACTGTACACACTCTCCCATCTTTGTTCGTCTAAATCTTTTTTGAAAGTATCGATGCTGTCCTCTGTGTGGTCTTTTGCAGCTTCTTTTGTCCTCCATCTTGTGTTTTTTGTAGTTTTTGTTGTAAATTGTAAACACTGGAAGGTGATCACTGATGTCATTGATTGGAAGGCCACTAGTTGTGTCGTTATCAAAGTCATTAGTGAATATGTTCTCAATTAATGTGGCACTGTGGTCAAAACAGGTATTCTATGTCTTATTTTCACTTATTATGGCTAGCATATTGGGTTATAGGATAGTGAAGGTGACTATGGGGGGTGTTATTTTATGTCTAGACACCTCTAGTAATGATATCAAGCATATTTAGAAATTTTTTTATACTCTTGTCTTGTCTCGTTTTTGTAGACCCAATCTTGTGTATCTTCTCGTCTCATGACAACCGCATTTCCCACAATTCCTACAAAAATGAAACATCAGTGGTTAGACAAAAGGAACATACTTGTGTATCACAACCTCAGAGACTGTGACCGCCGCCTTTTGCTACAAGGAGTTGAAATGACATATTTCAACAATAAGAATACAAAACAATATGCAAGATTAATATAATGAGATAAAGCTCAATTTATAGCAAGAGTTTTGTTTTATGATCCATCTTTTTAAAAAGCTTTTTGTAATTTTGTCAACAATTCGCCATTAGTTCTTTCCCGATGCATAAATTCACTGTTTGTATGGTTTGAATCACTTCCTAGTAGAATATTTCAAGTAAATATAATTTTTTTTTAAAATGTTTGGATATGATACTGATACTTATTGATTACAATATCAAATATATTCTTGATTTGATGCCCATGCGAAATATTATCTCATTGAATGGAGAAATGGACTATGGAAATGAAGTCAATGACTCACTTAAAACTAATTAGGAATAAAAAATATTTCATCTTCCGCTTTGGTTTTTTTTGTTTTTCCAAAAACTTTATTAACAAAGTGGCTGTACAATACAGTGCAAATATATGAACACATTAAACATAGGCGCAACCATGAACCATCAAGAGAGAAAAACCCAAAACAAAACATAATTATTAAAATATAAACAAACACAGGGTGACAAAATGACTAAGCTTTTTCATAGAAGACGGTTTGGGATTGGGAATTTTCAGCGTTTTAGCTCTTCATCAATTTTAAGGATTTCAGATACAATTTAAAGTCATTCTTAAAAGCAATTACGTCTGGTCGGGTTTTCAAATTTTTAAATGTATGAATATAGAACTGCTAGACATAATATTGTGTTACACGACATGCTCTGTTTTTTGTTTGGCAGAATCACACCAAACAAAATATCAGTAACACTGAAGTTTTTGAGAGAAGGGTTTGTTTATTGTATTTGGTTTTGAACGTTTGGTTTTAAATCTACTGGTTGGTTACGTCATTGATGTTTAGTTATTGACTAGGGACGCGGCATGATTTTGCGTCAGCAACATCGCTGCTCTCCGGCGACAAAACACCAAAAAATCTCTCTCGTAGTTAACATTCGTTCCGGCCATTCCAATTTAGTAAAAATGCCTTGAATTTGTAGCCGAACGTGAGTTTTGTAAGCAGCTTCCAGTTGTCGTCGATGTCGCTCCTTCTCTTCCCTCGTCCGAGAAAGTTCCTCCTCGTAGGACGCGATCGTTCTTTCAAACAGCGCCGATATTTCATCTGCCGCCGCCATTAGTCGCTCCTTCACCAACTCCCTCAACATTTTCTATCTTTTTTAAACTCGATTCAAACTTCGTCGCCTTCGTCCTTTTATGTCGTCGAGCGGTGCTAACTTCCGCCTTTTTCTTCTTCGTCGCTGCAGCCATGACTGACGCCACACTGCTGCCACCTTGCGGCTTGCTGGCGGTATTGCAAACTGCTCAAGGTGATGTATAAAGGGGAGCTGAAAATCGCCGTTTTTATTACAAATAATGTGCACGCAAAAAAAACTTTAAATGTACTTCTGCTACAGGTAGAATATCGTCCATGTTGTTCCCAACCAATCAGACATTTTTTTTCTTACTACGCTGGTAGTTTTGGAACATGAAAGAAACTTCAAAAAATACCGTGTACCCTAAACAGGTTTTTTTTAGGCTGTGTATGTGTTCCGCTGTCCTCCCGACAGGTTCAGAGATCCTCCTCTTCTTCCTCTTTAACGTGGCGGGGTTGGGGTTCCCCCCCCTGCGGCTGTGGGGAAGGTTCTTCCTGATGTCCAATCATCTGCTGGACGTCTGCGGGACACAAACAACGCAAACACACTTTGACCCAGACATGTTAAATCTGACGTGGTACAGCAAAGGACTTTCAAGTCCCACAAAAGTAGTCTAAATTTATAATTGAATTTTCATTCTCCTGGAAAATGAGCCTTGAAATGTTTTGGAAACAGAGCCATCATTAAGTGTCATAAAATCTCATAAAGTGTCAAAGTTTGGTTTGTCAGGACTGGGGATGCCCTTCCAGTCTGATCCTGATACCTGAGTTTGGATATCTGAGTTTGGATGCCGACACTACTCCAATCATTTTCACTTTTTACCTCATAATCATGACTTTTTATCTTATCATTTTTAATTCATTTCATAATATTCTCTCATACTTTACTATCATAATTTCAAAATGTTATCGCATATTTAATTACTTTCATGTCATAATTTTGACAATTTATCTAATTTTAATTTCACCATTTAAACTTATCTCATAACTAAAACAATTTATCTCATAATCATTCACTTTTTCTCTCTCATAATGTTACAAGTTTATTCTTGTTAAACTATTCATTTTTCTCATAATATTTTGACTTCATTCTAGTAAAATGACAGCTGTTTATTTCCTGCTGTTCTTTTTCATTTTCAGATTTCTTTTTGTATGTTTTCTTCTCAAAATTATGACTTAATTCCCATAATATTTTACCTCATTGTTGTAGCTTAATTTTTCCCACAAATTTTCCAAAAATATATCCATTGTTTTGTTCCTCAAAATATTAAGTAATTTAACTTAATACCACATGTGTTAAGCCTTTTTACATCAGCATTCCAACTTTATGTTAATAAAATTATTTTTGTCATTATATTTTGACTTTATTCTAGTAAACTTGCCGGTTTTTCCATTTTTGTTGTTTTTGTTAAATTATATTTCTAAAACGTACTTCTATATATATATATATGTTTTTTTAACATTCTAATTATATTTCACAATGTAAAAAAACAGCTGTGGGCCACAAATGGCCTCCGGGCCACACTTTGGAGCCCCCTGTTCACGTTTCTAATAATATACTCAATTTTTGTGTCTGGACTATAATGAGTCTTAATGTTGTGTAATATCTACTCTTCGTTACTACTTTTCTATTGGGGGGGTGTTTTGTTAGACCGGCCACTGTGTGCAATCATAATAATAATATGTTGATGAAAGTCATATATGAGACCACCTTTGCTGTGTTGCACGGCGTCCTTCTTGCTAGCAGCTTCCAGTTGTTGTCGTTGCCGCTCGTTCTCTTCTCTCGTTCGAGAAAGTTCCTCCTCGTAGGACGCTATCGTACTTTCAAACATGTCGGATATGTCATCGGCAGCCACCATCAATCGTTCCCTGACGAACTCTTTGCTGAAGGACATTTCGGATGTTGTGTGTCCTGCGCACTAAATTCTCGTCAACCACGCGCTCTGCTCTGGGTCTTCTTGCTAACTTCCGAATTCTTCTTCTTCGATTTTCTTTGTAGGGAGCTCATATCGACGCCATCTTGCGGCAGTATTGAAGGAGGTGGCTCAAGACGAGAGCAGAGGAGCCGCAATCTGCAATACGTAACATCGCCGCCATCTTGCAGCGGTTAAGAAATAGGTTTTGACCGCAAGTGTTTACACTTGTCCCAGCGAGGGCCGCTACGCTCTTTGCTCTTTTTTGTTATTTTTTCAAATATTTAAACTTTTTTATCTTAATATTATGGCTTTATTGTCATAGTTGTAATCATAACTTTCCCCCCCAAGCTAAATTTCCCCAAACACACTTCATTTGGTTTGTTTCCATAGGATTTTAAAAAAACACATATTTATTTTTAGTATTTTAACTCTATGCTAATAAAATGTAATTTTTTTTCTCATGAGTTTTTTCTTGCATCTTTTTATATGCCTTTCTTCTCCTTCTTTTTTCTTAATGTTTTGACTCATTTTTGTAAATCTTGTTGTTGTTTGATATTTTATTATGACAGTAGTCCCTTTTTACATTATTTTGCTCTAAGATCATTTTACACAATATATGCATTTATTATTATTTCACTATGCAAAATTTGCCAAAATACTGTTAACATCCCCCAAAACCTTGACAGTCTTAAAACACTTGAAATAAGCTCGGCCTCAGAGAAGATGTCAGAGAAGAGCTGCAAAAAGGTCGGTATGGAAATCCTCCTATTTCACAAAAAAGAATGTGTGAACAAAGAAAACAAGTATGTGATGTTTTATCATCCATGTTGTTTCTGCGTTAATCTATCTATCGGTCTATCTATACGTCTGTGATCTGAGCACAAACTTTATTTCCCGCAGTTTGTCCGCATGTGTGCCATCAAGCCTTTCTTTTGAGAATAACTTTTACCGCAAAAGGAGCAACCGAAGGGTTTTGTTCCCGCATGAGTGGTCATGTGCTATGCCATGCTTACCTACTGGCTGAATCGTTTAGCACAAACTGGGCAACTGAAGGGTTTTTCTCCTATGTGCGTCTGCATGTGTCGAGTCAAATTGCACTTGTATGTAAAGCCTTCGCCGCAAAGTGAGCAACTGAAGGTTTTTACCCCTGGGTGTGACCTGGTGAGCGGCAGCGCCGTTGCGTTTTCAGCGACAGGGTTTTCTCTCGAGTGTTTCCGCGTGTGCTGGGTCAAACTCCATCGATATGAAAAGCTTTTTCCGCAAACCGCGCAACCAAAAGGTCTTTCTCCTGTGTGATACCATATTGGTTTTCTGGGAGCATCTTTTACCACAAACAGAGCATGTAAAGGGTTGTTCCCCCGTGTGCGTCCGCATGTGTCGAGTCAGATCCCTCGTAAATGTAAATCTTTTATCACACATCGTGCAGGACAAACATTTTTTAGAGTGTGGGTTGTTGGTGTGAATCATCGTATCACATTCACAGTCTGTATCGCTGCTCAAAGGTTATCGGGCGTCATCCCAGTCTTCATCCTCGCTACCCAATAGCGGAAATAATAAGTTGTCTGCTTGTGCTTAGTCTTTGTGGTCTTCGGCCTTCACAGAGACAACAGTGAGTTGCAACTTGGTGAGATCAGCCTCGTCTTGCTCCTGAGTGATCCAGAGTTCCTCCTCTTCCTCTTTAACGTGAGGGATCCGGTGCTTCTCTCTAGCATGGGAGGGCTGGGGATCCTCTCACTTTAAAGTGGAGCTCCCCCTCTGCGGCTGAGGGGGACGTTCTTCTTGACCACCAATCCTCTGACAGACATCTACAAGAAACAAGCACACTTTAGCTCAGATATGTAAAATATTACATAGTATTACAGAACCCAGGGGTATAGGAACCAGCAGGAGCCAGATGTGGCTCTCAGACGTAACACTTAACATTTATTTTATTTTAGTTTTTCTTGAAACACATATAATTTCTTATCATATCTTTATGTATTGGTTTACAACAGGGGTGTTCAAATCTTTCTAAAAAGATAATTTAACAAAAAAAGTTAAAAAAATGAACAGCAAAAATAGAAAATCAGTCCTAATATTAAAGAAAATATTAGTAACTTAACAAGAATCACACCAGAATACTATGATGAAAAAATGACATTTTAAAGGAGGAAAAAAAATCGCAATTTTACAAAACTAAACTTTATCTATTATGAGGAAATATAATTTAGTCATTTTAGTAGCATAGAGTTGAAAATACTTTTAAAAATGTAATATTAAGGAACAAACAAAACAAAAACGTTTTGGTTAACTGTTAAAAAAAGTGAATGTTGTGAAACTATAGATCGTAAAGTGAAAATTCAAACAAAATAGTGAACACAAAATGTGTGCAACCCCACATGGGGGCCGCCATCTTGGAATTAAACATTACAGTACCGCCGTGTGATTAAAAAGCAAATCCTGAATGTAGTCTCTGTGGTTCCGAATATTTGAGATAATACCTTCAACATGTGACGCAATTTGAGTCTTGCTAACAGCTTCCACTTGTTGTTGGAGTCCCTTGTTCTCTTCTCTCTTTCGACAAAGTTCCTCCTCGTAGGACGCTATCGTTCTTTCAAACAGCGCCGATATTTCATCTGCCGCCGCCATTAGTCGCTCCTTCACCAACTCTTTCAACATTTGAAAGCCGAGTTTTGAGCAGGTTGGGGGGCCAACTTCACTCAGGGATTAGACCTGAGTGAACCTAGTAGCACAAACAAGGACGGTCAAAATGAGACCACTCGTGTTTCATTCGGAGCTTGATTACAATTGAGCGACCTTAGGTGACCTTTAATAAATGTGTAATACCTCCAAAACGAACGCTGCACAAATCTTTATTTTAATAGCACAAAACTTCACTCAACGGGACGAAAAAAATGAGACCATTTGAGCAGAGTTCTGCACAGGTTGGGGGGCCATCTTCACACCTGTCACACACCTGTGATGGTAATAACTGCGAAACGAAAGCAACAAAAATGATGGTTTCAATTAAACCTAGTAGCACAAACGAGGACGGTCAAAATGAGACCACTTGTGTTTTATTTGGAGCATGTTTACAAGTGAGCGACCTCAGGTGACCTTTAATAAATGTGTAATAACTCCAAAATGAACGCTGCACAAATATTTATTTTGACAGCACAAAACTCCACTCAACGAGACGAAAAAAATGAGACTAATTTGGTTTCATTCGGAGCATGTCGGGGGCAACGTGACCTTTGGGTGACCTTTAAGAAACGCGCAATATCTCCAAAACGAAAGCAGGGCGAAATTTGATTTTAACTGAACCCAATAGCACAAACAAGGACGGTCAATATTAGACTATTTTGGTTTCATTCAGAGCTTGTTGACGGACCGATAATGTAATAGCTCAAAACTTTAATTGTTAATATCTCAAAAACAAAAGTAGCGCAATTGTTCATTTTAACTGCACAAAATAGCACAAACAAATGGGATTATTTTAATTTCATTTGGAGAAAATGGGGGGCTGCATGACCTTTGGTTGACCTATAAAAGAAACTGTAATAACTCAAAAACGAAAGTAGCACAAATGCAAATTTTAACTGCACAAAACAGCACAAACGCAGCACAAACAAATGAGACTATTTGCGCAGGTTGGGGGGCCAACTTCACTCAGGTCTAATGTGCATACCGCCAGCTACTGTACCGGAGTATGTAACAGGGCTATTTAACTTGATTTTACACGTTTTCAGATAATCTCAGAGATATGCTAATACTAATATGAATTCTTATGCTAATAATAAAATAGATACATAATAATGGTAATATAATACTACTTTTATTAGTAATAAAAAATAATACAATAGATTCTAATATATAATCCTGTGCTCTTTAAATACTCTATCACTGCCCTCTGTGTGTCTCTAACCCCCTCAGCAACTGTTTCTAGAATACCCTCATGCTCCATTCCTTTCCTATGTTAACAATCTTTTCCCTTAGCTTTACACGCTGTTCCCTTTCTTTCTTACACTGTATTGATATATGTTCCACATTTTCCATAGCTTTACACTCCACACATATTGCTGATTTGCATTTACCTGCCAAAAACAATATTTTATTTAACCCCGTGTGATCAAACCTTAACTTAGTTAAAACCGTTTCCTCGTTTCTGTTTTTCCTCTTCACCGCTCGTGCATTGATAGATTTTTGTACAGTATAATATTTCCGTCCACTGCTATTTCCATCACACCTCTTTTGCCATTTCTCCATCATTTGTTTTTTGATAATTGTCTCAACTTCACCTTTACCAGCAGCTACATTGATCATATCCATTATTTGAACTCCTCTTTTTGCCATTCTGTCTGCTCCCTCATTCCCTTCCACCCCTTTATGTGCAGGCACCCAGCACAATCTTATATCTATTTTAACATACGTAAGTGTATTAAATTGTGTTGTATTTGCAATAATAAATCTTCTCTACTCGATTCCCTTCCCTTCACTTTTTGATCCATCTGTATAAACAACTAAATAACTGTAATATTTGTTTCCTGTATATTTACTTGTTTTAGGTCCTTTTTCACTGTCTTGCCTTTTACTCTTTATCTGTATTATATCTAGATCTACCTCAGGCATTGGAATAAAACAGATTATTGGTGTATAATTAATATATATTTATTATTTAATTTGAATCCCTTTAATTTATCTTTGATCATCCACCAAAAGCTGTTACTTTTAGTTGAATTACACCCTTAGCCAAATTCCCACGACTGCATCCCGTATGTCAGCATAAGTTTATCTTTTCTCAGGTCGGATGGTACTTCTCCTAACTCAACCTGCATTGCTTTAATCGATGTTGATCTGGTCGCACCTGTACAAATCTTTAATGCCTTATAAATATTTATTTCTGTTTTCCATACACAAAACATCCAGTGTTTATAGTTGTTCTCATCAAAGCTCTCTATTAGCTCCCCACTCCTTACCGGGAACAACTCTCATTACATTAATTATATTTTTACATTTATCTTCTAGGTTTTCCACATGAGTCTTCCATGTGCCTTTATTATCCAGCCATATACCAAAGTATTAAAAAATATCCACTTTAATCATGTTTTGTCCATACAGCTTTAGGTTTTGGTTTTAATACCTTTCTTCCTGGAAATCACCATATAACACGACTTACTGGGAGATAACTTAAAGCCCCAGTCATATGACCAGTGTTCTATTCTCCTTATTGCTTCCTTTGTTTTGTTTGCCACATTTATAGACTGTCGTCCCCTTGCCCAGATAAAGCTCCATCATCAGCATACAGGGCAGACCCAATCCTTCTCTCCAAGTTCATCAAAATATCATTAAGCATAACATTAAACAAGATTGGGCTAATTACACTACCCTGTGGTATGCCATTCTCTATATTATATTCATCAGATGCATTTCTGACTCAACTCTCTCACAAATTTCCCGTCTGCTAAAAAACCAAGAACCCAGTTTAAAAACCTACCTTTTAATCCCATTTTCATCATCTCTGTCGTAAGTCTTTTCAATGTCAAACACAATGTTCATCAACTCTTTCATTTTAAAGGTCTTCTCTATTTCATTACTTACTTTTACCAACGCATGCATTGTTGACCATCCTTTTCTAAAGCAATACTGATATGTTCCAAATAACTCTCGACTTTCAAGGAAATAATTAAGTCTCCTGACTAACACATTTCCCATCACCGCATAGATGTGAGGTAAGAGCAATGGGTCTATAGTTCTCAGGATCTTTCCCAGGTTTGTTCAATGGCAATATTAACAACTTTCCCACTGTTGTGGTATTTTCCCTTCTTCCCATATCTTTTAAAATAAATACTGCATACTTTCTGGTAATTTCCGAAACACCGGATAACTCAACACATCTTCCCCAGTGGCAGTACTTTTATTTCTATTTAAAACTGTTAATAATTCATTCATATTCATTTCCGTATCCATCATGCCTTCTTCATTGTTTTGTTTTAAAAACATATACCTGTTTTCTTCTAGCATCTTCTCTTTCCTCTGTCTGTGTTTATCATCTAGGTCAGGGGTCGGCAACCCATGGCTCTGGAGCCGCATGCAGCTCTTCAGCTTCCTTGTTGTGGCTCCCTTGGCTAAGTGCGGTGAAACGATTATTTCATTCTATTCTCTAACTGTGAATGGCTTTCAATCTCATGTCCAGCCCAGTGTTGCCAACTTGGCGAGTTTTCTCGCTAAATCTGGAGACTTTCCAAACCTTATTTTCTCAAAAGGACTCGAAAAAAATGTAAAGACTTTTCCTGACGTCGTTGGTAATGGGAGAATTTTCTACTCTTTGCATTTTTCTTCACCAAAATAGTAATTTATTGGCGGTCCCTAAAAAACAGCCAGCGGTAAGAGGGCACTTCCAAGCGAGCTAGCCACACCATGAGAGAACATTCTAGGCACACCGAGCCGAATATCCAACATCCAACGTTAAACCAACTTCACCACGGTGTATTTGCAGACATAAAAGTGAAAGCACATATTGTTCTGAGCTGTGAGTGCACACAGTCTGTCAACTGCCGCTGCACATAACCTGCCTCTCCTGGAGTCACCACCACTGCGATTAGCGTGTCACAGGCTGTGAGCACATAGCTACAGCGCACGTCTTGTTATAAACCATATTTCTACGCTCCCGTTAGTTACATTCTTTTATTTTACTTGTTTCAGACTCAACTCAAAACTGCTTCGCCTTTTTTTTTTTCTCTCCGACGCAGTGAGACTTTGCTACACTTAACTACCTCCCCATCCCTTGTTCATCCAATCAGTAGTCAGAAGACAGTTTAGATGCATTTACTGACTTAGTGGCCAGTCAGATATTTGAAATTATTTTCAAAAAGTCACATTTCCCCTACTTTGGTGTTTACAAAAAATCCTGGAGAGTGGCGGGTTGCCAACCCCCGTACTAGAGGTTGAAAACAGAGAAATGTGCCTTCATTGCATTTTCACAAATAGAATAAATGTTTCACAAAAGCAACAATAGGTGTCAGGCAAAGGTAATGTCTTACCTTATCCAGAAGAGTCCCAAAAAACAGACAAAAAGTAGACAAGCACTCGCACTGCATACTAGATTCATAAGGCCAGCGAATCCGAAGCTAACTTCAGCGCCATTAGTTATAGCGACTCACTGCTGTGATACAATAAGACAATGTCAGAATACAGGCAGTGCCAAGACAAATTGCCATAAAAGCAGCAGACAGCAACACAGCACGACTATTTGTGACTTGTATTATACAAAATGAATATACTGCAATGCATGACTTATTACAAGAGTGTCCATTCGATTTCAATTACAACAAACAGGAAGCGAACCAGCAACAAGATTGTACCCGATTTTTGATAATTAGCCGTGCACTGCATCTAGTATACATTTAACACTACTTGTGTTATATGCTAGCAATACACAGGGCAGGAAAAGATTTATTCCCTGCAGTGCGTCTGCATGTGCGTCATCAGCGTGGACTTATGAGAATATCTCTTGCCGCAGACCGAGCAACTGAAGGTCGTTTCCCCCGTGTGCGTTCTCATGTGCGTGACCATGTTTGCCTTCTGAAAGAACCGCTTACTGCAAATCGAACAGCGGAAGGGTTTATCTCCCGTGTGCGTCCTTTCATGCACAACCAAAGATACCTTTTGAGCAAAGCTTTCGCCGCAGACCAAGCAAGCAAAAGGTTTCTCCCCCGTGTGTATTCTCATGTGCGACACCATGTTGGACTTTTGAGAGAATTCTTTGCCACAAAAAGAACAGCTGAAAGGTTTTTCTCCCGTGTGCGTTCTAGTGTGTGTAATCAACGTGACTTTCTGCGCAAAACTCTCACCGCAAACTGAGCACGTGAAAGGTTTTTCTCCCGTGTGCGTCTTCATGTGTGACGCCATGTTGGCTTTTTGAAAAAATGTTTTACCGCAAACCGAGCAACCGAAGGGTGTCTCTCCCGTGTGCGTGTTTGTGTGCGCGGCTAAAGCGACCTTTTGAGCGAAACCTTCGCCACACACCGAGCAAATGAAAGGTTTTTCTCCGGTGTGTATTCTCAGGTGTGTCACCATGTTGGCCTTGTGGGAGAATTTCTTACCACAAACAGAACAACCAAAAGGTTTTTCCCCTGTGTGCGTCCTCAAGTGTGATTCCATGTTTACCTTTTGTGTGAACCTTTTATTGCAAACCGAGCAACCAAAGGGTTTCTCGCTGTGCGTCCGCATGTGCGTGTTCAAATTGCTCTTGTAAGAAAATGTTTTACTGCAAACAGAGCAAGTGAAAGGTTTTTCTCCCGTGTGCGTTGTCGTGTGGGCAATTAAAGCGACCTTCTGAATGAACCCTTCGCCACAAATGGAGCACTTGAAAGGTTTTTCTCCCGTGTGTGTCCGCATATGCAGAGTCAAATTGCACTTGTAAGAATAGCCTTCGCCGCACAGTGAGCAGGTGAAACGCTTTCTCCCCATCTCCTTATCACAGCACTCTGATGGTTTGTTGTCAGCGGGAGTCCACGCTTCACATTCACGGTCCGTTTCGCCACTCAAAGCCTCTTCGACCTCGTCTTCGATCTCTCCATCTGATAGCGGAGCTAAGAGGCTGTCCGCGTGGTCCTCAGTCTTCACACAGACGGCGGTCGACTCAGCCTCTTCGGGCCGAAGAAGACATTCTTCCTCCCAAGTGACGTAGAGTTCCTCCTGCTCTTCCTTTTTAACGTGGGAGCGCTGGGGGTCCTCCTGCTTCAAAGTGGAACCCCCCTTCTGTGGCTGGGGTGGATGTTCCTCTTGATGGCCAATCAGCTGCTGGACATCTGCAGGACACAAACAACACACACTTTAACTCTGACATGGCAAATAGGACTCAAAGGTCAAAAGTTATAATGCTGCAAAAATAAAGTCGTAATCACATGCAGAAAAAACAAGAACAAAGTAAAAATAATCAAAAAATTAAAAAAAACAAAACCATAAAAAATTGAAAAAAACAGCTGGCAATTTACGACATTCCATTTCATTTTCCTCCGATTATCCGGTTCCGAGTCACGGGGGCAGCAGTCTCAGTAGGGAAGTCCAGACTTCCCGGTCTCCGGCGACCTCTTCCAGCTCCACTGGGAGGACACCAAGGCGTTCCCAGGCCAGCTGTGAGACATAGTCCCTCCAGCGTGTCCTCGGTCTTCCCCGGGGCCTTCTCCCGACTGGGCATGCCCGAAACACCTCACCAGGGAGGGGCCCGGGAGGCATCCGGACTAGATGCCCGAGCCAGCTCAACTGGCTCCTCTCGATGTGAAGGAGCAGCGGCTCTACTCTGAGCTCCTCCCGGATGGCCAAGCTCCTCACCCTATCTCTTAGGGTGAGTCCAGCCACCCTACGGAGAAAACTGACGCAATATTGCGAAAAGAAATTTTGTACCATAAAGTTAAAATATTAAAGAAAAATAATACATTAAAAAAACATTTAAAAAAATCAAACAAAATAAAGTTTGCAAAACAATGTATAATGTTGCGAGAATAAAGTCAAAAAATAATGGTAATAAAGTCATAATTGCGAGAAGAATATTTACAAGAAGAATGTTAAAACAGTTGCAAAAAAAAACCCCAGCAGAAATGGAAATGTAATGTAATGCTGTAATTTTAAGAGAATAAAGCCAAAATATTAACCAAAAAAAGTACAATTTAAACAAGAAAAAAAGTTGTAATAGAATAAACTTGTAATATTATAAGGAAAAACCATTTAAGTTTAGTAGCATACAGTTGAAATATTAAAGAAAACAAATAAGATTATGAGAGACACAAAATAAGTTGTAGCTTTTGGAAATTTAGGCTAAGAAAAAGTTGTATTGTTGCAAGAATAAAATAAAAATATTATGGGAATAAAAGGAAAATTACAGGAAGAAAGAAATAATTGGGAAATAAAAAAACAAAAACAGCAGAAATGCAAAAAAACGGCTGTAATTTATAAGAATAAAAACTAAATATTAAGAAAACAAGTGCTGTTCTAACAAAAAAAAGCCACAATAGAAAAAACGAATATATCTTAATAATATAACATATCTTTATAATTTACATGTAGTTCAAGTCACTGCATGTTTACAAGCGCACGAGAGATATCAACAATGATTTTCCCATCTTTGGTGAATAACTTTCCATTCTGTTGTTAAATAAGGTTGAAACACCATAAGATCGTGATCACAAATTTCCCATGACAAGCAAAAACTGTTTTACCCTTTCACGTGCAAGCGCTGCATTTATGCAAATTAGGCGATGACGTATTTGGACACCATCAGTCTTGTGGGAAACACTCGGGTTGTATAAACACTATTATATGATGATTATTAACTATTATTCGGATAAAAACACGCTTTTGTTTGTAGAGGAAAAACCCAACAGGGAAAACACTGAACCAAAATGGCTGCCGTCCTGTACGCTGATGCGTATTTTCAGGTGCAACATTTTCTATCAAAGAGATCTACAATGGCAGCAAAATTGTCATTCGTGTGACAGTGAACGAGTCAAGAACAACCTTTGCTGTGCTGCTCGCTTTCAGTCTTGCTAACAGCTCTCAGTTGCTGCCGAAGTCGCTGGTTCTCCCCCCTCATTCGAGAAAGTTCCTCCTCGTAGGACGCCGTCGTTCTTTCCAACAGTTCCAGGATTTCGTCGGCCGCCGCCATCAACCGCTGCCTTACAAACGCTTTGCAAACCGACATTGTGGGGCTGCGTTTTCCGCTGTTC
This sequence comes from Oostethus manadensis, assembly GCA_024372805.1. Lineage (NCBI taxonomy): Eukaryota > Metazoa > Chordata > Actinopteri > Syngnathiformes > Syngnathidae > Oostethus > Oostethus manadensis. The sequence goes on along the minus strand of QODF01000018.1, from coordinate 3,845,249 downwards.
AACTCCCGTCAATCGGGGGCTTTTGTTTCGGGCACTCCTGCTTTTTTTTTGCCTTTCACTTCTTCTTCTTCTTCTGCTTCTTCTTCTTCTTCTTCTGCAGGTTTTATGGCGGTGAGCAATCGACAAAATGGTGCATTACCGCCACCAACTGATTAGGAGTATGGATCGTTCTGACCTACTTTCTGTGACTGCAACTAAATTATATATAAAATACTTAAATAACAAATTAAACCAATAGAATTAATAACGATAACGCACACTATTTATAAAATAATATATACATCCCTAAATAAACCTACAAGCTTCTATATTCTAAATAACCCTGTTTCTTTCACTAATTCCAGCAACATTTTTCCACTCTGACCTCGTGAGCCTCCCCTTAGTGTATGAATTATATTGCATCTTTTTTTCTCTATTGAGTTTTTGCATCATCTGTCTCCTTTGTGTGTTGTACTTTTCGCATGCTCAACAGTTTCCCCCTCCCCACAATAGTCACAACCCCCCGTGTTGTGCTTCCCTATCTTGTGTAATGTGCTATTAAACCCCGTATGCCCAAACCTCATTGGTGACATTATGACCCCCCCCCCCATTTCTTCCTGTACTCCTCGCCTCCCCTGCTTCCTTCTGGATATTGTAATACCACCTCCCCTTCTTTTATTTCTCCCATCGCTTCTGCCATCTCTCCTTTTGTTTCCATTTTATTATGTTCTTTACTTCTTTTTGAATCCGAACATGTAAGTGCTCTACCTGCTCTTGTGTCTTCCACCCACTGTAGTGCTAACACTAATGCCACCATTTCCCCCGTGTATGCTGACACTTTTTCCTCTATCCTTTTTCCCACCCTGACATCAAACTCCGGAACAAAATACCCGACTCCTGCGTTGCTGTCTCTACTCTTTGATGCGTCCGTGTATATCTGTATGTATCTGTAATAACTGTCAGTACATGCTTGCACTGTAAGAACAAAAGTCTCGTCTTTCCTTTTATGTAATATTGATAGATCCACCATAAACTCTGGAAATAACCATGGCTGTATTCATGGTAAGGGAACTGTAGGGCTGATCTGTAGTTGATCTACCTGGTATTGTCTTGCTTTTTCCTTTTCTATCCATCCAAAGCTCTTTGTTCTCTTCCCGTCCTTTTCCCAGCATGGCTTTTATGTATCTTGTGCTGGATGATCCTGACAATGACCCTGTAAATTAGCCCAATAACATATTGTTAATTGCTCTCTTCTTATTTCCAGTGGTTTGTTTTCCCATTTCTACTAGTAATGCTTCTTCTCGAGTTGATTTAAAAGCACCTGTAGTTTCGGCCCTCCTGCTATTTTTTCTTTTCTTCTTCTTTGGTGGCGGAGGTTTTTAAGGAATCTGTGACGTCACAACCGCCGCCATTGAAGGTTTGTCATTGGCAGGGGTCTACAACCCGTGGCTTTGGTGATTTTTTCTAAACACCGAAGTAGGGGAAATGTGCGTTTAAAAAAAAAAATTGAAATATCTGACTCACCGCCATGTCCGTGAATGCATCTAAACTTCTACTGACTACTGATTATATGAGCAAGGGAGGGGGAGGTAGGCAATTGTAGCAGTGTCGGAGAGAAAAAGAATGGGAATGAGTCTCCTTGCAAAGACAGTCAATAACTGGATCAACAGAATGGTTATTGATGACAATTCAGTGCAGGAATAAGCGGTATTGAGCAAACAACACTGACATGCAGAGTTGGTTACATTTTTCTTTTATTTTACACAAATCAATTTAGTGTTTAAATTAACTCACATTAGGTCTACACGTGTAGCCGCACTTTTGTTTTTGTGGTAACATTACAAAAGAGAAATAATGTCATTTTAGTAGAATAGAGTTGAAATGTTATTTTTTTTAAGTTGTAACAACCCCTACCCCTTTAAAAGTTGTAATATTATGGGAATAACAATTTTAAAAAATAACGAAGATTATTTAAGAAGAAATATGAAATAATGGGGAAAAAACAGCAAAAATGTGAATAAAGGAGGCTAAGAGAGTTGATATTAACAATGAGCTCTTCACCTGTATGACAAAGCTGAAATGCTTTTTTCTTTATCACTTCTGAATGTCATCTTCTTCTTTTCCTTTCGGCTTATCCCGTTAGGGGTCGCCACAGCGAATCAATTGCCTCCATCTAACTCTGTCTTCTGTATCCTCTTCTCTTGCGCCAACTACCTTCATGTCCTCTTTCACTACATCCATAAACCTCCTCTTTGGTCTTCCTCTAGGCCTCCTGCCTGGCAATTCAAAACTCAGCATCCTTCTACCAATATATTCACTATCTCTCCTCTGGACATGTCCGAACCATCTCAGTCTGGCCTCTCTGACTTTATCTCCAAAACCTCTAACATGTGCTGTCCCTCTGATGTGCTCATTCCTGATCCTGTCCATCCTGGTCACACCCAAAGAGAACCTCAGCATCTTCATCTCTGCTACCTCCAGCTCTGCCTCCTGTCTTTTCCTCAGCGGCACTGTCTCTAAACCAAACAACATGGCTGGTCTCACCACAGTTTTGTACACCTTTCCTTTCATTTTAGCTGAAACTCTTCTATCACACATCACACCCGACACTTTTCTCCACCCATTCCAGCCTGCCTGCACACGCTTCTTCACCTCTTTTCCACACTCTCCATTGCTCTGGACTGTTGACCCTAAGTACTTAAAATCCTCCACTTTCTTTATCTCTTCTCCCTGTAACCTCACTCTTCCACTTGGGTCCCTCTCATTTACACACATGTACTCCGTCTTGCTGCAGCTAACCTTCATTCCTCTCCTTTCCAGGGCAAACCTCCACCCCTCAAGCTTCTCCTCCACCTGTTCCCTGCTCTCACTACATATCACAATGTCATCTGCAAACATCATAGTCCATGGAGATTCCTGTCTAACCTCGTCCGTCAGCCTGTCCATCACCATAGCAAACAAGAAGGGGCTCAGAGCTGATCCCTGATGTAGTCCCACCTTCACTCGGAACTCCTCTGTCACACCTGCAGCACACCTCACTACTGTCTTACAGTCCTCGTACATGTCCTGCACCGCTCTAACATACTTCTCTGCCACTCCAGACTTCCTCATACAATACCACAGTTCCTCTCTGGGCACCCTGTCATAAGCTTTCTCCAGATCTACAAAAACACAATGCAGCTCCCTCTGACCTTCCCTGTACTTCTCAATCAACATCCTCAAAGCAAATACTGCATCTGTTGTACTCTTTTTTGGCATAAAACCGTACTGCTGCTCACAAATGCTCACGTTTGCCCTTAGTCTAGCTTCAACTACTCTTTCCCATAACTTCATTGTATGGCTCATCAGCTTTATTCCTCTGTAGTTGCCACAACTCTGCACATCTCCCTTGTTCTTAAAAATGGGCACCAGCACACTTCTCCTCCATTCCTTAGGCATCTTCTCATTATCTAAGATCTTGTTAAACAACCCGGTCAGGAACTCTACTGCCACCTCTCCTAGACACTTCCATACCTCCACAGGTATATCATCAGGACCGAGTGCCTTTCCATTCTTCATCCTCTTCAATGCCCTCCTCACTTCTTCCTTACTAATCTTTGCTACTTCCTGGTCCACAACAGTCACCTCTTCTACTCTTTGTTCTCTTTCATTTTCCTCATTCATCAACTCTTCAAAGTACTCTTTCCATCTTCCCATGACACTACTGGCACCTGTCAATACCCTTCCATCCTTATCCTTCATCACCCTAACCTGCTGCACGTCCTTCCCATCTCTGTCCCTCTGCCTTGCCAACCTGTATAGATCTTTCTCTCCCTCCTTGCTGTCCAACCTAGCATACAAGTCATCATAAGCCCCTTGTTTGGCCTTTGCCACCTTTACTTTCACCTTACGCTGCATCTCTCTGTACTCCTGTCTACTCTCTTCAGTCCTCTCAGTGTCCCACTTCTTCTTAGCTAACCTCTTACTCTGTATACACTCCTGCACCTCCTCATTCCACCACCAAGTCTCCTTATCTACTTTCCTTCCAGATGACACACCAAGTACTCTCCTACCTGTCTCCCTGATCACAGTAGCTGTAGTTGTCCAGTCATCTGGAAGGACTTCCTGGCCACCCATAGCCTTTTTCAACTCCTTCCTAAAAGTCACGCAACACTCCTCCTTTTTCAGCTTCCACCATTTTGTCCTCTGCTCTGCCTTTACCCTCTTCATCCTTCTCACCACTAGAGTCAACCTACACACCACCATCCTATGCTGTCTGGCTACACTCTCACCTACCACTGCTTTGCAGTCACTGACCTCCTTCAGGTTACACCTTCTACACAAGATGTAGTCTACCTGTGTGCTCCTACCTCCACTCTTGTAGGTCACCCTATGTTCCTGTCTCTTCTGGAAGAAAGTATTCACTACAGCCATTTCCATCCTTTTTGCAAAGTCGACCACCATCTGTCCTTCAGCGTTCCTCTCCTGGATACCAAACTTGCCCATCACCTCCTCATCATCTCTGTTTCCTGCACCAACATGCCCATTGAAGTCCGCACCAATGACAACTCTCTCACTTCTGGGGATGTTCTGCATCACTTCATCCAGGTCTGACCAGAATTTCTCTTTCTCCTCCATCTTACATCCTACCTGTGGAGCATACCCACTAACAACATTGAACATCACACCTTCGATTTCTAGCTTCAGGCTCATCACTCTATCTGACACTCTTTTTACCTCCAGGACGTTGCTAGCAAACTCCTCCTTCAAAATCACCCCTACTCCATTTCTCTTCCTATCTACACCATGATAGAACAGCTTGAACCCTGCTCCTAAGCTTCTAGCCTTGCTACCGTTCCACCTGGTCTCCTGGACACACAATATGTCTACCTTCCTTCTCTGCATCATGTCAACTAATTCTCTACCTTTTCCTGTCATAGTTCCAACATTCAAAGTCCCAACTCTTAGTTCTAGACTCTTAGCATTCCTCTTCTCTCTCCTCCTACGGACACACCTTCCTCCTCTACTTCTTCGGCCAACAGTAATCCAGTTTCCACTGGCACCCTGTCGGTGAACAGCACCGGTGGCGGACGTTGTTAACCCGGGCCACGTCCGATCCGGTATGGAAGTCATTTGTCTGATTTGCATGTTCTGGTTTGGCAAAGTTTTACGTCGGAAGCCCTTCCTGACACAACCCTCTGTATTTATCCAGGCTTGGGACCGGCACAATAAGACACTGGCTTGTCCCCCGTTGCAGCTACATTGTGCCCCGTTCTTCTTCTAAAGATACTTCTTAATGTATCTTTACAAAATATCAAAGCGGCAAAATTGAATCACATGATTTTTCACCATGTGGCTGGGAAAAAGTAAAAAAAAAAAGTTTAAAAGTTGTAACAAACAACAACAAAAAAACTTTGGCTTTTTTTTAGCTTTTCTCAAAATAAAATGTATAAAAATATCAAAAGGGTCCCCAGCATCTTTCAATTGTCCTGTGGATAAGTGTGGAAACCCCTGGCGTAAGAAGAATGAAAAGCTGCAAAGAGGTCACAACCTTTTATTGCAATCATGTTGCTATGATAAAGACAAAATACAGAAAAAAATCAGAGAAAATGTGCCAAAAGAGACAACAGAATAGAAAAAGTTAACACTGAGTGCGTGAATCCCCCAAAAACTGCTCTCTTACAGTACATTGTGAGAAGGTACACTTACTGACATCCGCGAGTGGGCTGGCCTTACACGTGCGTCCGCATGTGATTGTTCAGACTGCGCTTGTAAGAATAGCTTTCCCCGCAAACCGAGCAGACAAAAGGTTTCTCCCCGGTGTGCGTCCGCATGTGGGACATCATGTTCACCTTGTGAGAGAACCTCTTGCCGCAGACTGCGCAAGCGTAGGGTCTTTCCCCCGTGTGCTTCCGCATGTGCGACTTCAAGTTGCTGTGGTAGGAAAAGCTTTCGCCGCAGACTGAGCACATGAACGGCTTCTCCCCCGTGTGTGTGACGGTGTGCGCCGTCAAAGAGGCCTTGTGGGCGAAAGTGTCGCCGCAAACACTGCAAATAAAAGGCTTCTCCCCGGTGTGTGTTCTCGTGTGCGACAGCATGTTACCCTTATGAAAGAATCCTTTGCCACAGAAGGAACAACTAAAGGGCTTTTCTTCGGTGTGCGTTCTCTTGTGCTTGATCATGTTGCCCTTGAGGGAGAATTTATCGCCGCAAATGGAGCAACTAAAGGGTTTTTCCCCCGTGTGCGTTCTGGCATGTCGAGTCAAAGCGCTCAGATAGGTAAAGACTTTGGCACAAACCGAGCAGGAGAAACATTCTTTACCCGTCTCCTTTTTATTCAAACGTTCTCCGGACTCCTCCCCGTCTTCTTCTTCTGGGGAGGTGTCGTCGCCGTCCGATGGTGGGGCTACAAGGTTGTTTGCTTGTGGTTTGTATTCGGTCTTCACGGCGATAAGGGTCAAATCAGACTCATCCGCTGGACGTAGAAGATGCTTGCCTTCCTGGGAGATCCAGAGTTCCTCCTCTTCCTCTTTAACGTGGGGTGCCAGGGGATTGCCTTCCTCTTTAATGTTGGGAACCTTGGGATCCTCTGGCTCCGGCTCTGCTACGAAGCAAACAGGAATTACTGTGTAATTTGAAAATGGAGATGCTACTAAATAAATAAACCAATCACACAGTAAATGAAAGTGATAATTTTGCCGGTGTGATATGTTGCCATGTGCATGCATGTCTGCCATGTTTTCCTTGTCTGCCACTTCCCAGAATGAGGAAAAAAAAAAAAAAGTTTACATTGACATTTACAAGAATAAATAAAAGGAAAAAACAATGTCATTTTAGTAGAATAGTGATGAAATATATTAAAAAAAAAATTTAAAGTGGTAATTTTATGAGAAAAACAAAATACAGTTGATTTAAAAAATTTGGTTAAGGAAAAAGTTATGATGTTGAAAGAAAAAAGTCAATTATGACAAGAAAAAATAGAAGAAGAAATAATTTAATTAAAAAAAACAGCATTCATTTTACAAGAATAAAGCCAAATTTTTAAGAGTAAAAAGTAAAATTCTAATGAGAAAAAAGTCACAATTTTTAAAAAATAAACTAATAGCACTATGATATTGAGAAATAATGTAATTTTAGTGCTACAGAATTTAAATATTTAAAAAATATTATCAAACATGTAACATGAAAAACAAACTAAAATAATGATGTAATTTTTGGAAAAGTAGGTTGGGGAAAAAGTTCTAATGTTGCAAAATAAAGTGATAATTATGACAAGAACATTTACAAGAACAATGTGGATATAATAAAAAAAAAACTGCAGAAATGACACAAATAATATTAAGGGGAAAAAGTGAAATTCTAATAAGACAAATATCACAATTTTACAGGAATAAAGTCATAACATTATGACGAAAAATAATGTCATTTTAGTAGCCTAGAGTTTACATTTTAAGGAAAATTATTATATAAACTTTATTTATTACAATTATCTTTCAATATTAAAGAAAAAATGTAACACCACAAAAAACAAACACCTAATTAAAGTTGTAATCGTTGGAAAATTAGGTTGAGAAAAAAGTTATAAAGTCATAATTAACAGAAGAAAATTTACAATGGAGAAAGCTGAAATAGTTGAGTAGAAATATTAAATATAAAAATACTGTGATGTTCTGGCCGGCACTTCCTTTCATTACGTAGTTTTGTCCTCTGTGCTTGTGTTAACTTTACTTCCTCTTTCAGGAGCTCCCTCTCCTGTTTGCAATGCACACCTGCTGGCTATTTGCAATTAGGCTGCCTCATTAAGCGCCTCTCCCTTGTGGTTTGACGTCGGATCTTTCCAGTTATATTCCCTGCTCGTGGATATCCTGCCTGTGTTTAGTGTAATCCTCGCCTGGACTAACTTGCAAGTACTGGTTAGTTGTTACGGTGTTTTTGTTACTTCACCAGTCTCATTTAGTTCTGGTTATTGGGAATAATAAATACCCTTTGTTTTTTGGGACATATTTGCCTCTGTGTCTGCTTTTGGGTCCAAATTCTATTCTTATTTATTTCCCAGTCGTAACAGAAACATCTGGCCGTAATATGGACCCAGCGGACGCAGAGTCCCTCGATTTTGCTCTTTCTTCCCAGGGTAAATTAGTAAGCACCCATGAACAGCACCTTGGTAAATTAGCAGAAGCTGTACATGCCTCATCCAGTAACATGAGTTCTTTAAACTCCTGCATGGACCAGCTAACTGTTCAGGCTTTCTTAAGCTCAGACAGATTCGTTTGAGGCTCTGCATCTACTGCGGTTGAGGTGGGCACTTCATCAATGATTGTCTAGTGAGACCAAGTGCCAGACTACCAGCAAATTCGTCCAGCTCGGACACTCCCGTTAGTGGTGCTTCTGCCAATCAGGCTTATCTCCACTCTGCTCAGAGGCTGAACTCCAGACAGGTTCAGTGGGCCCTATTCCTGGCCAGATTCAATTTCACACTGACATACCGCCCAGGGTCAGAGAACAGCAACCCGGACGCACTCCCAAGGCTTTATTCCCCGCCGGCTGACAAGACCTCCCCGGACACTATTATTCCTCAGGCTTGCATTGTGGGGGCACTTAAATGGGAGGTAGAGAATCATGTTGTCGAGGCTACTAAGGACCTTCCAGTTCCTAAAGGGTTACCTAACTGCTTGTTTGTGATACCTGAGCTTCGTTCAGAAGTCCTGTCTTCTTAAGATTGCTTGTCACCCCAGAGTTGCCCGTACAATCTTCTTTTCCAAGCAACGCTTCTGGTGGCTGACACTGGTGCCGGATACCAAGGAAGTCGTGGCGGCCTGTGCGGTGTGCGCTCGCAACAAAGCATCTCTCCAAGCTCCAGCTGGACTACTTTGACCCTTGCCTATCCCCTCACGTCCCTGGTCGCACATAACAGTGGACTTTGTTACTGGTTTACCCCCATCTAATGGCAAAACAGTGATTATGACTGTCATCGACAGGTTCTCCAAGATGGTCCACTTTGTTGCTCTTCCCAAGCTCCCGTTGGCCCTGGAGACAGTCCAGTTATTGGTGGTTCATGTCTTCCAACTCCATGGCATTCCTAGGGATATTGTCTCTGACAGGGGCCCTCAGTTTGTGTCTGTTGTCTGGAAAAAACTTATCTTCTGAATACCACCCCCAGTCCAATGGACCAACGGAATGGGCTAATTAAGACCTTGAGGCAGCTATTCACTGTGTGTGTCATCAACAGCCGGTATCATGGCCCTTTCAGCTCCCCTGGATTGAATATGCTCATAACTCTCTCGTCAGCACTTCCACTGGTATGTCTCCATTCTGCTCTGCTTATGGTTTTCAGCCACCCACGTTTCAGTCCCAGGAGGCCGAGGCTGCAATACCATTTGTTTTTTCCCACCTCCGACGGGCTCGCCGCGCTTGGCGTAACACCTGCTCTGCTCTGTCCGGCACTTAATGTTTTATTTTGTAGCTTTGTCCTCTCTGCTTGTTTACTTTACTTCCTGTTTCAGGAGCTTTCTCCTGAGGGAGAGCTCCCTCTCCTGTTTGCCAGCAGAGCAGCAATGCACACCTGCCGGCTATCTGCAATTAGGCTGCCTTATTAGTTCCTCTCCCTTGTGGTTTGAAGTCAGATCTTTCCAGTGTTCATTCCCTGCTCCTTGTAGACCTGTTAGTGGATATCCTGCCTGTGTTTAGTGTCATCCCCGTCTGGACTAACTTACAAGTATTGATTAGTTGTTTGGTGTTTTTGTTACTTCACCAGTCTCATTTAGTTCTGGTTATTAGGAATATTAAATACCCTTTGTTTTTGGGGACATATATGCCTCTGTGTCTGCTTTTGGTTCCAAATTCTATTCTTAGTTATTCCCCAATCGTAACAAATACTTAAAAAATTAAATTTAAATTAGTTTGCAGAAAAAGTTATAGTGCTTCAAGAATGAAGTCATTAACATGAAAAGAAATATTTTTAATAATATTTAAAGAAAGATGAAATATTTTTTGAAATTTAAACTGCAGAAATAGAAAAACAGCATTCATTTTATGAGAATACAGCCAAAATATTAAGAGAAAAAGGAAATGTCACTATCTTACGAAAATCTTCTTCTTTTCCTGCTTATCCCATCAGAGGTTGCCACAGCGAATCATTTCGTTCTGTTTAATTATAAACTCGTAATATTAACAGAAAAAATACATTTTGTCTCGTGACAAACCTCTACACTACAGCATAACCTGGGTCTATATTTATCTGACATCACAAAAACATAACACTCCCAAATACCTAACATATTCTGCCTCAGGCACGTGTTGCACTAGAAATATCTGAATATTTTTTATGTTTGAGTTCCTACCTCATCATGTTGATAGCAGACCTCCATGCTACATCTTTTAGCTGCTCCGCCATATCCCATCATTCCCCCGCGCTCCTCATGATTTATGTTTGTATACATACATATATATAAGCTATAACTAACTAGCCCAGCGTGTAAAGATGTAAACGTACCTCCGCGCACGTCGTCAGCTTCCACTTGTTGTTGTCGTTCGTTCTCCCGTCTCGCGCGACAAAGTTCCTCCTCGTAGGGCGCCATAGTTCCGTCCAAGATGTCGTCCGCCGCCATTCGTTCCCTTAGCAGCTCTTTGAACATTTCTGTTTTTATTTTTCGTCCTTCCGCGACTATCCTACATTTTATTCGTCCTGTTTTTGTTCGTCTTCTTCCTGGTCGCGTCGACTGTGACGTGTTGCTGCCCTCTTTTGTCCGTTTTACACACTGCAACTCAAACGTATCACTTTGTTTTTAGGCTCGCCGTCATTTAGTAGCGTTAGCAGATTTAAAACTCTCTCCCATTTCTGTGCATCTTTCCTCCCTCCTCTAACTTCCGCCTTTTTCTTCTTCTACTGAGCTTTTCGCCCCCCAGGTATTCATCACGCTGCACTGCTACCATCGTCCGGCGGTATTAAAGACTGCTGTACAATTAGTATTAAAACAATAATGTATACAGGCTTCCGATAAAATTATTAATTCAGAAATACTTAGGTAGTATGTGATATTAAATACTTACGGAATTAGGCCTTTCCAACCATAAAACGGTTCCAAAAGAACTAATACAAATACACGACATTGGTGAACTGTACTACACTGGTCGCTAGGTGTCACTAAAAATACGCACCAGACTTTGTGGGTCGGCTAAGGAACAACGGGGGGCTAGTGCATGTTCTATACGCATGTACAAACATGTAGGTATTGTCACCAAAACATTTTCTTTATTGCCCGTGGCACGTTCTAAAATATTATATAAAAATATGTAAAAAAGACAAACAAAAACTAAACTAAAAACCTGCCAAAATAATAAAAAAAAAACAAGAAGAATGAGATGTTATTTTTCTAAAGTCAATGAATGACGAATATAAAACAAAATAACAAAGTTGTAATTTGTGGACAATTTGACTGTGAAAAAATGTTATAATATTATGAAAATTTTCTGAGAAAAGTAAGTAAGGCTACACAAGCACTTCCTTCCAAACCATCACCTCCCATGCCTTTATCCTGCAAAAGTAAAAATAATTGCCAGGCATTCGTCATTCGGGCAGGCCATTTCCCTGCCCGTAAATCATCTTATCGTAAAAGCACACGGTGCTGTGAGATGGATGGATATCAGCGCGCTAACCTCGTGATGATGTTTCATTTCATTGTCTCCTTGTCTTGGCCGTGCCGGAGGAACGTCTTCGACGGACCATAAAGCTTTAGACTTTGCGCAAAATTGGATTTGAAGCTGAGCGAAGGCCCTGGAGGCGACAACATGATGATGTCGGCCTTCTCTTCTTTGCTTTTCATTTTCAACGCCATACTCTATATACACACACCACACTATTCCCTCTCTATATATATATATATACAGTATATGCAGTACACTGTATACTGTGTAGAGTATATGTACTGTATGCACGGCACGGGGGACCAAAGGTTTGTCCAGCAGGGGCAACACAGAGCAAAATGAAACGATACAACCTTTAGAACTCTTAACTTGAAGTAACACCCCTATAGTCACCTTTACACTCCTATTACCCAATATACTCTACAGTAGCAGACATAATAGGGAAAAATAAAACATATAAGACAGGGAAAACCTATTTATCAGCTTCTAAATACACTCTTTAACATTACAGGAGACATCTAAACATGATGTAACAACTCTATAGTCACTTTTACACTCTTCGCTCTTTGACTGTTTTTGCAGTTCACCACTCCTGTCCTATTGAGGATGTTTGACTGTTTTTAGAATAGGTCCGCAAAAACAGCAGAGCACTCATGGAATGTAAAGGACATTTAACTGTTTTTGCAGCAGATCCTCAAAAATATCAGAGGACTCATAAAATATGAAGGATCTTTGACTGTTTTTGCAGATCACCACTCCTGAGAACTCTTGAGAATGTTCGACTGTTTTTGAAGAAGGTCCCCAAAAACAGCAGAACACTCATGACATACACGGGTCCTTTGTTTGTTTTTCCAGTAGGTCTTCAAAAACAGCAGAGCTCTTACAAAATGTAAGTGATCTTTCCCGGTAATGTAACCTAATAAAAAAATTGACCTGTGGGGTTTAAATGGCCCCCTGCCCGCACTCTGGAGACTCCTGAGATAAAGGAAGTGTTGTAGTCCACGTTGAATCGTACATGACACGTGGTTCATATCTCTGAGCCATGAAAGGAAAAGTCGGCTGACATTTGAAGAGGCTGTGGGAAATGTCATCTCAGCAGTAGAAAAAAAAATCATCAAGACGGACTGGGAGGAGAGACGCTTAGAAGTTCCTTTGAGGAGCATCACCTTGTCTCCATCCAGGCCCTGCATACCTTGAGGTTGCTGACATGACAGAGGAAAGCAATCTGTGCAGTTTTTGGACGTTGTATTTCCTCCAGACGCACGGGCTGCCCTCCTCCTCCGCCTTCATGAAGACACCCCAGAAGTTATTTATCCATTCATCAGGCGAGCGGAATTGGTCTTCATGTATTATGGATGCTTTTGCTCACATTCACTTATGGCTTGTGGCTCACCCACAAAGACCCGCCCGAGTGTGCCCGTTCAGAATCACCACAACTCACTGGCCACAATATTTAGGTACACCGACACTGGAGTAAACCAACGCTAAATATATCTCATATAATAATTATGCACAATAAAGACATTTATAAAAATTAACATTTTTTTTAATTATTAGAAGCAAATAACACTTTGACATGTATGTTAATTGTTGCTATATTTTATTTGATACATACGTGTAACTAATAATACAATATGATACAAATGTAATTTAAAATTTGTAAAACTCAAGTAGATTTTTTCACATGTAAAAAATATTCACTAATATTTTTTTGGTTTAGACCCTAATGAGAATAAGTGGCATAGAAAATGGGTGAATGGATGGATGGTTTAAAAATTTGTAACAAATACAAATACAATATGACAAAAATGTCAATTATAATTTCCAATAGTCAAGTCGATTTCTTTCATACGACATTGTATTAGGGCCACATTTAAAAATTGTAATACATATATATATATGATATGATAAAAATAAGGCTCCAGCATACCCACGACCCTAATGAGGATAAGCGGCATAGAAAATTCAACGAATGAAAAAAATATAAATTATAAGCGACATAGAAAATGAATGAATGAATGAATAATTTCTAATAGATTTTTTCCCACATGGAAGAAGTAGTATTTTTGTGTTAAAAATGTAACACATATCAATACAATATGACAAAAATAGAAATAGTAATTTAGTACATTTTTAAAATATGAAAAGTATTAAAAGAAATATGTTAAGTAATATAACATATATATATATATACACTATGATCAAAACATACATTATAACTGGTAATATTCAAGTAGATTTTTTTCCCCACATTTTTTGTAAATAAAATGTAACATCTATAAATACAGTATGATTAAAATATAAATTACAACTTGTAAAACTGAAGTAATTTTTTTTACATATAAAAATATTATTTATATATGTTTATTTTTTGCACGAAAATGTGCATTAACTTGTTTACCCTCACTATGGTCGCGGGAGAAGGCTGGAGCCTATACCACCTGACTTTGGGGCGAGAGGCGAGGTACACCCTGAAATGGTTGCCAGTCAACTGTAAAAAAAACTATTACATATAAATATCCATCCATCCATCCATCCATCCATCCATCCATCCATTTTCCTCCGCTTATCCAGGTCCGGGTCGCGGGGGCAGCAGCTTCAGTAGAGAAGTCCAGATTTCCCGGTCCCCAGCGACCTCTTCCAGCTCCATCGGGAGGACGCCAAGGCGTTCCCAGGCCAGCTGTAAGACATAGTCCCTCCAGCGTGTCCTAGGTCTTCCCGGGGGCCTTCTCCCGACTGGGCATGCCTAAAACACCTCACCAGGGAGGTGCCCGGGAGGCATCCGGACTAGATGCCCGAGCCACCTCAACTGGCTCCTCTCGATGTGAAGGAGCAGCGGCTCTACTCTGAGCTCCTCCTGGATGGCCGAGCTCCTCACCCTATCTCTTAGGGTGAGTCCAGCCACCCTACGGAAGAAACTCATTTCCGTCACTTGTATCCTTGATCTCATTCTTTCGGTCATGATCCATAACTCATGACCATAGGTGAGGGTGGGAACGTAGATCGATCGGTAAACAGAGAGCTTTGCCTTCCGGCTCAGCTCTCTCTTCACCACGACGGTCCGGTACAGCGCCCGCATTACTGCAGATGCTGCACCGATCCGTCTGTCGATCTCACGCTCCAACCTTCCCTCACTCGTGAACAAGAACCCGAGATACTTGAACTCCTCCACCTGAGGCAAGACCTCACTCCCAACCCGGAGGGTACAGTCCACCCGTTTCCGACTGAGAACCATGGCCTCGGATTTGGAGGTGCTGAGTCTCATCCCAGAAGCTTCACACTCAGCTGCAAACCGCTCCAGTAAACGCTGAAGGTCACAGCCTGATGAGGCCATAAGGACCACATCGTCTGCAAATAGCAGAGACGAGATCCTAAGGTCACCAAGCTGGACTCCCTCAACACCTTGACTGCGCCTAGAAATTCTGTCCATGAAGATTATGAACAGAATCGGTGACAAAGGGCAGCCTTGGCGGAGGCCAACGTTCACCGGAAACAAGCTCGACTTACTGCTGGCAATGCGAACCAGGCTCCTGCTTCGATTGTACAAGGACCGAATGGCACGTAGAAGCGGACCATCAATCCCGTACTCCCGGAGCACCCCCCACAGGACACCACGAGGGACACGGTCGAATGCCTTTTCCAGGTCTACAAAGCACATGTAGACTGGTTGGGCAAACTCCCACATACCCTCGAGTACCCTTGCAAGGGTGTAGAGCTGGTCCAGTGTTCCGCGACCGGGACGAAAACCACATTGCAGCTCCTCTAACCGAGGTTCGACTAACGGTCGTACCCTTCTCTCCAGCACCCTGGAGTAGACTTTCCCAGGAAGGCTGAGGAGTGTGATCCCCCTATAGTTGGAACACACCCTCCGGTCACCCTTTTTAAAAATGGGGACCACCACCCCGGTCTGCCAGTCCAGAGGTACTGTTCCTGACTTCCATGCAATGTTGTAGAGGCGTGTCAACCAACACAGTCCTCCAACATCCAGAGCCTTGAGAAATTCTGAGCGGAACTCGTCTACCCCCGGAGCCTTGCCACTGGGGAGTGATTTGACTACCCCAATTACCTCAGCCACGGTGATAGAACTGTCCACGTACGTATCCTCAGACTCTGCTTCCTCTATGGAAGGCATGTCAGTGGGATTGAGAAGGGCCTCGAAGTATTCCTTCCACCGACCAACTATATCCACAGTCGTGGTCAGCAAGCCCCCGTCCGCACTGTAAACAGTGTGAACTGGGGGCTGCTTCCCCTTTCTGAGGTGTCGGACGGTTTGCCAGAACCTCTTCGAGGCCGACCGAAAGTCGTGCTCCATAGCCTCACCGAACTCCTCCCACACCCGAGTTTTTGCCTCGACCACCGCCGAAGCCGCGTGCCGCTTGGCCTGCCGGTACCTGTCAGCTGCTTCGGGAGTCCCGCAAGCCATCCATGCTCGATAGGACTCCTTTTTCAGCTTGACGGCAGCCCTAACCCCCGGTGTCCACCATCGGGTTCGGGGCTTGCCACCACGACTGGCACCGACCACCTTGCGGCCGCAACCACAACTGGCTGCCTCAGCAATAGAGGCACGGAATACGGCCCATTCGGACTCAATATCCCGGTCCTCCCTCGAGATGCAGGCGAAGCTCTGCCGGAGATGAGAGTTGAAGACTCGACGAACGGGAGATTCTGCCAGACGTTCCCAGCACACCCTCACTACGCGTTTGGGTCTGCCAGGTCTGTCCGGCATCCTTCCCCGCCATCTAATCCAACTCATCACCAGGTGGTGGTCAGTTGACAGCTCAGCCCCTCTCTTCACCCGCGTGTCCAGATCATGTGGACGCAGGTCTGATGATACGACCACAAAGTCAATCATAGACCTGCGACCTACGGTGTCCTGGTGCCAAGTGCACTTATGGACATCCTTATGTTCCAACATGGTGTTTGTTATGGACAAACTGTAATTCGCACAGAAGTCCAACAACAACACACCGCACAGGTTCAGGTCAGGGAGGCCGTTCCTGCCAACCACGCCCCTCCAAGTCACACTGTCATTGCCCACATGGGCGTTGAAGTCTACCAGCAGAACTATGGAGTCACTAGCTGGGGTGCTCTCCAGAACCCCTCTGATAGACTCCAAGAAGGCTGGGTACTCTGAACTGCCCTTCGGCGCATACGCACAAACCACAGTCAGGACCCTTTCTCCAGCCCTAATGCGTAGGGAAATAACCCTCTCGTTTACTGGGGATGACTCCAACACAGAGGCACCAAGCCGGGGGGCTAACAATAAGCAGCTTGCCGCCTTTCCCCTGCGGCAACTCCAGAGAAGAACAAGGTCCAGCCCCTCTCAAGGAATTTGGTTCCAGAGCCCAAACTGTGGGTTGAGGTGAGTCAGACTATATCTAATCAGAATCTCTCCGCCTCTTCCACAAGCTCGGGCTCCTTCCCCAGCAGAGAAGTGACATTCCATGTCCCAAGAACCAGATTTGGCCGCCGAAGACCAGGTCGCCCGGAAACCCGCCCTCGACCACTACCCAAATCACACAGCACCGGACCCTTATGCTTGCCCCCGCAGGTGGTGGGTCTGCGGGGGGGAGTTCTGGTGTGGCTTCTTTGGGTGAAGACCTGGCCACCAGCGGCTCGCCTGCGAGCCCCATCCCCCAGGCCTGGCTCCAGGGTGAGGCCCCGGTATCCCACGTCCGGGCGAGGTGCGGTCACTCCTTGATTTTTTTTCATAGGGGTCTTCTGAATCACTCTTAGTCTGGCTCGTCACCTAGAACCTGTTTTCCTTGGGAGACCCTACCAGGGGCATAAAGCCCCCGACAACATAGCTTCTAGGATCACTCGGGCACTCAAACCCTTCCACCGCGGTAAGGTGGTGGATCACGGAGGGGACATATAAATATAATATGATTAAAAAAATACTGTATGCTATGATCTTTCAGCATTGTACGTAGCATGCATTTACTGCACCCTCTATGGGCTAAAAGTAATTGCTGCACTGCAAGATGAAGCCTTTTGTTTGATATGAACACAACCACACACACGCACACACACAGACACGTGAGTGTTTAGTAACCCGTGGCCCTTTGGTCATGGGCCGCACTGACCCCACCACACTGCAGGCGCTTTAGTGGAAAGACGTGTAAATGTGCCCACCGTGCTTGGTCAGGACCTCACCTGCAGTCAGGACAGGTCATCCGTCATCTACATGCTTTCGCCTTTCACAGCGTTTTATGGCCACATCCCTCCCCAGAAGATCTACCAACACACACACCATCACCTCCTTCTTGGACACATAATCACATGACTAGAGATTGTTACACGTTCACGGCGGCACACCAGTGTTTTTGCCATAGGTCCTTAACAACAGCAAAGTGCTACTGTCTTTTTGGAAGATCTTTGCAAAAGGTTCTTAAAACCAGTGCAATGCTCCTGTTATATAGGAGATCTTTGTCTAGAATTCCTGAAGCAGATTCCTAAAAGCAGCCAAGTGCTAGTCATATACAGGATCTTTGACTAGATTTTTTTGCAGTAGGTTTTGAAAAACAATCTTTTAAATGTAAGCAGCAGATTCTTTGACTAGTATTTATGCAGACGTTTCTTCAAGACAGCCAGTGCTCCTGTTAAATAGCAGATCTTTGGCTGGAATTTCTGATTCCTAAAACAGCAGAGCTCTTGAAGGTTTTTGACTAGTGTTTTTGCAGTAGATTGTTAAAAACAGCAGATCGTTCAGGCTGTATAAATGACCTTTGAAGCGCAGTTTTGCAGTAGTCTTTAAAAACAGCAGCACTCCTCTCTTGTAAAAATCTTTGACTAGCGTTTTTGCAGACATTAAAAAAAAAAAGAGCATAGTGAGGCTGTTTCATAGAGGACCTTTGTTTGGAGTTCCTGAAGCAGATTTCTAAAAACAGCAGAGTTCATGTCATATACAAGATATTTGACAAGCATTCTTGCAGGAGGTTTGGAAAAACAACAAAGCACAGTCATACTGTATATAGGATTTTTGTCTGGAACGTAGGCAGCAGAATCCTAAAAAGAGCAGATAACTTCTTCCACATAGAAGGTGTTTGACTGGAGTTTTTGCAGTAGACCTTTAAAAACAGCAGAGTATTCCTCTTGTATAGAGGCTCTTTGACTAACATTTTTCAGTAGGTCTTTAAAAACAGCAAAGCTTTTGTCTTTTGGAAAATGTTTAACGCATGTTTTTCCCGAAGTTTCTCAAAAACAGCACAGCGTTCCTATTATACAAAGCATCTTTGGCTGAAATTTCTGCAGCAGACTCCTAAAAACAGCCGACTTCCTGTCGTATACAGGATATTTGAGCAGCATTTTTGCAGTAGGTCTGGAAAAACGACCTACGAGTGCTCCTGCTAAATGTAGGCTCTTTGACTGGAATATATGGAGTAAAATTCTAAAAACAGCAAAAGGTTTTTGACTACCGTTTTTTCAGTACATCCTTAAAAATAGCAGAGAATTATTGTGGTATCGAGGATCTTTGATGTGGCATTTTGCAGTAGGTCTTTAAAAACCGCAGAGCTCCTTTCTTTTGGAAGATCTTTGACTAGACCATCTTTGGCTGGAATTTATGCAGCAGATTCTTAAAAACAGCAGAGGTTCTATCATATATAGAATTGGTGACTAGCATTATTGAAAACATAGCGCTACAGTTATATATAGGATCTTTGACTGGAATGTATACAGCTGATTCCTAAAAACAGCAGAGAGCTCTTGTCACATAGGGGATCTTTGACTGGTATATTGCAGTCAAACCTTAAGGCAAACAGCGGATGTCATACAGCGGAGCATTATTGCAGTTGGCCTTTAAAAAAATGCAAACAAACAGCAGAGCACTGCTGTCAAAGAGAGGATTTTTGACACGGGTTAGCAGAGTGCTTCTCTTTTAATTTACGACTTCTTTGCTGTACTCATGACCCTAGCTGTGAAAATGTGGCCCCCGGGAACAATTTAGTTGAATAGCCCTGCTGTCGTGGCTTGCCGTGTTGGTGTTTGTTGGTCCACACGCATACCCATACACACGAGTACGCACACACACGGCAAAGCAGCAAGCATCCACAACAGACAGCTAACAGGAGCACAACGGGACAAACGTGATTAATGACTTCATTACGGCACTTTAGCTTCAAAAGGTAACCTTTCCTTTTACACCGCCTGCTTGTTTCTCTCATGTACGCCACGCACATAATTACTTCCACATTAACAAAACAAAAAAAACTAAACCTGTGAGAAAAAAAAACAAAGCAATGTGGAAGGTCAAGGCGAGGAATGCACTGCAATGTTGAAAGCACATGGCCTTCACAGGAACATTCTAGAACAGGGGCCGGGAACCTTTTTGGCTAAGCGAGCCATGAAAGCCACAAATTAGCCGCATATTTTCTAATGTATTTTCTTGAGAGTCATATCATATTTACTATTGTTTACTAGTGTTGGTTTTGTGAGCTGGAGTCTCTCCATGGTGTTGGAATTGTACTGCTGCTTTTGTGTCAAGGTCAGAATAAAGTTTAAAAGGGTGTCAGACTCTGTGGGACAATAATAACATTACTAAAAAAATTTTAACGTAATTAAAGAATTAAATTCAGAGGAAGGTACAGACATGTTTGTGAGTTGGAGGTACATATATGCTGTTGGAATTGCACTACTGTTGATGTGTTCACGTTTGAATAAAGTTATACAAGAGCATCAGACACTGTGGGTACATGTGCCCCCGTTAACGTGTTAATTACTCTAAACTTGTTAATGTAATTAATAAAATAATTTATTTTGCTGTGTCTAGGTCAGAATCAAATTTAAAAGAGCTCCAGACTCTGTAGGGACACGCATTTATTTATGCGTTAATTTATCTAAAAATGTTTACATAATGAATGAAATAAATTCAGAACAAGACTACAGATGTTTGTGAGTTGGAGCTACATGTATGGTGTTGGAATTGCACTACTGTTGATGTGTCTAGGTCAGAATAAAGTTATGAAAAAGTTGCAGACTCTGTGGGGATACACACATGCATTAATTATTCTTATTTAATTAATGCTAACGTAATTAATGAAATAAATTCAGAGGACGACTACTGGTGTGTTTGTGTGTTGCTGATACATATGCGGTGTTGCAGTTGCACTACAGTTAATGTGTTCACATCGGAATAAAGTTATACAAGAGCGGCAGACTCTGTGTGGGGACACGTGCATGCGTTGATTAGGCTAAATATTTTAACATTATTATTCAAATGAATTAGTTGCACTACTTTGCACTAATTTCCGAATACATGGACAATCGTGTAACCATATGATGAGGTTGTATTCGAATTCCTATTTATGTATATATATATATATTTTTTGTCTTGTCCAGCATCATAACAGCTGAATGGGAGTCAAGCTGCCTTTAAATGCTGAGCAAAATTTCTTTCCCAAGGGAGACTTCATAATCCAAATGAGTCCCCCTTGACATTTGACTGCGTTTATTATGAATTTTGTTGCGCCACATTTTGATGCCGGACCTGACCTGAAAAGGGCCGGGTGGGGGGTGGGGTGGGGGATATAAGAAAGGGTGCAGAAGAACCTCACAAACATATTTCAACCATATTATAAACAACCGTAATAATCACAATTTCAGCAACAACCAGAACAGTCACAGAGCAAAATGAGCAAAAATACAGGGGAAAGAAGAAAAAAAATAAAAATAATGATAATACAAATATATATACACACACATATATATATATACATACATACATATATATAAATATTTATATACATACATAGATACATACACATACATACACACACACATATAACCAACCCCCTAGCCGGCTGAGCACGGCTAAGTAGCTCTGCCCACCCTGTGACACGAGTCCGCTACCCCAAAAATGAATGTGAGGTGTCTGTGAGTCTATGTATAGTGAATAAGTGTAATTAAAACTGGGGAGTTTGCGGCCCCCAGGGCATCACAGAAAGAGGTCATGTTTGTGACCCCCCTGCCACACCCCCATGGAGCACGCGCACTCCCCAAGATCCTATGTGCTTGTTTGCAGAGAGTGGGGGGGCGAGGGCGCGAGGGATAGTAAGACTGGGAGGGAAATTATATATATTTTTCCCTCCCAGAGGACGAGCCATTGGGCAGTAGGCACCCCTGTTTCCCAGGACCTACCGCGGGGCAGGGGCCGGCACGAGGCGAGGCAAGGCCCCGGACGCCCAGCGACCGCAGTCCGGGAGCAGCCTCATCCAGATGTCACACACTATCCACCATGCGTGCCACTGTAGGAGATTCCGGCGGCCCACACCACACTATTTATGTATATTGACGGATACCATAAATGTGTTGTGGTCCTCAATGAAGTGGAGATGGACAGCCGTGATATAGAGGATCTTTGGAGTCCGCTGAGTGCTTGTTTTCAGCTTGACTTAAGCCTGTTTTATGGCTCAAAAGAGATGATGATGGATTTTCCTCCCAATGACAAGGAAGAAGATGTATCTCTGCGGTATTTTCAGCGTTTAAAGTGCTCGCAATTTAATAGCCGAACAGAGCGAGACAAGTCGGTGACGGGTGCTGGTACGTAGCGTGACGGGGGGGAATAAAAAGGTTGAGGCACAATGAAACTTTTGTGCTGGATAATCTCAATGATTTCTGTTATGAAAACATTCAGTGTCGGCTTCTTCTTCTTCTCCTGTGACAGACTCTGCACCACATCTCTAAAGATGCCGTTTAAAAAAATCTGCATTAAAATACGCCGGCACAAGCGGGAAAATGGATCACGACGCAACAACTTTGTGGACGTTGGTGGAGTTTGAATGGCTGGCGTCACGAGAAGCCTTTGTTTGTCTTTGTGTGTTGCCTGGCAACCGGGCTTCGAGGTCGACGTCTTTGCGGCGGCAGGTACAACTGGAGGACGCCGATGCTGATGCTGCTGTCAGGCACAAAGATGAACAACGTATGTTTGCGGGTGGGTTTAGACTAAAAGATTTGAGTCTGGTTTTGGCGTGACGCCAATCTAAGCCTAAAATGAACCTAAGCCAAAATAAATCCTTTCATCTGTCCATTTGTCCATCCATCCATCCAGCCGTCCATCCATCCATCCATCATTCAGTCCACTCGCCCATGCATCCATCTTCTCCCACTTATCAGGGGGCAGAAGTCTCAGAAGTCAAGTCCAGATTTTGTGGTCCCAGCCCACCTCTTCCAGTTACACCATGAGGACACCACGGTGTTCCCAGGCTAGCTGTGAGACACGATCCCTCCAGGGTGTCCTAGGTTAGAGCTTGTCTGTGTTTCCTCCTGGGCTGGGCATGCCCGCAACACCTCACCTGGGAGGTGGGAGATTCTGGTCTAGATGCCCGAGCCACCACAACTCATTTCAGGAACAGCTAAGGCAATGTGGGGATCCAGTTGGAGGGCCTTCGGATCTCATCTCTGCTTTTCGAATACAATGTGGTCCGGATGTACTGACTGTGAGATCCAGCAATTCCTAATTTAATCAGCTGGAAAAAGTTGTTGGGAGTGCAGTCTGAGGCCTTGGTAGACATAAAGTCATAAAAGTCATAAGACATAAAGCGCATTAAGTTAATTAAGTCACATTTTGCACTTTGTGTAGAGACACACTGTATGATATGAATTTCCATGAATGATATGTAAACTTTGAATAAAGTATCTATCTTTAAGGTAGTATTAAGAGGCAAATAAAAGCCCAGGCAAAGACGATCCAACGCCTAAACGCACAAATACTTTATCAAACCAACACATCATCCAGACGAAGTCGGTGTTTTCAGGGTCTGTAAATGAACACTTTTGATGGAAGGATTTGAGGGAGCTGCCTTTGCAGCTCTGTATTTACGGGCTGGCCCCATCTTCTATGAAAACGCTTGCGTCATAGCTCCACCCCTTTACAAACGCGCATGCGCTAAAACCCCAAACTCGGAAACAACAATGGCGCAGTACATTGTTGCTTTTGTCGTGCTGAAGCTAGCCTATTGTTGCTATTGCAGCAAAATCTGCTTCTTCTTCATTTTCGACAAAAACAACAAATGCTGGAAGACACAGCATACCACTTTATTCTGGTTCTATAACCCAGTGTGACTCGAAGCAACACTTCCACTTCATCGTCGGTCCAGTTCGGCCACTCGTACTTGCCGCCAAATTTTCTGTTTACAGGCCGTCTTTGCAACTGAGCCTGCTGGGTGTTTCACGTGTTTCCGCTTTCAGAGTGTCACAGCGCCACTAACAGGTGTGGCATGTGTATTACATCGTTTTCAGTACATTCATACGGACACATTTAGTTTCTGAACTGGCTTTTTTACAGAAAACGTTTTTTTGAAATGATGAGCGTTTTGTCTTTGTGTGGATATAGCCTGAGTCGGTAAAGTCCACACTGGAGTCCAAGGTACCACATGCACTGCCTGCCACTGGCTTTGGGACTTTGAGGACAAACACAAGTGACAAAAGTGACACATTTACCGGGAGGGGGTTCATGGGAGAATAATTAAAAAAAAAACAGCCTGCAGGTGGTGTGAAAATGGCAGCAGTTCCTAGTTTAACACCTGTATGAATAATTACCAAGAGCGGGCTCTATCAGAGGACGTCAGAAATGCCACAGCAAATTAAGTGCCAGAGTTGTGTTGCCTTCCGGACACACACTTTATTTTCGCATTTTGTCCCCGGTAGTCCCCTTGCATCGGGGCCAAGTGGGGACCCGGCAGATAGTTTTAACAATTTCTATTCCCCATTGTTTAAAAAAGGCTGGCAACGAGATGTCGACCATCGCCCCGGAGCAGATTGTTAACTCCGCATCGAGTTAGCCACTAAGCTACCAGCGAGGCTTGGCAGAGGGCTTTTTCCGGCGGCGTAATTAACATCTGACTGTTGATCGCTCGACATTGAGTCGCACAAAGCGAAGGAGAGGCCCGTGAAAAGAGTTTACTGTGATCCTCCGCCAGCTGCATCCTGGCGCCGTGTGATGTGAAAGTGATGGAAAGCTGAGATAATCAGGCAATTAATCTCTGCAGCGCGCCAAGAAAACATCCTAATGAGAGATAAACGCATGATTTGTGGGAGAGCGAGAGAGAGAGTGAGAGAATTATGAATTTGGGTCACGCCTTCCTCCTGAATGTCGAGCTCGGCTGTTAGCCGGTTGGTCGCCTATCTCAGTTGCCTCTTCCGCGCTTGCCAATGACTCCATGGTGAGGGGGGGGGGAGAACCGGTTCAAATAAATCACCAGTGGGGCAAAACTAAAGGTGCCCAATGAAAAAATAATGTCTTTAATGACATTTGTGTCCCTCGAACCGGTCTATGAGCACACAACGTAAGAAAAATCAACCATATAACTTGCTGGTGTCACTTCTGACATTTTTATGAAGTTGTTAAAAAGCAGGCTTCAGGTCAAAATTACCCCCAAAACTCAAAAGTAATAAAAAAAACCTCAACTTTTTTCACCACAAAACGATCATATCAGCAACCAAACCTGTCATTCCATCCAAGAACTAAATTTAAAGTCCCCTAATTATGTAACAGTAACTTTTTTTTTAATTGTTTTATGGGACACCTTGTTTTTTAATTAGTTTAAATTCATTTTGAAGTTTTTGAGAAGTCTTTTCCAGCAGCGAATAGTTCAGGGAGGGGGTTGGGGGTGACGTATGTAGCGCGGCGTCGTCAGAAGCTCCAAATAGTTGAACCAATGAGTTTGTTGCAGCCACACGCCCTTGTCGCCATGGAAACGCTGCTGCATATAAACGAAGCCCAGCGCAGATTGGCATCTTTTCTCGGAGGGCGAGGGGGGGGGGGGGGGACAGAAGGATGAGCGAGGAAAGCGAGCGGTCGTGCCCGCCGACGGCCTTCTCCCATCAGGCTCCACGGGACCCTCGCAGGTTCCTGTTCGTCTCCTGGCCGGGCTGCACTCCTCCCCTCTTTGTGGCTAAGCTAGGCCACGGCGAAGCGGAGGGCGTGCGGTGGAGGGTCGGCCTGGACGTGTCGCCGTTTGCCCCCGCCGAGATTTCGGTGGGCGTCCAAGATGGCTTCCTGCAGGTGGGAGGTGAGGCCCCGCGGCCGCCCGGTTACGCGGCGATCACGTGAACAGAGAAGGCCCGTGTTCTCAAAGTGCAATCAAAATCTTTGCGTCCCCGGAGGTAGACACGACGAGAGAGCCGACCGGCGCGGCTTCATCTCTAGATGTTTTACGAGAAGATACAGGTCAAAACACTTCTCTTGATGTCCACCATTCTGTTTCATTTGTCGTCTTTTTTGGATTGTTATGTCCCCCGCCCCAAGCTCCCAGACGGGATGGACGTCACCAAAATGAGGTCCTCGCTTTCCGGGGATGGAATTCTGACTGTGGAAGGTCCACTTCCTGATTCAGCCGCGGCTGCCACCAGGATCATCATACCGATAAAGGGCAGTCAAAAGACTTTTATTGTGAAAAGATGCTCAAATGCAGCTATTTATCTATTATTTGTTAACATATTTGTAGTTGTCAAACGGAATGAAATGGACCTCACAGAATTTAAGTACACAAATCAATATATGTATACATTTTTTAAATTAAAACTATGTCCATAGGTATGAATGTGACTGTGACTGGTTGCATGTCTTTGTCTATATGTGCCCTGCGATTGGCTGGCGACCAGTCCAGGGTGTACCCCGCCTCTCGCCCAAAGTCAGCTGGGATAGACTCCAGCATACCTGCGACCCTAAGAGGATAAGCGGCATAGAAAATGAATGAATGAATGAATGAATGAAATCCAAAAAGCACATGAAAAGTAGTTACATTTTATTTAAATCGGAATGAATGAAATTGACCTCACAAAATGAAATTACACAAATCAATATATTTGCAGTTTTTTAGATGATGTAAAATAGCATTGAAGGGAATTTTGTGTTTTCACCTCACAGAATTAAAATGCTTATGTTAATACATGTTTATAAAATTGCATTTATTTAGCTTTATTTAATTTAATTTAGTTTAGAAATATTTATATTTCAAGAAATGTATAAATAAAATGTATTTGTTGAGTTTATTTTGATTTGTTAAGTTGTATTTAATTCAAATTGTCACAGAATTGAGGATGTGCACACATCAATTCATAAAAAATTATTTATTTATTTATTAAAAATGTTGCTTTGTTGTGAAAATTTATTTTAATTGAATTTAAATGGGTTTAGTTTTATAAAATGTTATAAAATTGTATTTAATTTTGATTTTCATTTAATGAAATGTATAAATATTTATAAATATTTCAAGACATTTCATTCATTCATTCATTTTCTGTATCGCTTATCCTCAATAATGTCGCGGGTATGCTGGAGCCTATCCCAGCTGACTTTGGGCGAGAGGCGGGGTACACCCTGGACTGGTCGCCAGTCAATCACAGGGCACATACAAACAAACATTCACACTCACATTTATACTGATGGACATTTTAGTGTCACCAATGAAGCTTTCAAGACATTTATTAAAAAATATATATTTCCGTGTTTATTTTGATTAAATTATGTTTATAAATATTTCATAAAATCTATAAAAATATTTCATTAAATTTATAAATATTTCAAGAAGGTTAAAAAATACTTCTTCTAAAAAAAATCTGTTTTAATTTGAATACCATGTGCTTAGTTTAAATTACATTTATAAATATTTCAAAAAATTTGTAAACAATTTTAATGTGTTGTGAAAATCTAATTTAATTTAATTTGTGGTTAGCTTGATTGTATTCAATTTACTGCAGAAAATTAAAGGCTTACGGAAAAAAAAGCAATTTGTTGTAAAAATGCACTTGAATTTAAAGACAAAAACGTATAAAAGGTCCAACTGTCATGTTTTACTTCATGTAAACATTGTCACCCTCTGTTTTGCCTTGCCTTCTTCTGGCTGTGTTTGTTTTCAGAGTGTCACTCTCCAGCTGGAGGCGGGACTACCGGGCACACCTGCACCTGAGTGATTCCCTCACTATTTAGCCGGATGGCCTGCACTTAGGAGACGCTGGATTATTTCGTTTGTGTAGATCTGCATGCACGATAAACTCGTGTGTATGAGATTCCTCGTTTTTATCTCCAACTGCTAATCTTTTTACAGTAGACTGTCCTAACAGCGTTTCCCAGGTACGCCTGTTGGTTCCCTGCTCCACGGCTTGGCTACAACTTGTTTTTTCGTTGTCACGTCATTAAAACCACTTACCTGCAAGCTTGCCTCCTGCCTCTGCATCCGGGGTCCAGCACAACCCGCACCTGACACCAACATTGGTTGTGAAATGCAGGTGGATGATGGTAGTGATGTTGCAAAAGAGGAAACACCAGCAGATACCTCCACACACCCACTAGAAGAAAAAGAGGCTTCACCAACACTGGAGGTCCATCAAGCTCCCCCTGGCAGCTTCACAGCTGGACCCCTTCAGTGGGGTGATGAGGAAGAGAAGGAGGAGGAGGGGCTGGCACCGGACCCAGAGAAGGTTCCAGATGTTTCTCTCCAAAGCCAACAAAGTACAGATGTGTCCAAGCAGCTGGATGCCCAAGAAGGAGAAGCGGGTGAGGATGAAAACGTCCAAGGCCACTCCACGGAGGATGAGGATGATGAGGATCCATCAAGCCAGGAGCGCCATCACGACGAGTAACCATGGAGACGGCGTCCACCTGCTCACCCTGGTCTTGTAGAACACGTCGAATAAAGACACCAAGATCTCCGTTTTAGTCTTGCTGTTACCACGGCAATGCAACACTCACACTTGGCAACAGCACAGCTCTGGTCGTATAGAACATCTTTGACTACAGTTTTGGCAGCAGATTAAGGTCCTTGAAAACAGCAAAGCACTTTTGTTATATAGAGGATCTTTGCAGCAGAGGAATCCTGTCATATTGAGAATCTTTGACTAGCATTTTTGCAGGAGGCCCTTCAATACTGTAATAGAGGATCTTTGAAGTGCAGTTTTGCAGCGAGTCCTCGAAAACAGCAAAGCATTCGTGTCACATAGAGCAGAGGTTTCCAACCACCGGTCCGTAGACCACTTGATATCGGACCGCACAAGAAATAATTAACTATTTCTGTTCTGTTGGCCACTACATCAGCAAATGGAAATGCATGGACAACATAGTTATGTTATGGTGAATTCAAATCTCTCTCTTTAGCAATATTTAGCACCCCCCGCACCCTTTCCCCCACCGAGCCAAAGCAAAATTGCCAAACATTGACTGGTCTGCGGCGATAAAAAGGTGGGAGACCCCAGATGTAGAGGATCTTTAACTAGTTCTTTGCAGTAGTTCCTTTAAAAACAGAGGGCTCCTGTCATGTAGCGAATCTTTTCCTTGCATTTTTGCAGCAGGTCTTTCAAAGCAGAGTGCTTCTATACAGTAATAAAGGATCTTCAAAGTGCATTTTTGCAGCAAATCCTCAAAAACAGCAACAGACCAATGTCATGTAGACGATCTTTGACAAGTGGTTTTTTTTTTTCCCCACTAAAACAAAAATAGCACCTTCCCTCACATGGATAATCTGTGACTTGCAGCAGATTTCTAAAAACAGCAGAGTACTCCTATCTGATAGATCTTTGACGGGCTATTTGCAGACATTGGTTGAAACATGACGGCATGCCAACCAGTTATGGAAATGATTGACATGCAGAGCAGCCAATGACTGCATTGAACAGTGACTGGGAACCCCCACCCTCCCCAGTAGTCATCACATGTTAAAAACTGACAACACAGACCTGTTTATTAATTATTTTTATTTATTTTTAAATTGGATGAAAAACATCAGATAAGGAAGACAAACGTCCTCCTTTGATTTGGAAGCTCAAGGATAAAAAACAAAGAACGCAAAACACATCATGTAAAAGTCAAAAGATATTTACAAAACACACCGTTCATACAAGGAAGACTTTCTTGCTCCTTTCACGGAAAACTAAAACTTTCAGCAAGATAACACATGAAATGAAGTTTATAAATTCTACATACAATAACTTCAAAGTTATTCATATCTTCAACTATCACCGTAGGCAACTTCAAATTGTGACTTCTTGAGAAGCGCCACATAATTAAAAAAAACAAAAACGTTTAAGCCTAGTATTGTCATCATCATCCATCTTGGGTCAGTCCCACAAAAAAAAATAGGGTTCTTGAAAAAAATCAATATGGTTCTTGTTCTGATATAGAAAATAATCCTGAAATTAAAAATTAAAAGTGGGCACTTGTTGAGAGGTGAAGAACTGACACCAGCAACTTTGTTTCTCTTGGATTAAACATACAACAAACTTAATAGGGTTTTTGTTCTGCTACGGAACAAAACCAAAATATGAAATTTAAAGAAGAGGACAAAGTAAGGACTTGTTGAGGGGTGAAGAAATGACTGGACATTTGACCCCAGCAACTCTCGGATCAGTCAAACACAAAAAAAACCCCAAATGGTTCTTGTTCAACCACAGAACAAAACCAAAATATGAAATTTTCAGAAGATAAAGTCGGGACTTTTTAGGAGGTGAAGAACTGACTGAACATTTGACCCCCAGCAACTCTTGGATCAGTCAAATGAAAAAACCCATAGTTTTTGTTCTGATATAGAACATAAAAAAATTAATTTAAATTTACTCATCTCGCTTTGGTCCCAAAAGCGATAATCAGCCATCTTAAAAGTCTTAAAGAGTGTAAAGTGGGGACTTGTTGGGGACCTAGAACAAGTATTCTTGGACGTTTCAATCTGATGGGCGTAAAATTGTGTTTTTGTGGAGAAGGAACAAGTGTGAGGTACTCATTTGACTTTGTACGCCAACAACATCAGCCCAGATGGATAACTTAAAAACCAATAGGGTTCTTGGTCTGGCATGAACAACAGAAATCTTCACCTTTTGAAAAAGATGATAAAAAATAGGTCGTTGGGACGTGAAGGGCTGATTTGACATTCTGGTGGAGGACAGAAAGATCTGACTTTTCAACCAGGCAATCGCAGCCATGTTGGCTCAGTCAAAAAGCAGTAGGGTTCTTGTTTGAACATAAATAGGAATAGATAGTGTAAAACAGACTGGTAGGACCCTCAGCTAACCAATCAGATATCATCCAAAATCAGAATTCTTGGGGCGGGTCAGAGAAAACTTTGTGTTCAGGACGTCCAGATGTTGTTGCTTCATCGCTAGCATGACACCATCGTTGTTGCATAACGATGACATCATGCGTGTTATTGCAGTGGTTCCGTGGCCGCTGAAGGCTAACTAGCTCGTAGCATCTTCTAAGTTGGGGTGGGGTTTAGACCGCCAGGCCCTGGGGGGCGTCGGCGTCCGCTGCGTCCGCTGAGCCCTGAGAGCCCTCGTTGCTAAAGAGGTAATACGGAGGCGTCTGGCGAGCTTCGATGATGAGGACGCCCTCAGGGGACAGCGAGGCAAAGACCGTGAGAGGATCCACATCCATTGGGATCCTGATGGTGAAAATAAACAAACAAATAAATACATACATAATACCAGTGCTGCTATTTGTGAACATGATGGAGGAAGCAAACTATTGCATTGCAGTTAGGAGATGCTTAAAGCACAGGTGTCCAAATTGTAGCGCGTGCTATCTGTGGACTACAGCTCATTTTTTATTTGGCCATTTAAAATCTTTTTTATTTACATATAAAGTAACCCCTCTGCACTTCCAATTTCACAGCTACCACAATTTTGCAAATATATTTGCAGATGTTGCAGTGGGCATCCCCCATGACTGAGGGTTTTCGTCTGTGTGGTAACAGGTGGGTTTTTCAACAGAACAACGTTGCAGTTCACAAAACTCGCTTGACGAAGGACTTCTTCAGGGAGAATAACATCACTCTTTTGGACCATCCTGCCCGTTCCGCTGCTTTAAATCCCATAGAGAACATTTGGGGATGGATGACAATGGAATTTTATAAAAATGGCTATCAGTTCCAGACAGTTGATGCTCTCCGTGAAGCTATCTTCACCACTTGGAGCAATGTTCCCACTAGCTTCCTGGAAACGCTCGCATCAAGCATGCCCAAACCCATTTTTGAAGTGATTAACAAGAACGGTGGACCTACTCATTACTGAGTTCTGAGAACATTTTTTGTTCTGGTTTGGAGAGTTTTTTTGTCATTTCTTGAGCGATGGTCTCAAACTTTTCATTAGCTGATAAACAGCCTATTTCAGTTTATTTGTTGTTTTCAATAAATTACTTTTTTAAAGTGCTTTTTGTTACACTCCCCCTTCTTTCTTTTGCATATTGTAGTTTTACTTAAAACCTTGTTAAGATCAAAATGTGCTAAAGGTCAATTCTAGCAATTTTTCAACTTTTGATCGTGAGTGCATTAATTTTAAGAAATGGTCCAAAAATATGCATATTTAAGAAAATGTCATGCATTTTTGCCTAAATGCAGCATTTAAGTATACAAACTGCTAAATGAAATAAAATATATTACAAGGCATTCAGAAAATGCATTCAATGACGCTGATAAAGTGTAGTATTCTACATGTCTTGCTAACATGTGCAAGTCTGTACTATGTCTTACTTTCATGTCTTCTACAGTATATTGGTTGATTGGAGTGTAAACATGACTTTGGGGGTGTTATTTCATGTCTACAGGGCTCTAATATTAAAAAGTGTTATTAAAAAGTTTTTATGTAAAATTATGTCTCCTGTATTGGCCAATAGGAGTGTAAAGGAGGCGATAGGGGTGTAATCACTTGTCTGGAGGACTCTAACAATGTTAAAAATCGTGCTTAAAAGGTGGCACACAGGTTTTCTATGCTCTAAATAGAAAAATATACAATTTATAAATAAAATATCCTACTTTGCTGAAATTCCCTCATCGTGGTTGGGTCTGGAACCAATTAACCGCCATAAAATAGGCATTACTGTATTTACAAGTGTACTCACCTATGAAAGTGAGCGCACGGCTCACATTTCTGTAAATATTTAGTTTGGCCATCTTTATGTAAAAATATAATTCTGAACTTCCAGTCATGCATGTAAGTTCCATTTAACGGCTTTGTCATTATTTTGATGGTTCACAATTAACTTGACAGCGGTGTAAAAGTCAAAATGTTATGGGAATAAAGCGGAGAACCGGTTTTTTTCTTGATATACAGAATGAACAACTTCTTAGCATATCTTAATGAGCTGCTTTATTCAAGATCAAAGTTGCGTCCTATTATTTGTTTGGACACTCCTGACTTAGATAAACAGAACAAATGACTTCCTATAGGGTGAAAAAGTGATTCCAGAAGGTGCTAGAACGGATGCCATTGGAGCTGAGAGGTTCTACACTTCCCATCCAATGGTTTTGAAAGAGAGCAAAGGAGTAAAACAGCTTGGGTTTGGGTGCCAAAGTTCATTCCAAGGAGCCGTGCAGACGCTGGTCTTTGCGAGACAGCGTGTCCAAATAAGGCGAGCTGAGACGCGTCAACGTAAACATCTCGCTTGGCCGGCCCAGAGTGCTCCTAATTAGAGGAGACCCTTCACAGGCGTCCCGCTCCGGTGTGAAGGACAAGTCGGCTCCCAGTTGGGCCAAAGTTGGAATGCAGCGTCATCTATTTATAGCCGGCAAAACGCACAATGCTATCAAGCAATGGTGGACGCTGAAAGCGCAGATGCTGACACAAAAACACCACACCAAACTCTGCAGTCCTTTTATGCAAAATAGACACTCACTGGATCTTCTTTGTGAAGTTCTTGGTGACGATCCCTCCTTCCTCTTGCTTCTCTTCGTGCTTTCCTGGTTGGTGACAAGACAAGAAGACGTCACGTCGGACTCAGACCACAAGAACGGTTTGGTCGTACAGGAAGGCGAGAAAACTGCTAGTGTGTTAGCATCACATAAACGTTGGTAGCCTAAAGTTAAACGCAAACTTTGTGGGTGTTACCAACTTTGGATGCTATTTTTCCTCAATATTTTTGTTTTGTAGGTCAAATATTACTACAAAAAGTCAGAGCCAGAGTTAGAGTTTTGGTGTGGTATTTTTCTAGAATTTTGTCTTTTTTCTTGAATTTTCTTGGGGAAATTGCAAATGGTGTAACTTCAAGGCCAATGCCCTGACATCCACATCAGACACCAAAAACTGAGATTTGGGACAAGACATGAGACATTAGACCCAAATGCTAACAAATTTGTGAGTGTTGGACTTGAACCCTTGACTTAAACACACCAACTATGCAAGACTAGGATTTGAACCCTAGACATGAAACCCACAAATTATGCAAGACTTGGACTTGAAATTTACCAAATATGGCTGATTTTGATTTGAACCGTACCCTACAAACCTACCAAATATCGGAGACTTGGACTTAAATTCTAGACTAGATGCCTACCAAATATCGGAGACTTGGATTTGAACCCTACATTTGAAACCTGCCGAATATGAAAGACTAGGATTTGAACGGTAGATTTGAAACCTACCAAATATGAGACTTGGATTTTAACCATACCAAATATGGGTGATTTTGATTTGAACCCTAGACTAGAAACCTACCAAATACCAGAGACTTGGATTTGAACCCTACATTTGAAACCCACCAAATATGCAAAACTAGGATTTGAACGGTAGATTTGAAACCGAATATGAGACTTGGTTTTGACCCCAAGACATGAAACCCACTGAATATCAAAGACTTGGACTTGAACCTTACCAAATATGGGAGACTGGATTGGAACCCTACACGTGAAACCTACCAAGTACGTGAGATTTGGACTTTAACCATAGACTTGAAACATACTGAATATGCGAGACTTGGATTTGAACCCTAGACTCTCTGAGCCCCATTTTGAGCACTGGACAACCAGATTAGGGCTCTTGAAACTTAGACGTGAGCGCAAGACAATCATAGAAGACCAAAAATTCAGACTCTCAGATGTGAAATTTAGACTTAAGACCTCTTCTTAGGTCTTGGACTTTAAACTTAGTCGTGAAACCGAATCTAAAGACTTGCACCTACTACTTAGACATGGAACTTAATAATTGAGATGTTCGCTTCAGACCTGGATTGGAGACCTACACTTAAAACTCCACAAGATCAAGAAAATGAGATATACATTTGAGACTTTGATGTCCATTTCAGACTTACATTTGAGAGCAAGACCAATTACCAGGACTTTAAACAGACCTGAGCTTAGGTCAAGACAAGTGTAAGTGTTAGGAAGTCTGTTTCAGATTTAGCTTTGATACCAAGACTTGAGTGATTTTGCATGTAGAAATTAGACTGAGACTTTGTGTCCACCCCAGACTTCGATTTGAAATCAAGACCAAAGACCTGGACTTCAAACAGATTCGGGTTTTAGTCACAAGATCTAGACTTAATGCCTGTACATGAAAGTAAGTGTTTAGAATTCCGCTTCAGACATAGCTGTGAAACCTAGACTTGAGAATGGGACCCGATACCAAGATTTTCCAAGTAGAAATTAGATTGAGATTTTATGTCCACCTCAGACTTAGATTTGAGATTAAAACCAATGACCTGGACTTCAAACATTGACTGGAGCTTTAGTTAAATGATCTAGACTTAAGACTTACAATTAGGTATTGAACATAAAGTGTTTAAAAGTCTGTTTCAGAGTTAGTTTTGGTAACCAGACCAAGGACCTAGACTTGAGACAGAGACCCATTACCAATACTTTATGTAAAAATTAGGTGTAGTTTGAGACTTTGTGTCCACTTCAGACATATATTTAAGACCAAGACCAATGACCTGGACTTCAAAAAGATATGAAATCTCTAGACTTGAGGATACCCAAAGACCTTCACTGAATGTTTGACTTGACATGGGACCCAGACTTGGGACTTAAACACAATACCTACACTACAAGTGTTCACCATTGAGACACTGCAGGACTGGTAAAGTCTCAGAGCTGACGTTAGACCCAGCTAGCATGACGAGGGGGGAACCTGAATCCAAAAACTGAGACCAGGTGTGAGTCACGCTGCTAAAACCTGATCTTACATTTCCTGCTTGCTGTGTCACCTTTGACCTCCGGCATGCTTGTCTCCCACTTTTAGAAAAGGGGGGTGGGTGATCCAGAATGGCGTCTCATGTCCAACTGGCATACCGCACATATTTTGGACAGAATGGTGTATGTGTGTGTGCGGGTTGTGAGTGCTAAAAGAAGCTAGCCCGCCAGCGCCTGAGGGAACAACACCCCAGGAATTTGGAACAGGTGCCCCGGGTTGAGTGCTTCCCCCACCCCAGTCCTCCGAACCTGTCCAGATCTTTCCACATAAGCACACATCAGACGCTGGCCAAACCACCGAACTAGGCAGCATTCTGCTTAGTAACCGGGTTGCTACTGAATACTGCTGCCTTAATTGGTGTACTACTACTACCTCATTTGGGGGACACAACGTTCACATTTGCTCAAAGGTAACACATCAGAAATACATAATACATATAAAATACAATATAAAAACAAAAAAAATCCTATGTTTTGTATACAAGTCAGACACTTTTGACTTTTTGAGGATTGTAGGACTTTAGGGTACACATACATTGGAAGTTGACAATGAAACATTTTCCACCTCTGGCTGCAAAGCCTTGGGAATGACCACGGTTTGATCCTGGCACGGACCATTTATACTTGCATTGCTTCCAAACAAGCGACTGACCTGAGACTTCCACGAAGCCATCTCGGGTTTTGACGTTGAGCTCCTCCGCCTTGAAGCTGTGCACGTTGACGCAAACCTTCCACGGCTCCCCGCCGGTGCTGCAGAGGCCCGTGGTCGGGGAGCTCCGCGGGGACGTCTCGCCATAGCGGCCGCCGTAGAGCGAGGGCCCCGCCGTCGTCTGCCGCTGCTGGTGGCCCGGGAAGCTCGAGCGTAGGGCGCTGCCGAAGGGCGCCGAGCCCAGGCGGGAGCTTAGCCGGCCGGGTCGCGCCCAGCCCGGCCAGTCCATGGAGAGGTCGTCGGGGAAAGGCGGCATGCCGAAGTCATCCTCCATGAAGCGGGAGGCCAGCTGCTCCCTAAAGGGGGACTCTCCAAACGGATCCCGGGGGAACCTCTGGCGGTTGCCCAGGGTGTAAAAGTCTCCTTCCGCCATGTCCGTGTGAAACTATTTGGAAGTAGGTGGAAGCTTCTGGGTCAGTTGTTGCATCACCGACGGCCCACCTGTGGACATGCAGGAAGAAGCTAACCAAAGAGTCGTGTGGGAAACCCGGCTGAGTCGTGCTTTATAGTGCCCCTCGAGCTGAGTCGGTCAAGATGAGTCAAAGTGTGTCCAAAGTGTTAATGAGTTGGGAGGTCCCACGCTGCAAAAAAACCCGCACACCAAATACAACTTTAAAAGACGTAGAAAGCATCCACCTGGACACTTTTTGCAGCGTCCGGGGAACAGCTGCACGCAGCCCCCCTTTTTTGACCGAATGACTCACCGACTCTTTAATAGATCGCAGGCCTGCTGGATGACGTCACCACACGGATTCAGGCCAACACGATAATGTTTTTCAACGACTCATTTATTCACGTTTCATAGACGTCGTCTGACGCAACACCTCAAAACGGAAAAGACGCTAAGGAGTATTAGGGCCACACATTTAGCAGTCTTATTATGGGTATCACAAGATCTACTGTATGTCATCGTCGTAGTTTTACAGCAGAAATATTACACACTGTATGAAAAATAAATATTATTACAATTATTTCAGGAGCTAAAAGGTGGAATATTACACAAAATGGTCACATTTTTCCCAAGAAAAAAGAAATGAACTAATTATACATTAAAAAAATCAAAATATTGCAAATATTAAAATGTTAATGTAGAAGAAAGACGTTTTTACAAGAAAAACAGAATATTACTTGCAATAAAATTATTATTTGAATAATCAAAATGTGGAATTATTACAAGAAAAATGGTGGATTTTTTTTTACAAGAAATACATCAGAATATTGAAAGAAACCCACTTGATATAAAAAATAAAAGTTTTAATCCTACAACATGCTGTCATTTTGGAATACAGAAACAAGGTCATTTTCACAATAAACAACATTGGAATAGTACAAAAATAAAAATGAGAAAAAATAAATAATTCAAGAGGAAATGCAATTTTACAAGAAAAAAAACACAATTTCTGTCAGTTTTGTCACCATTTTACAGGAACGACGTTTTACTATTACAAACAAATGTTTTTAGAAGGAAAAACATTATATAATCACATTGTTACTTCATGTCACAATTCCATTTGACATCATAATTTTGCAAGAGAGAAATATCCCGAAAAAAAGGTGGAATATCACCAGAAAATCTGAATATTTAAAGAAATAAAGTAAGTAATAGCGAGAAAGTTACATCACCATTTTACGAGGACAAAGTTGCAATATATAATATTCATTCATATTCTATACCGCTTGTCCTCAGTCCAGGGTGTACCCCGCTTCCCGCCCAAAGCCAGCTGGGATAGGCTCCAGCATACCCATGACCCTAATGAGGACAAGCGGTATAGAAAATGAATGAATGAACAATATGTAATATATATAATATAATATAAATATGACAAGTAAAAAAAACATGCAATTAAAGTAATATTCCTAGTGGGGAAAAAATGCCAAGAAATAAGAGTGATGAGAAATAAGGCCAAATTATGATTTTACAGCAAGTTGTCGTATCAGACGGTATCATCTCCCAACAGAACAGCAGTTTAACTGGCAGATTACTATCACTTTCCTGCGCCACTCAAAGACTGAGCAGATCATTCCTCCCTCACACAATGCAGCTTTTCGACACAACAGAGGGAGAGCCATAAAAACACACACAGGAAAGGATTAATTAACTTAGTAAGTATTATTGAATTAGAAGGGATCTGTTCTGTATTTCTATCTATATCTATATCTATATCCATATCTATATCGATACACTATGGATTAAAAAAGTGTGACCCTAACACACCTTCGAAAGACACAAAAATATGTAGAGTCAATCCACGGGTCCACATCATTCCATAACATAAAGTTTTGTATATTTACACACTGCAGGACCATGTGACAACATCCTGACACAGGAACATCACACACGTTTCAATTTTAAAGCCTGACTTTTCCCCTAATAAATAACCTCCGGTCTACACACGTCCGTCCCAAATAATCACGATTATACGCAATCATAATCATTTCCCTCATTGACGTGACATTCAGGGTAACACTTGGATTAAGAAGAAAAAGCAAAGTTTAAATATGCAGAAACATACACAGCATGGTAAGCGACGTCGCTAAGACCAAGCATGGCAAAGTTCTTTGTTTCGTTTTTGTCATACAGAAAAATGACTAGCAAAGCAATAATAAACAGGAAAAAGTTAATAAATAAGCACACAATTGACAGAAAAACATTCATCAAGCACGTGAATATATGGTCTTCACGCAACAAACTGAAGTCTCACGGTTTCTAAGGAAATACATGTGGGATTAATCACATCGCTGTTGCCAATGGAAACGCGTCTCTTGACATTTGGCGGTGTGGTGAGAGCACGGATTCATTTGACATTTGCGCTGGCAGACGCTCTGCTTTCATTTTCCAGCAATAAACTCCTTTTCTGTCTTTTTTCTCCCCATTCTACTTGTCGCATTCAAAAGACAAGATGGAAAAAATGAAGGCACTCAAAAGCAGTAGGAATCTTCTAACCTAATGCTTGACTGCACATTCTATGAAAATGTATAGGTTTTGGAATTTAGCTCTTCAAAACTTCACTGGCGGGAAACTGTTCCAAAAAGTACAGAGTTCTTGCTGGAATACAACACCAATCCCTGCTTTTTCTAAATTTTCAACACGTTTAAAGAGATTTGACCAGAGATGTCAGTCAAAATCAACATATTCCCACTGTCTAATCCCATGTTGATCCAAATGAATCGGTCTTTACTTTCACTTAACAATAGGATTCTTGCTAAAAAACGTCAATCCCTAAAATTTGACTTTGAAAGACATGCGATGAATTGGGGTTGACTTCTTAGCAAACATTCAGCTTGAAAGCAACCTGCGCTACGGAACTGACTTCAAAGCATCCTCACTTGGTATCCTTTAAAATCAGTAGGATTCTTGCGGAAACGTAATACAGTCATAACTGTTTATGTCGACGTTCCTCAAATTTGCAGACTCACAGCAACGTGTGCCGTTACTAACATAAGCCAGCGTCCACATAAGTGGTTACTTACATAAGCTGATGTCAGCCTTAACCAGTTACTAACATAAAATGGCGTCACTGTAAGCGGTTACTGACATTATCCAATGTTGATATAAGCGGTTACCGACATAAGCCCATGTCAACATAAGCGGTAACTGATATAAGCGTGTGTTGACATAATTGTTTGCTGACATAAGCAGTTACTAACATGATAACAAAAGAGACTGTTGACATAGGTGTTTATCAACACAAGCGTATGTCGCCATAAATAAGTGTCAATACCAGCAGTTTCTGACATAAACGGGTGTCGACATGAACGGTAACTGATATAAGCGTGTATTGACATAAGCGGTTATTGACTTAAGTAGGTGTCAACCCAAGCGGTTACTGACATAAGAGGGAGTTGACATAAGCATTTGTCGACATGAGCTTTATTTAGTCTTCATAAATAAAACCAAAACTAGCGATTGCTTGCACATTTATTGTGACTCTGCCAGAGACGTAAGAATGGGTGATGATAAAAGATTTTTGAACCTACTTCAGTATGTTCACATAATTTTCCTTTTTTTGGTGAATGTTTTTATTTAGATGAGATGATGACAGGAAGTGCGAGTGGGCATGTGCAAGCTGTGTAACTATAGACAGCGGTTATGTTGACGTTGTCGTTTCACCCTGAAGTTAACAATACTACAACACATGTCAACATAAACTGACCCATTTTTTATACGATGTACATTTTTTGGTCTCAAATGTTTATGCTGCCAACAGTGGTCGTCTTAAGCATACGCTTTTTTAGTAATAAGAACATGGTGGTCCAGGACTTGATGAGTTGGTTGACATATACAGGTTGTCGACCTTCCCAGCCATCTCAGCTCGCACACCAATCAAAACAAATTCTTCCCTTTTTATGCACCAGTAATCCCTGAAGATTGAAGACTCTACGAGGGACTTTGATGAGCTTTCCAACGACATTGAATGACGTACAACATTATAAGCAAATACGGTTATGTGACGTGAAGAGAACAGTCCGAACAGTCAATCAACAACAAGATGGAACCCCTGCTTGGACCCTCCCATTCAAGCCTGTAGCATGCATCCCATGTCCTCCAACTTGATAGTCTCTTCTTTCCACACACCTAATGCCTGGTTCTGCTGCGACCGCGTCTGCAGGTCCCAAAGATGGAGTTCCAGGATGAGCTGCGACTGAAGCTCCTGTAAGAGGACCAGGAGCAGGAGGTGGAGAAGCTGGGACTACGACTCCTACTTCGGATGCGACTGTGCGAGAAGAGACTGCTCCAGGATGAAATGCTGCTGCAGGAGGAGGGACTGGGCCGGAAGTAAGGGATGGGCCTTTTCCTGGCGCTGG
Organism: Oostethus manadensis; assembly: GCA_024372805.1. Classification (NCBI taxonomy): domain Eukaryota; kingdom Metazoa; phylum Chordata; class Actinopteri; order Syngnathiformes; family Syngnathidae; genus Oostethus; species Oostethus manadensis. The sequence continues at coordinate 3,804,248 of QODF01000018.1, read as the reverse complement.
CAGAGAAAAAGCAAACGGAACCATTTGAATGATATTGGTTAGGTCAGCACGCGGGATTGTCTCTTAGGGCAAGATGTCTGGGAAAGCATTACCTTGTGATTCGACGAGCCTCCAAATGACTTGGCGAGTCCCTCCTCCTCTTCCTCATCGGAGAGTAGGATTGGCGTCTCCTTCTCTTCCTGCTGGCCTTGTGCTTGATGTCCGTCTCTCTGAAGCTGGATGTTCGCCGCCTTGATCGCTGTCTGTAAGGCAGATGGTTGACAAATGTTGTTGTCTTCGTGATAGAACTGCAGTTCCTACCTAGGATCAGTCATGACTTTTGTAATGTTCACCTGTCGTCGCTGTATCTGGAGTAGCTTCCTCTGGAGCTGGTGCTGCTCTTGCTGTCTCGCCGCCTCAGAGCTGGCGAATAGCTCCGCGAACGCGAGTAGGATCTTCAAAAATCAAACAAGAATTCTACTAAGCCTTAAGATCTAGACGACTTCCAATATGTCATTCTATGAAATTCACACCTGGCAGATGACAAGCTCCGAGAGTGGTGTCCCGAGTATCTGGAGCTGCTCCATGATCTGCTCCTACACCTCTTCCTCCTCTTCTTCTTCCTCCTCCCTCGGCTCTGTGACTCACTTGCCCTTTGAGAGTAGACGGCCCTCTGATCAGACCCCATGTCATCTATCTGACATCCCAATGTCACGTGGTCCCTGTGAGGGAAACATTTGATGGAATGAAGTCAGAATGAAGTCAGAATCGTCAATCAGATTATTTTCATGGTGCCCTTGGTTCATTTTGCTTGCACTCTCTGAGCAAGAACGGTGTACATTTTTGGACATTTGATCTGAGACGACTGCAGGTATACTGACATTATACAAAGTAAGAGCTTGGAACAAAATAAAGAGACAACTGCTTTCAAACTGTGCTCAACTCTCAAACCCAAGATTGGGATTACGGAGGTTGAAACCCTTCAATAGATTCTGAGGCCATCATTAGCAAGATAAAACCCACCTCCTGAGGCCTAGATCCTACAACTAAAGTGAAACCAAACATTAATTTCTATCCATAAATCCATCTTCTTTCGCTTGTCCAAGGTCAAAATGAGGGGGCAGCAGGCTAAGCAGGGAAAAATCGACTTCCCTCTACTTTGTCCAGCTTCTCCTGGCGGATCACGAGGCACTCCCTGACCAATTGAGAGAAATAGTGTCTCCAACGTGTCGTAGGTCTTCCCCCTACCGGTCAGTCTTTACCTGAATATCTCCCCCAATTCTCCTTCCCACATTCATATCATGATCACAAAAAAGAGAAACCTCTCTCTCTAGGCAGGACTTTTTTCCCTATGCTTCCACGACTGCCGCTTTGAGAGGCCGGGACAGTCTCTTCAAAGTCTCGGAAGAGATGGCTGTTACTCTTCTGAAAGTCACCATCTTTGCTGACAAATATTGCTTTTTGCTTTCAGGACACTCATCACAAAAAAACACAAATCCCAGGCAAAAATGATGTAAAAAGTTGTTCACACAGGATTCAGTGTGTTATAGGAGTGGTGTCCCTCTTGGCTCAATCCCTCACCACAACCATTTCACCATAAACTGTACAAAAGTAGTGCAATTTTAGTGCACTACGTCATCTTACCTCAAGCCATCGTCCCCGCAGGTTTTGCACAGTGAGGTGTAGCTCGTCACAGAGTTCCCCGAGTCTGAGGCATTGTCCTTGTCAGCAAACGAGGAGGCACGCCGACGCTCCGCACTCTTGCAGTCTGCGCCGGTTTTGCAGGATGGCGGCGACGATGTGTCGTTGCCCGAGTCGCAATCATGCGAACCGCCACCCTGATGGGATGTCGTCCCCTCTAAAAGCTTTGATGACAAAATCTGTAGGCAGACAGGGAGGCTGGGGATTAAAACCAAGTGAGCTCTGGTAAAAAAACAAAACAAAACCTGCTAGCTGTTTAATTCACTGTGAAACCATCTAATTCCACCCACATATCCCCTTGAAAAATGTAGAAGGTTTGTTTTTATTTACTCTTGGGAGCTCAAACTTTGACAAGATAAGAAACATGCAAATCTGAGGCATGCACTTAAACACAAAAGAAAGTCTGAACTCACTTCGGTGTCAAAAAGATACTGAGATCTGAGAAAAGTTGCTCTAAACTATTACACAATTATGTGAAAAGAACACAAAGCTTGCGTGGAGAGATCTACTAGCTCTAATTCTACGTGAGAAGGAAAGAAAGAGAGAGAGCCCACTTGAGCTCAGAGAAGGTTGGACAAACATGACAAAAATGTAGAAAGGAAAGATGCCATCAGTCTACAGTAAGACGCTGTGCTTCCTGCTAGCATCCTGCAGCACCCTACATGAACATCCCTCAATCTGCCCAACAGCATCCACTTACCAATCAAGATTTCCTCCTTAAGTAGGGAAGGTGTAAGAAAAAGGGGGCAACATAAGTGCATCATTAGAGTCGTCAATTGCAAGAAAAAGACAATAACTCAGAGCCACTTTGACGTTTCTGGAGTGGGAAGTTCCGCGTTCGAAAGCGGGCCGTCACGACAGTGGACACATTTTCACGCCAGTTGTTTCCTCAGGGACTTACTGTCTTCCACGGTCACATTGTAGGGAAATTTGTCCTTGAGTTGATCATTGGCATACATTTTTCCACTTGGAAACACCCCAATCGTGCATGGAGGAATTTGGGGTGTGCTAATTTTATTATTTGTTGCGCCCCCTGAAGGTGCGTACCAAATTTAGCGGCGATTGGGCTAAACCCACCAAAGTTACAGTCAGCTGTGTGAGAGATTTCAAGTCAATCCGACTTCTGGGGTTTGGTAACGGCGCCGCCATGTGGTGTGTTTGTCAGTGTTTGTCGCGCAGTATGGGTGCATGTTTTGACAAATTAGGGCCTAACAAAGGGCATTATGGTTTTAACCTTTTGCTACAAACAGTGCCTCAGATGTTTAAATGTCTATAAGGAATCATTTCCATGACTTTGCTGTGTGATTTGCTAACTACCTGAAAGGAAATATTAGTCATATATTAGCATGCTAATGACAATCTAACACGATGAATCTGAATCAGACGGAGGCTTTATGAATTTTGTTCCAACAATCAAAAATGTCCAAACATGACCAAAGATAACTCTGAATGACATGTGCTTTTAAGGACTTTAATTCATCCAATTAAGGCTCATAAATCAGTGCTGCTGATTCAGCACAAGTAAAGCACCTATTTGAGGATATTGAAATTGGGCTGCAATTCAACCTATGGATTAATGTCTTGGATTTTCATTAATCCCCTCCCTCCTTTTTTTACGCTGCATAATTACCAACATCCATTTGTGCAATTAGCAACCTCCGACTGGGGGAGACATAAGAGTGAATAATTCATTTTAGGAACCTATTGACAAAAAATGTATGACAGGACCACGCTGCTGCCAAAAAAGGACCTACTGCCAAAAAAGCCAAAATTCTGTATATACAAGGACGGCTCTGCCGTTTTTAAAAAACGCCAAAAAGGCTAGTCAAAGGCTGTCTACATGTAAGCATTGTGTCTGTCATATGCAGGCTCTTTGACTTTCAGTTTTGCTTTAGGTCAAGACAGCAGAGCGCTCTCAAGGTTTTGTAATAGGTTCTCAAAAGTAGCAGTGCTTCTCTCATATAGAGAATCTGTGATTAGGCTTTATTTGCAGGTGGTCCAAAAACAGCAGAGCGCTCCTGTTATATAGATGATCTTTGACCAGTTTCTTCTGGTAATAGGTTCGTAAAAACAGCAGTGCGTCTGTCATAAAGAGTTTCTTTGACATGTGTTTTGTGCGCTCAGGGTTTAGAGAGCACCTTTGACTTGAGTTTTTGTAGTAGGTACTTAAAAACAGCAGAGTGGTCCTGTAGAGCTTCTGTCACGTAGAGGATTGTTTAGCCCCATTTTGGCAGCAGTACTCCTGTCATTAGAGGTTCTTTGACCAGCGTTTATGGACTTGGTTCACAAAAACAACACACTTGGGGTATATAGTGCATCTTTGATTCATGGTTTTGTAGTAGGTCCTTAAAAACAGCAGCGCACTGCTGTCATATACTGGATCTCTGACTATTTTTTACCAATATGATCCTAAAACCAGTATTGTGTTTGCCAAATAGAAGATGTTTCACTCACATTTTTGCAGTAGGTCCTCAAAAACAGCAATGCACGCTCAAAGTTTATAGACCATCTTTGACTAGGGTTTTTGCAACAGGTTTTGAAAAACAGCAGTGCATCTGTTATCTAGAAGATATTTAACTCACATTTTTCTCCCCTCCAATGGGGGGAGAAATAAGAACGAATAAGTGTTTAGGAGGCAAATCAGGTAGCTGTCAATCATTTGGCTCGTCTACAAATATCCATCCACGCATCCATCCATTTTCTATGCCGCTTATCCTCATTAGGGTCCCGTGGTTTAAGAATATCAATTTGGCAATTAAGCCAACTTACTTTTTGGATGGGCACCAATAACCCCCTAATTACATATTCAATTAGAGCCATTTTAGTGTCTTTCCCTTGGCATTGGTCCGGTCCACTTCATGGTTACACTGATTCCAAACCCCGTCCCCAATTGGCATCCATGATGGATAGGGGTCATCATTTAAGCGAGTGGTTTATGTCCGAGAAGCGTGATGTGACACAGCCAGGATTCCTAAATAAGTCAAAATTCTTTTACACTTGTAATATTGAAAGAATATAATTACATTTCATTACATTTAACTGCAGCTTGACTGGCTTCCCTGCCTTTTAATGAGGTGGTAAAAAACGCAGAAACTTCTGCTTAAGTGACAAAAATTGTTAATGTTAGTACATGCATGATAGGAAAAGGTTGAAGTGGTGGAAAAAAGTCATAATTTTTTAAATGCATGACCCATCTGCCTGCATCTATGGGATGTTCTGTATGAGTCCAAAGCATCTCCATCAAATATGGATGAGCTAGTCATCTCCAAGGACACCCCTCGTGGACGACCACCAGAAAAGACCGGCTAGGACGACGGGGCCCCTAATCTTCTGCCAAAATGATTTCTGTGTGGGAGTGCTGGCGTTTCATTGCATATATTTCTGCATCTCTGATGACATTCAACTGGAAATGATCTCTTTGGTTATTCATTATTCTTGTATTCATAGAAAATATATGATTATATTTATATTTGAATATATTTCAAATATGAGCTAGAAAAATAGCTTAAAAATATAATGTAACTACATGAGTAGACCAACTAAAGATGAGTTTTATTATCTTTTTTACTGATACTATATATTATTTTGTGCCGTTGTCCCTAATGGAGTGGCCAAACCAGTTGCGCTGGTCCTGGTGTTCTAATTTTTGCATCAATTTTGAAAAGTTTCAAAAAGTATACTTACACTGCCGGTGGAGAGGACAGACAGGTATTTCGCCGCCTTTTTTACTGATTTGCGCTCCAGCGTGCAGTTGGTTCCCTCTCGGGTGGCCGCCACGCATCCTGACGTCTGACGGGCCTCAAATTTTTCAACAATGCGTCTAACGGTGGACAAGAAAAAAAAAATCATGTCAAATAAAACACGTTTTTATTTGCACATCTCTTGTTTAAAAATGTAATTGGTGTTCACTTTTTGCTTGAGTGGATTTTAACTGATCCAAAAATGGCAAACATTTTGGGTTTGTGTTTAGATCAGGTTCGTGTATGCAGACAATCTTTGACTTGGTTGTCTTTTTGGCAGTAGGTCCTTAAGAACAGCAGAGTGGTCCTGTCATAAACTGCTTCTTTCAAGAGCATTTCTTGGCAACAGCAGTGCTTCTGTCACGTACAGAATCTTCGAGCCCCGTTTGGCCAGTGGCGTGCTCCCTTCTTTGACCAGCATTTATGGACTAGGTCCTCAAAAAGACCACATTTGGGGTATATGTAACAGAAGATAGAACAGAAGACTGGCATTTTTGCAGTGGGCCCTCAAAAATCTAATAGTAGAACTTTTATCTGTTATCTAACAATAATAGAACTTTTTGGGAAAAGGTTCTTAAAAACAGCAATCCGTTCCTGTCATATATAAGGGCATTTTGATGAGTGCTTTTTTCCTTTAAAAGGAACAGAATCATTATTATGATATAGCAGGGATAAGCCGAAAGGAAAAGAAGAAGAGGATCTTTGACTAGCATTTTTTAGCAGTAGGTCCTTGGAAGCCGACCAGTCCAGGGTGTACCCCGCCTCTCGCCCAAAGCCAGCTGGGATAGGCTTCAGCATACCCGTGGCCCTAATGAGGATAAGCGGTATAGAAATAGGATGGGATGGAGGTCCTTGGAAGCAGACATGATGTTGTCATGTAGTGACTCGGGTTTTGATGTAGGTCCTTAAAAACAGCGCTGAATAGGATTTTTGACTAGCTTTTTGGCCAGTAGGTTTTTTAAAAAAAAAAAAAAACAGCAGCAATTCTATTATGTAGAGAATCTGTAACTCACATTTTTGTTGTAGGTTCTTAAAAACAGCATAGCACTCCTGTCATATAGAGGATCTTTGACTAGTGTTTTCTGGCAATAGGTTCTTAAAAACCACAGTGCCTCTGTCATACACATTTTCCTCGTATCAAAATGTTTTTGCAGTAGGTTCTTAAAAACATCAGAGAGCTCCTATCATAAAAAATATCTTTGACAAGTCTTTTGCTGCATGTCCTTTAAAACAGCACAGTAGTCCTATCTTATAGAGGATCTTTGACCAGCCTTTTTTCAGTAGGTCCTCAAAAACAGCAATGTGGGCCTATCTTATAGAGAATCTATGACTAGTTTTTTTGCAGGAGGGCCTCAAAAACAGCAGAGCAGCTGTGTTGTGTAGCGTATCTTTAACATTTATGGCATTAGTTCCTTAAAATAGTCATAAAGAAGATCTTTGACTAGCATTTTTTGCAATAAGTCTAAAAAAATAGCATCGCACTCCTGTCATATGAAAGATCTTTTTGTTAAAAGGTTAAGCAGAGCGCTCCTGTCATATGGAGGATCTTTAACTAGCATTTTTCCAGTACGTCCTCAAAAACAGCAGATGGTGTTCAGTGTTATATAGCGGATCTTTGACAAGTGTTTTTGCAGTTAGCAGAGAACTGCTGCCATATAGAGGATCTTTGTGAATGATTGCGTGTATACAACATCGTTTTTCCCGGGGAGGCAATAAAAGTTTTTTCCAATCGATGGAGGCTCACTATTGTTTGCTTTGTTTTCTTCAAAACACTTTCCACAAAAACGATGTTTTTGCCGTTTTAACAGTCTGAAGAATACATATTAAAAAAAAACTAAATAAGTATTTATAGTAATAGCTTGTTTTTCCATCACAGGAGCAAAAATCACAAAGACACATGAAAGCACGGGTCCTATTAAGAAAAATCATTTTTTGGAGCCAATATGCCTTCCACTGGAATGAATACGATCAAGCCATTCCTGCGGCGCCGTGATAAGAGCGTCACCTCCGCTTTATCAGTCATCAAGCTGGCCGGCAGACACCTCCAGGTGATAAAAGATTAAGCCAGGACCGGTAATGATGGTAGGGGTGACTTCCTACCTGTCCTCTGCAGATGATTGACGGCAAGAACGTTTCAAGGCCGACCTCCGCTGGCGATGCCTCAGATGCGAGCGAGTCCTCAAGCTGAGAGGCAACGAGCACACGAGACGAAAAAAAAGACTAGAAATGTGTAACGATTATCACTCAGCTGTAGATTTTGTCACAAAAAATCAGCAGGCACAATGCAAATATCATTGAAATATATTGAAATCTGACACTGTTAATTAATCATGCATTAAAACTGACCCATGTAACACCCAAAAATATTAATGTACATTGTTTTTACAGCAGTTTTTGGGAAGCGGACATTTTTTTGTCCTGAGAACACTGAATATGACTTTTTGTTTTAAATCTAATACTGGAGTCAAAAAAATTTATGAAAATCAATGTGGATGCCATGTCATAGCCTAAAGAAATATAAATAGATCATATTTTTAACAGCAGTTTTTGGGAAGCGGACAATTTTTGTCCTAACAACCTTGAGTGTAAGTTATTGTGTTAAATCTGACACCAGAGAAATTAATTATGTATGACAATCAGTGTTACTGCCAAGCACTTACCCATAATTATAATATCTAGAATTTTTACGGCAGTTTTTGGAAAGCAAACATTTTTTGTCCTAAGGACCTTGAGCGTTTTTGTTTTAAATCTGACACTGGAGAGAAAGATAATTCCTGAAAATCAATTTTGCTGCCATGTCTTAACCTAAAATAATATGACTAAACAATATTTCTAACAGCAGTTTTGGGGAGGCGGACATTTTTCTGTCCTGAAAACATTGAACATGCGTTTTTGTTTTAGATTTAACACTAAAAATATTAATAATTTCTGAAAATCAATGTTGCTGCCATGTCGTAGCCTAAAAAGATAATAATAGCAGATTTTAACATGCAGTTTTTGGGAAGCGGACATTTTTTTGTCCTGAGAACACTGAACATGAGTTTTTGTTTTAAATCTGACACCGGAGACAAAAACATTTCATTGAAAATCAATGTGGCTGCCATGGCATAACCTAAAGAATTATGACTATATCATATTTTTAGGTTTTAACATGCAGCTTTTAGGGAATCTGTTTTTGTTTTGAATCTGACACTGAAGAAATTAATAATGTATGAAAATCAGTGTTACTGCCAAGCACTGACCAAAAATAATAATATATAATATTTTTGCGTTAGCTTTTTGCCCTGATGACCTTGAGCATGAGTTTTTGTTTTAAATCTAACACTGGAGAGAAAAATAATTCCTGAAAATCAATGTTGCTGCCATGTCATAGTCTAAAAAATATTACAATATAATATTTTAACAGCAGTTTGAGGAAAGCGGACATTGTTTTGTCCTAAGAACATTGAACATGAGTTTTTGTTTGAAATCTGTTCCTGAAAACAAAAATAATTCCTGAAAATCAGTGTTGGTGTAATGTTGTGGCCTAAAAAATATGACAATATAAGATTTTTAACAGCACTTGTTGTAAAGATGACATGTTTTTTGTCTTGAGAACAATGAACAGGAGTTGTGGTTTTACTCTGACACTGTAGAAAAAAAATCTGCATTAAAATCAATGTTTCTGCCAACCATTGACCCATGTCATAACTGAAAAAATATGAACATACAAATTTTTTTTGCAGTTTTTTGGTAGTGGACATTTTTGTCCTGAGGTGTTTGAGTGTAAGTTTTTGTTTTAAATGTTACACTGGATAAATTAATAATGTTTTCAAGTCAATGTCAACAAACCAGCAGGCATAATGCAAATATCGGCGTGTCCGAAGTGCAATCCGGCAGCCATTTTTGAAATTTTTGAAGATGAAAATGTTCATTTTCAGTGTGACCAGTCTAGCAAACTTCATAATAATGTAATTTTATTCCATTCAATCCATGCCAAGTTTTTATTTTTAGTTTGCCAGTGCTGCATTCGAGTCACACGCTGACCTTTTCTTGTGCTTGTGCTCATCCTTCCTCTTCCGCTTGAAAGTCGACGAGCTGGTGGTGGGCAAAAAGAAAAGACGGTGCTGGTATTTAACTCTTCCGTGGACATTTGGTGTCATCCCGATTTTTATTTGCAATAGAATGAAGATGGCTGAATAGAGCGGAAATGTCAAAGTGACTCAATAAGTGACACAAGCTGTCCTCGTGAACAAAAACATCCCCTTCAAAAGCCACTGAAGATTTCATTTTTCAATTGACATGTATTGATTGACATTTATTTTACAATAATCTAATGTAATCTGCCAGTGTCATAGCATAAAAATATGTATTAGTATAAATATCATGTTTTTAACAGTAGTTTTTGGGAAGTGGACATTTTTGTCCAGAGGTTCTCATGTGTGCCTTTTTGTTTTAAACTTGACACTGTACAAAAAAAAACTGCATAAAAGGCAATGTTTTTGTCATAACTTAAAAATGTTAAAATATAATATTTTTACCAATACTTTTAGAAATTAGATATTTTTTGTCCTGAGGACATTTTTTTGTTTTAAATTTGACACTGGAGATATGAATAATGCATGAAAGTCAATGTTGCTGCCAAGCATTGAAGCCAAAAAAAACGTATATGTAATTTTATATAATCTTTTTCAGCAGTTTTTGGGAATCTGACATTTTTGTCCTGAAAACTTCGAGTGTGAGTTCTTATTTAAAATTTGACACTTGCGACAAAAATAATTCATAAAAATCAATATTGCTGCCATGTCATAGCCTAAAAAACTCTAGACTATATATAATTTTTGTCATTGCCTAAAAATATATGATGTCGTCACTCACCACATCGTGGTGTTTCAAAACTAATTCATTGATAAACAATCACTGTTTTGTACGCATATGAAAGTATTATTAGTAGAAATATGTTTCCTTAAGCAAATTGTACCTATTCTTGGTCTAAAGTGGGGCATTTTAAGCATAAAAGTGGCTGAACCAAGAAAAATACTAATTTAAGGCATTCAGAAGACATGATATGGAATGTATTCTCTGTATTGTATTATATGTGTTATATTATATTGTTTATATGTATTATCTGTGACATGCCGCTAGCTAGAGTTGTCTGTGTTTAGCTGGGTGGTGGCAAGACAGCAGCTCCTGTGTGAACGTTCGCTGCATATGTGTTCTCTGCTCTCTGGAGTAAATCTTGAGCCGCTCCTTGACCACAAAGAGTGGCATTACAGTGGTATTCTACACTGGTCACTAGATGTCAGTAGAGTTACAAACAGCCACCGCAGGAAGCAAGCTGTCAATGTTAACATGTGAGTCTATGTTATGTCTTAACTATGTCTTATATGTCTTATTGTGTTCACTATATTGGGTAATATGAGAGTATATGTGGCAATCGGGGTGTTTTCTCATGTCTAGATGGCTCTAATAATGTTATAAAACATATTTAGAAGGCCATAAACAGATTTTCTGAGACTTATATGTCGTATTTGTTCTTATTATGTCTACTATATTGGATAAGAGGAGTGTAAAGGTAACTATAGGGGTGTTATTTCACATCTAGAGGGCGCTAATAATGGTAAAAGGCATATTTAGATGGTTATGCCTACTATAATGAGTAATAGGAGTTTAAGGGTGTATGTCTATGTATAGGGGTGTTTTTTTAGACTTTGTGGCGTGAATTAGCACACATTAGCTTGCACACATCCACCGAAGATACCTGTGTTTGGACTTTTTGGAGCTATACCTGCAAAGAGAAATGAGACTGATGGTTACTGACGTGATTATTATTATTATTATTGTTAATATTAACACCTACCGACGGCACTTGCTTTTCTTGGAGCTCTTCTTCTTCTTCTTTTTCTTTTTCCTCAGCGGCGAGAGGCTGCAAGAAGGTGACCTGAGGTGACAAGAGGAAGACACAAATAAATACAAACAGAAGTCTTGTAGGAATTTGGATCAGTCGGACAAGTAGGAGGGACGCACCTTCTTCTCCGCCGCTTACTCTTGTCCGATTTTCTCTTCTTCTTCTTGGGTTTGGGCCGCAGTGACAGCTCTTTATCAAAGGAGGCGCTGTAAGACAAAAAAGCAGACAACTGAAGGATCATTGTGCCTGTAAGCCTACCCGGGGCAAAAAAACACGTTAAATAATTGTGAAATTTTTACAGAACTTAGGATAATATCCCAAAATTGGTCATCTACTCTGAAAACTGCGAATCTGAAAACTGCACATAAAACCTCCGATGGGTGCAATATTACAAAAAAATGCATGCATATAAACATGATGAATGTTTGCTAGCTAAATGTAATTTAAAAAATTACATTTTTAAAGAAGATAAAAATTAAAGATTTATTGCGATGATGATAAATATGTTTTTTTTTTCCCTTGAAAAAATGTCCTCCTTGTTGTTGCCCATCAAGCTCCGAAGCTAACTTGATAGCAGAATCTCCTGAAGCTAATGCAAATCCCTTGCTTGCTTGCAGGCGAGATGGAGACAAAGTGTCCTCCTGCCTCACGTGTGACAGCTGGCTTGAAATAAATGGACCTTCTTCATGTCGTCTGCAGTTTGGGAGCATTAGTGGGCTGAAAATGCATTAGAGCTGATTAGACGGCGCCGGTCCGAGTAGCCTGGCTCGCTAACGAGAACACTTTGTCACTCGTTAACACTTCAGTCGCGCCAGGCCACCATTTGCATTTTTACACTTTGTTTTGATGAGGTGGCCTAAAAGAACCCCAATTAATTGGAAGCCAGTCCAGCAGGGAATATGCATGATAATAATTGCATTATATGTTTTGGTTTTGGCTGTGTTTTGGTTGAAGGTCTTTGAAAGAGTGAAAGACTGAGCGAAAGAGTGACTGTTTGTGTATTCTTTCCATCCACGGGAATATCCAGATTATGTTTTCCTCTCATGTCGGAGTTTTATTGTAGCACTAAAAGCTAAAATCTCGTCAACACTCTAATCTTCCACGAGCACACAAGCAAAGAAATCTCTTCTTACAAAATGTTGCTCTTTCTGATCTCTAATCCTGTAAAGTTGAAAAGATGTCGTGGTGCATCACCTCCTTGCCCGGTGACGGCGCTGACGCCGTTTTTTCTCTGTGACGCAACCGTTCCTGGTTGCAGGAGGAACGCCAGAGCCCACAGTCACCTCCTTACTCGCGCCGCTGTCGTTGCCCGGCGGCCGATACGCCTCCGGTCTACAAGGAAAATCAAAAAACCTAATCATTACATACAGGAATAGAGTAAAGTTATGTAATGAAAACAAGAAAAAATGCAGTAAATCTTGAATAAAAATAACACATTTACATTTATTTATGTTTATATAAAAAAACACACATCTACTGTCAAAATAAATAACAGTTACTGGCATATTTACATTTGAAAATGTTTATGTTTAGGGTGTTAATAAGGCGTATGACAAAATAAAAATATAGTCAATAAAAAAGTAGTTAGACTACAAAGAATGAAAATGTTAGCATATATGGTATAAAGAATGTTGATATTAAAGAGTATCCAAATGTAGATGTTAGAGTATAAAGATTGTAGATGTTGAAGAGTAAGCAGATTGTAGATCTTGAAAAGTATAAATAATTAAATGTAGAGTGTTCGAAATTTAGATGTTAAAGCGTATAAGGAACGCCGATGTTAGAGTATAACAAATGTAGAGGTTAGAGTATAAAGAATCTAGATGTTAAAAAGTATAAGGAATGCGGATGTTAGAGTATAAAGATAGTGATGTTAAAGAGTATGAAGAATGAAGATCTTGAAAAGTATAAAGAATTAAATGTAGAGTATTAAAAATGTAGATGTTAAAGAGTATAAGGAATGTGGATGCCAGAGAATAAAGAATGTAGATGTTAAAGTGTATGCAGAGTGTAGATGTTAGAAATGAAGAAAGGCTTCCCATTCTCCTGGCCAAACAGTGTCAGGGCAAAGTGGAGAGTGAGCACCTAAACGCTGCTTACCACTGAAATGCAGGCAGCGATTGAAATGTATTTATTGTAACGCCATGGAAAAAAAGAAAGAAGATTTCCATCTCGCTCAGAGCAAACAAGGCCACGGGCAGCGCAGCATCTTCTCATTATTTCTACCTAACCTTCAGCAACAAGGCCAGCAGCTGATGGAGCACAACGACGCAAGGCGGGAAATTAAAAGCAGCAAAAGTGATAGGTTTCGTCTAGGCTTTTAAATTGAGGCAATTTATCTTTTGGGCCCTAATAAAATTGCTGTGGACTTCATTAATTTGGCTTAACTTGAGCTTGCAACTGCTAGGGAAACAAAGCCGAGTGCTAAAGAATACGAGCGCAGGGAATATCCGTATCACAATGAACTCAGGATGAGACACACTAAAAGGCTAATCTCACTTGGGATTAGTATACCTCGTATGCCCTTACCCACAATAACTATACAGTATATTATTGTTATATAACAATAACACCCACTTAGCCATCGGGCAAGATGCCATCAACATATCGGTGGCTACTTGCCGATATCTCCTCACATTTTTCCACACAAAACTGAAAATTAACCATTTTTTTTTACATTCAAAAAACACAACTTTGAATAACACAGACATTTACCACACAAGTGGAGGGTTTTTGTGCCAAGCATGAAGAATATAAAGACCAAATAAATACATCATTTCAACATACAATAATCAATAATGATCATTTAAACATAGAAAGAACATGGAAAACAACGCAAAAGAATAAAGACAAATAGAAAAAAATATATAGAAAATAATAAAATATAATAAACACAAAAGGCCTCAAACAATAAGAACAAATCTATTAAATAAATAGAAAAAATATATAAAATTATAAATAAAAATAAACACATATGCCCTTAAATAATACAAAAATATATTAAACATTTACAAAATATATATAAAATAATAAAACTGAATAAATACAAATGCCCTTTTATAATAAGAAAAAATCAAATAAATAAATAGAAGGACATATGTGAAATAATAAAACAACATAACTAAATAGAACAAACATATAAAACAATAAAACAGAATAAACATTCATTCAGTCATTCATTTTCTGTACCGCTTATCCTCATTAGGGTCACGGGGATGCTGGAGCCTATCCCAGCTGGCTTTGGGCGAGAGGCGGGGTACACCCTGGACTGGTCGCCAGTCAATCGCAGGGCCAGAATAATTATAAATCCACTTAATAAAAAAATCTATTAAATACATAAAACAGGGGCTTGTTGGTCTAGTAGTATGGTTCTCGCTTAAGGTGCGAGAGGAACTGGGATAACTTCCCGGATGAGCCCACCAACGTGATAAGCTTGTTAATCAAACACCTCCTTGTAGCTTTAATAGCATCCGTGCAAACATTACAGTTTCCAGGATATGCATTCACTTTAATGTCTATCTGCACAATATGGTGGTGCAAAATTACTTCTTTAATACTTTGGTTAGAGAAATGAATGAGGTAATAAATTAAAGTTAGTCATGTTTTATCAGATAGAATGAATCATTCAACCTGTTCATTGATTCATTGGTAATTCACCCCGAAGTGTTGGTTGCACTTTATTCAAATTTGCCATGAATTGTTGTTTACATGTTTGTTTAAATCCATCATTCATGCATACCCGATTCTCTTACAAAAAGCAATGGGACTTTAGGAAACCTCCCCTGCACTGTCCCGTATCTAGCTATTTATTTCACAGTCAGACTGCTTGAATTTTTGGCTAAAAAATTATTGAATCGATTTAAAGTTACTGAATCGTTTTGGATCGTATCGTTTTAAATGAACCAATATCGTCCTTGAATCGAACCATGAATCTTGAAACGATTTGAATCAATGTTAAAATGAATCGTTACACCCTTATTAAAAGTGAAAGGGAGTTATGACTGTTATCATTTTCAGCCAGGAGGTGTTCTCGTAATTGTGTGTACCAATTATGACAAAGATCAAACCTTGTGGATCCGAGTTCTTAATGTCTACGCTTTTGTTCGACATTCAAAGCAGCGTCCAATCAAAACATCAAAGTCTGTCACCACGCCCCGCCCACATCTTACAGACCAACTGAAAATGCTTTGTGATTTAATGTCACCCATCGGTCTGCTACCTGTTGATGTTCAGACGGGCTCATCTGCTCAAAGTCTATTTTCCAAAATGACCCCCTTCTTGTCGGTTTGGGAATGTTTGGGAACGTGGTGTCTTGAGGCTTTTTTGTGCGTTTTGTCATGATTGACCTCTCCACCAAATTTTGTGACGAGCCATCAAACACTAATTTGTGGATTTTGTGTTTTTTGTCAAGGCAGAAGAGTCGCAGAATGACATAAATGACGTGCTCGCCCCTTCGATATTATTTATTAAGCATATAAACCCTGTAAAAAAACAACGTCCTAATTGTGGTACAATACAGACTTAATCAAAAGCAGGACACATAACAAAGGATTACGGGGAAAGGAGACGTTTGCTTGATTTAATGAAGCAGGCGCTTTGACTGAGCTCCAAACGCGCCTTCCTTCTAATCTGTTCCCGACCCAAACAAACACCCTGAGATTAATCGCCTCACGCTCACAACACCAGGAGCGTCTGGCTTCAAACCGCAGTGCACATGATTTGAGCGAATGCAAACAGCAAGAATAACGGGTAGAAGTAGAAGGGAAAGTTCTCGCCCACAAAGGCGGTGAATCCTAGAAAATCCCTACCGGATTTGTAAAACAAGCCCAGGACAACCAGTGACTGTATATTTTAAGAAAAAATACATCTCAGCTTTGAGACAAAGTTTATTATTATTATAAGCTCTACTCCACTCTTTTTTCTCCAATTTTTTTTGGGTCAATGGTTCTTCTTCATATTATTTATTTACCCAAAAATATTTCTTCCTAAATAATCTTCATTTTTTTTGTCATATTATGATTTTATTCTCATATTTTTATTTTATTCTCCTGAGGATAAGCAGCATGGAAAATGAATGAATGAATAATATTAGAACTGCCCCTGACCCACATATTTTTTCAAAAACTACAACTTGATTTTGTTTTGTGTCATATTACAGCTTTAAAAAAAAAACATTGTTATTTGGTTCATAATATTACGAAATTATTTTCTTAAAATTGTAGATTTTTTTCTTAATATGTTGACTTTAATTTTCATTAAGTTACAACTGTTTTTGTTCTTTTTTGATCTTTTTTTTCTGGCAACATTATGATATTTTCCAAAACCTAATGTTTAAAAAATTACAACTTTATTTTTAAAATTGTTTGGTTTTTGTAATGATTCATCCATCCATCCATCCATTTTCCTCCGCTTATCCGGGTCCGGGTCGCGGGGGCAGCAGCTTCACTAGGGAATCCAGACTTCCCGGTCCCCAGCGACCTCTTCCAGCTCCATCGGGAGGACACCAAGGCGTTCCCAGGCCAGCTGTGAGACATAGTCCCTCCAGCGTATCCTAGTGTTGGAATGCGGCCTCCTGCGACTTCAGGTCCGCAGTTCCCGTGGGTGTCGAGTTGGAGGAAAGGAGACGGCTCTGTGTATTAGATTTGTTTGTCAGGAAATAAATATTCATATCTAAATCACATGGTAGTAAATTAGTCTCCTTTCTTCCAACTCGACACCCACGGGATCTGCGGACCTGAAGACGCAGGAGGCCGCATTAGTGAGAATTGCAGCTCTCGAGAACCAATCAGCAAGGAGATGGTGACCCCCGTTGGTCCGTGTGAAGGTGGCCTTCGCTCTGGATGTTGGCGCCAGCCGTCTGGGACAGGAGGTGGTGTTTTCGATCGGAGTATTCCTGCCTTGGGTAGTTTATCAGTTGTGAGTCAGGTGTTTGGGTGCGTGATTATGGGCGCAAGGTCTGCAAGCTCTATGTGTTTAGTAACTGCCTGTAACTATTGAATATAATGTGACTGCTTAGCCGAATATGAATGCTTAGCGCTTTAGCAGATTCAAATATTTAAAACAAAAACCCTTCACTAGGTCTTCCTTCGGCCTTCTCCCGACTGGGCATGCCTAAAACACCTCACCAGGGAGGCGCCCGGGAGGCATCCGGACTAGATGCCCGAGCGACCTCAACTGGCTCCTCTCGATGTGAAGGAGCAGCGGCTCTACTCTGAGCTCCTCCCGGATGGCCGAGCTCCTCACCCTAACTCTTAGGGTGAGTCCAGCCACCCTACGAAGGAAACTCATTTCCGCCGCTTGTATCCGCGATCTCATTCTTTCGGTCATGACCCATAACTCATGACCATAGGTGAGGGT
>QODF01000018.1:3626464-3785545 GCA_024372805.1 Oostethus manadensis | reverse complement strand
CATCCATTTTCTATGCCGCTTATCCTCATTAGGGTCACGGGGATGCTGGAGCCTATCCCAGCAGACTTTGGGCGAGAGGCGGGGTACACCCTGGACTGGTCGCCAGTCAATCGCAGGGCACATATAGACAAACAACCAGTCACACTCACATTCATACCTATGGACAATTTAGAGTGACCAATTAACCTAACATGCATGTTTTTGGAATGTGGGAGGAAACCGGAGTACCCGGAGAAAACCCACACACGCACGGGGAGAACATGCAAACTCCACACAGAGATGCCCAACGGAGATTTGAACCCAGGTCTTCTAGATCTCCTGACTGTGTGGCCAATGTGCTAACCACTCATCCACTGTGCGGCCACCCAACATATATTTTTATTATTATTTCTTTGTGCAACTACAATAACATACAATTTAAAGTTTATTCTGGTAAAGCTGCAACTTTTTTCATTTTTTCTCTTAATATTTTTACATTCTCATAAAATCTGTTTTTTTACATGGCTGCGGTTTTGTTTGTGTTTTTCAATTTTTAAAAAAATTGAAAAACTCTTCAAATGTACAAATGTTTATAAATAATGTAATTACTCTATTATATGTTATTATGATGTCATAAATATGACTTTTATTCTCTTATATTTTGGCTTTATTTTTGTTATTTTTATAATTTTGTTCTGCAACCTCCATCCCTCCATCCATTTTCTATACCGCTTACCCTAAGTTTCCAAAAATTACCAAAAAAACTTTAATATTTCAACATTATGCTATTAAATGTTTGTTTCTATTAATATTACAATATTTAAAAATATTTATTTTTCCTCATACAATTATAATATAACTCATTTTTTTGGCATGTTAAAATACAACTTTCTTCTCTTAACATTTTTACTTCATTTTCAGAAAATTACAAAGTTTTTTCCATTTCTGCTGTCATGTTTTTTTTACTTCTTCAACTTCCTTCTTGTAAACTCTAGTAATTATTATTTATACCATACAATTATTATTATTATGATACTATTACTATATATTGTTGGCAAGAATTTTATTCCTGTAGTATTTGGACTTTATTCTCATAACATTATAATTTTTCAGCGAGCCCAATTTTTCATTGATTGTTGCAGAACAGCGGGGATGCTGTCACGATCGCATATAGCGAACATGGTGTAACGACCACGAGGATGCAGAGAGCTGGATGCCAAGCAGGTAAATTGGAGGAATCTTTAATAACGGAGCTGCGAAGCAGCAGCAGGAACATGGAAGCGAGACGTACAGAGGGAAAAGAAACAATGGCAATGAAAACAATGACAATGAGCCGACGCCCGACTGGCGCACGCACCTGAACATAAATAGCAGGGAAACAGGTGCACGTAATTAACGGAGTGAAGAAATTAGGAAACGGCCCAGAAACACATGAAACTATGAAAATAATCACAATACAGGGAAACTAACCCAAAGCTGTCACGTCTACGAGACACGAGTTGTGACAGATGCGAGCAAACACGGAAATGCAACTTCTTCCTCACCCGACGGCGTTTTCTCTGCTGAGAAGTCATTTGTTGCTGAAATTAAGGCTTCCCCGTAAATCCTCACAATCTCTGTCTCCAGAGCCCTCTAAGTTTTTTTTTTTAAATCTGTGCAGCAACATCAGCATTAGCACGCACTAAAAGGTAACAATCATCTCAGTCCCAAGAAGAGGTTGCAATCCCAACATCAATTCCAGGGTGTGGTATCCATGCCTCAGGTTGATTTTAGGCGCTAGCTCTCAATTTGTTTCTCTCATGGGCACTAAAGGAGGACAGACATTTTCTGAAACACACCTGAGACCCTAATGAGACATAAAGGGACACTCTTCCTCACGGAAAGGCGGCTATGAAGACAACAACAAGTGCTGAAAGCAATGCACAAAGTGAACCCTCTTCCTGCCTGTTTGGAGGCGAGAGACGAGGAAAAAATATTGATGCAGTTTATTTTTTTTAATTGTGCGATGTGTTGTTGTTTTTTAAAAGTTGTAATTCATTCATTTATTCATTTTCTATGCCGCTTATCCTCATATTTTGTGAAAAACAAATCAAAATATAGTTGTAATTTTTGGAAAGTTAAATTGATAACAAAAATATGTAATTCACGTAATATGAGAATATGAAAATAAAATGAAAATCAAATTTAAAAATATTATTTGAGAAAATATTTGGGAAAAATAAATTGAATATTTGTTTTAAAAACTCACACAAAAAAGGTGGAAAAATCAGCAGTAATTTTACAAAAATAAAATATTGAATAAAGTCTTCATTTTAGCAGAATAATGTAGTTTTAGAAGCTTAAGGTTTAAGATATTAAATAAAAAAGAAGGATATCATAGGTGTAATTTTTAAAAAACAGCAAAATAAAGCTGTAAGTTTCGGAAAATTAGATGGCAGAAAAATGTAATATGTTATGAGATTACAGTCCAAATATTATGGGAAGAAAGTCATAATATTACAAAAAAACCATGTCATTTAATAATAAGAGAATGAAATCAAAATTTTAACAGAAAAAAGGCGTCTTCTGAAGAGACAATTTTACAAAAATAAACTTAATGTACATAATATTATGAAGAAAATACAATGTCTATTTAGTTGTGTAGTAATATTATGAGAACAATAAATTAAAATAAAGTTGTAGTATTTGGAAAATTAGGTAGGGGAAAAAATTGGGAATGAAGTCAAAATATTATGAGAATGAAGAAAAATTGACAAATATACTTGAGAAGAAAGTTGAAATATTTCGGAAAAAGGAAATATTTGCATCAACCCCAAGCAGAAAACAGAAAAACAAAATGAAAGGACGGATGGGGGGCCGGCGAGGGATAAAAGCACCGTTCCTGTTTGTTCACCTCTCTTTGAATTTAATTAGTTTGCAGAGATAGACACGTCCTGATCTGAATGTCCTCGCCGGGTTCACAACACTCCGTGGGGGGGGCTAAATTGTCCAGATGATCTCCTAATTAAGGAGCTTGGCTGGAAGCTGTGACCGTGCAAACACACCAGGATTTACGTTAATATCTCTGTCAGTAAATCCTGAGGAAGTTCTGATAGCAACTGGGAGCGCCTGATGATCAACATTACCAGACCACTGGCGTTAGGAATCTAAAAAGCCCACAGAGGGTAACTTGGATGACTGATGCTGTTTAGGACTTAATTAAGCGATAATAAGTACTGCTAACAGTGCACGTATTTGTTAGTTGCCCTCTGTGTGGAGTTTGCGTGTTTGTGGCTGTTCCTTGAGTACTCAAGCTTCCTCCCACGATCTAAAAACATGCATGTTAAGTTAATTTAAGACACTATATTGTCCATTGGGGTGAGTGTACAAATATTAGATGGATATTGAGTAATAGCAGTGTAAATGTGACTATAGGGGTGTTATATAATGTCTGGAAGGCTCTAATCATTTTAAAAAGTGTACCTAGAAGGTTGAAACTGTTTTTTTTTTATGTTATTTCCTCTTACTATGTCTACTACATTGGATAATAAAAAGTTAAAAAGTGCATCTGGAAGGTAGTAAACAGATTTTCTATGTGTTATTTCCCCTTATGTCTACTATATTGAGTAATATGAGTGTAAAGGTGACTATAGGGGTGTTATATTATGTCTAGAGGGCTCTAATAATGTTAAAAAGTGTATTTGAAGATGATAAACAGGTTTTCCATATTACTTACTCTTATTATGTCTACTCTATTGAGTAATATCAGTGCAAAAGTGACTATAGAAGTGTTATTTCATGTCTAGAGGGCTCTAATAACACTAAAAAGGTGTATTTAGAAGGTGGTAAACGGGTATTCAATGTATTATAGTTACTATCCTGGGTAATAGGAGTGCAAAGGTGACTATATGGCTGTTATTTCATTTCTAGAGGACACTAATAATGCTAAAAAGTGTATTCAGAAGGTGGTAAACAGGTTTTTTTAATGTAATATATCTACTATATTGGGTAATAGGAGTGTAAAGGTGACTATAGGGGTGTTATTTCATGTCTTTTATACTCTAACTACCAAAATATCTGATTTATAAATATGGAATCCTATTTGGTGGAAACTGATTTCAGTGTCATGGTCACATTTCTTTCTTCTGCTGTCTAGGCTTACATGCCGATCCATAAATTCTCTCAACCAAATAGTTTCAAGCCACATAATTTGACGGATTATTTCCACCAGAAGGCCTCGTGTCACTATTAGCCAATCAGCAACGGCGGCACCGCCCCGCCCACGGTTTATTTAACGATTGTGTCCCGATGACAAAACTAGAACAGCATAACATCTTGATTAATTCCCTGATCAGAGTGGGCGCAAAGACGAATAATTATAAAGCGCCGGCCTGCCGTGGCCATCTATCAAAATAAAAGCACCCATCACACATCCTGACGGAACAAACGATCCTCAGAGCTCACTTTGCTGGCAAAGTGATTAGCTAAGACGCACACAAAGGCCACTCAAGGTGACTGGAACACTCTGTCACAGCTCCTAACAGACAGTGGCACAATACAGGCCGAGTGCCACCTCCTTCGGTATTTCTCCCCAATAATGAGCCGGGAGCTTGACACTTGAACGCAGCAGGAGGGAAGCGCATGACAATAATAATAATTATTATAATAATGACAAGATGCCATGGCAACCAATCACATCCATGAGAAGCTTGTGAGTGAGCTGCTCACGAAATACTTGCAGGTTGATTTGCTGCTCTGATTTGATGCTGCCTTTAAGAAAGCTCCGTAAATTTAGCATCTCCGACTTGGACAAGTGCAATGGAAGTCTGACATCATGCAGCCATATAGCATCACACAGACAGACTTAATATCTGTACACCGACACACACACATGCACACAAACAGCCATTATTGTGTCAATTATTGTAAAAATAAAATGGTGACAGAAATTTTGGTGGCAGAGCGCACAAGTGCTGCCAGCATGAGGGAGCTACGGTTCTTTTAGGAACAACACAAAGTCCCTTAGTTAAAAATAATTGGTGCCAAGAATGGTGATGAAAAAAAGCGCAGAAACGCTGCCAGCGCGAGGGAGCTGCAGTTCAGTGAGGGGAAGCACGGATTTTAACATGTGCTGTGACATTATGAAAGAGATCATGTTTCCCTCTTTTTTAAAAAGTGGTAGAATGCATGAGTGTTACCAGCATCAGGAAGCTGCGGTTCATTGAGGGCAAACACAAATTCCAAAAAGTACTCTTTCAATGTGTTGAAAGAGTATAATCCCCACCCTTTGTTATAATAAAATGGTGCCAAGAATGGTTACGATAAGGTGCACGAGTGCTACCAGCACTAGGGAGCTGTGGTTCATTGAGGTGTAACACAAATTCCAACATGTGCTGTGACGTTATGAAAGAGAGCATGATCATCCACTTCCTTTGTTAAAAATTGTGGCAGGAATGGCAGTGGTGGAGTGCACAACTGCTGCCAGCACCAGGAAGCTGTGGTTCATTGAGGGGTAACACAAACTCCAACGTGTGCTGTGACATTGTGAAAGAGGATGATCCCCAACCTTTGTTAAATAAAATGGTGCCAAGAGTGATGGCGATAAAGCGCAAGAGTTCTGCTGGCATAGAGAAGCAGGTGTTCATTGAGGTGTAACAAAATTCCAACATGGGCTGTGACATTGTGAAGGATAGCATTCCAATTTCTCTCTGTGAAACCGCTGCTCCCCTATTGTTGGCAGGACTTGTGGCAAGCTACCATGAAGCAGTCACAATTATCTTGCTACTGGTGTTGTCAGCTATTTAAAGCGCACTGAGTGAGTCAGACGCTGTATTTAGTGTCGGTATAGGACATCATGTGCATTTCTGTGTGTTTTCTGGGTTTGTGTGTCTGGGCTGTCAGTGTGCGGCCGGAGGCTCCAGGATGACATCCTTCCCTGGAAATGCCGCTTCACTTGTCACTCGTGTCACCCGCTGCCGCAGCCTGAGAGGTGGATTCTCAACATCGACTTTTATTCCGTCCAGCAGCTTCCCTGCCAAGGACGCCACTACTAGCAAACATTTGTTTGGGGCGTGGTACGTTCTAATTAAGGCCGATTGTCAGTTAACATCCCGTATAGTCGCCGGGCGTGTGGTCAGCTGAGAGCTCAGATCAGGGGCGTGCTTACTGTTTAACAAAGACCAGGGGAAAAAAATATTAGTTTCTTCTTCCATCTAAACTAATATTACCTACCATGGAATTGGATCCTGAACAAAATAGGTTTGGTTTGTACCCTTGAATCGCTTTTTGGATAAAAGATAGATACTTTATTAATCTCTAGGAGAAATTGAAATGAAATGAGAATAAAATGAAAATGACCAAATGGTTTAAAGACCAAGCTAGACCAAGCTGGCATCCTAAAACGAATGAATTAAAAGAATTGGCACTTTTTTTCTCTTTATTCTTTACTCTTCTGAAATTACAAAGTTTTTCCCCTTTTCCGCTGTTTCTATTTTTATTTTTATATATTTTCTAATTATTTCAACATCTTTATTGTAAATTCTCGCTTGTATTTATGGATTTATTCCCATCATATTCTGACCTTTATTCTTGTCAAATTACAACCTTCTACTCTACCATTTATTTACTTTATTCATTGTTTTGTTTGTTAATTTCATCTCCATCCATCCATTTTCTATACTGCTTATCCTCATTAGGGTTGCGGGTATGCTGGAGCCTATCCCAGCTGACTTTGGGCGGGAGGCAGGGTACACCCTAGTCTGGTCGCCAGTCAATCGCAGGGCACATATAGACAAACAAAGACATGCAACCATTCACACTCACATTCATACCTATGGACAATTTAGAGTCGCCAATTAACCTAACATGCATGTTTTTGAAATGTGGGAGGAAACTGGAGTACCCGAAGAAAACCCACTGAGGACATACAAACTCCACACAGACATGCCCAACTGAGATTTGAACCTCTGACTGTGAGGCCAACATACTACCCACTCATCCACTGTGTGAACCCTAATTTCATCTCTATGCTACTAAAATCAGATTATCGCTCCTCTTGATATTACCACTTTATTCAAGTCAAATTATCACTACTTTTTCCTTAGAATGCAACTTTTTTCTCTGAATATTTTGGCTTTGTTCTTGTGAAATGATGGCTGGTTTTTTTTCCAGATTTTTGCTGTTTTTTTTTTTTTAACTATGTATTTTGTTTCTTCAACCATTTCCCAACCAAAACAATTATTCATTGTTTTTTTTTTGTTTGTCAAAGTAGCATCATAATTTACAAATGCCCAAACAATATTCATTTTATTAGGGCCATTTTTTTTAAACTAGAGGATTTGTTGTAAATTTTTGAGAAAAAATGATAGTTCAGAAAATAAAGAAAAACATTATAGTCATTAAATAATAATACAGTACATACACACTATGTGTATGTACTGTATAATATTTATTATGTATTATTATTATGTATAATTATTAATGTTCTTTATTTGCAGTGTTACAGGACAAAGCGAGACGCTGTCATTCATAAAATATATAAATAAAGCTGATTTATGAGAGAGGGTTATGCATCTCGTGGCGCTTTTTAAATATTCATATTCAACGTGGCGAAGGGGCGGACCGGAGGAGACAGATTCCCGCGCCTTAAACCAGTCAGTTGATTAGCGCAAAACACGCCGACGTTGTCAGACACCAACCGGATGTGTTTACCGAGTCCAATTACCGCTGAAGCGACGCTCGTTTAGGCGCGTAGTGGGCGAGGGCCTGATTGTAATGGCATGTAGCAGGTGCGTGTGCGTGTGCAAGAAAGCGGTGGAGTTGACGTCCACGCAGCGGCAACAAGTAAACGCAACAGTGGATAATTGGAGCTCCGGCTGACGCTCTGCCAAGACTGTAAATTGTCTTCCGTATCACCAAAAAAACAAAAACAAAATTGACACTTTTCCGCGTAGGAGCTCATCATTTTCCACTGCTTTAATTGGATGATGAGGTTGCTTTTGCTCGCACCTGATTGGAGGAGGAGGTGAGGACGATGACTCGCCCTCAAAAAACAGACTTCACAGTCCTGGCGTTTTTAGTGATTTCTGCAGATCCTTGTACTGCTAAAGTGGGAATTGTACCACAATAAACTCGTAACATTATGAGGGAAAAGCCATGTCAGATTAAAGTACACAAATATTTCATAAAAGTCAGAATATTTTGAAAAGCAATGTTGGAATTTTTGGATAATTAGGTCTTTGAAAAAGTTTACAAGAATAAAGTCAAAATATATACATGAAAATACTGCATTCTGATAATAATAATATTATAACATTAGCAGAAAGTTGAAATATTTGATGGACGTTCTTTAAAAGTCTCAATATTTGTGAGACACAACAAACCAACCATGTGGAAACATTTAAAGCCCAAATAACACAGAGAACACAGAAAAATAGTTCCACACAACCGTTTCACTTCCTCTCACCACCCACCTAAAATTGGCACCCTACAGGGAACTGAGCAGGTGAGGTGACCACATGACTCTGTCTGCCACCTAGGTGTCGGCATCTTCACAGATGGAGGCTCAGCATCCTTTTATTTCACATTTTATGTCACATTTTATTTCACAAAAATTCTTCCTAAATATTTGTTGTAATATTATGACTTTATGCCCACAACTTTATTTTGTTTTTTTCCTCATAATATTACAACTTTTGACAAATCACACATTTTTTCTTGAATATTTCAACTCTACTAGTATCACATTCTTTTTCATAATAAACATTACCACTTTATTGTTAAATACATTTGGACTTTTTTCTCGTAGTATTTTGACTTTATTCTTCTAAAATTCCAGCAATTTTTTCCTTTTCCGCTGTTTTTTAAAAAATTTTCAACATTCTGGTTGTACATTTTTCATGACTTTATTCCCATAATATTTAAACATGATTCATTCATTCATTTTCCATACCGCTTATCCTCATTATGGCCGCGGGTATGTTGGAGCCTATCCCAGCTGACTTTGGGTGGGAGGCGGGGTACACCCTGGACTGGTCTATTTAAACATTATTGTCACAATATTACAAATTGATTGTGTTTTTGTTTTTCTGGTTCTCATAATATTACACCGTTTGATAAATAACATAAATGTTTGGTATTTACACGCTATGGTACAAAAATGACATTCGTTTTCTTCATAATATTACAACTTTATTGTCAAAAAGTTTGTCTTGTGTTGTCTTGTTAGAATTTGGCTGTTTTCTCCTAATATTTTGGCTTTGTTCTTGTAAAGGTACAGCAGATGTATAAATTGCATAAATTATGATCTATATACTGTAGAGATTTAATGGGACTTGGAATGGAAGCTAAATCCACACCGTCAGAGCGATCTGAGGGTCATATGACGTTCTCGGCGTGGACCGAATCACAAATCAATGACAGCAGGACCTTCACCTCCCTCAAAGTCGGATAGGAAAATGTTTCATGTGCCAAGTGGGGTGTGGGAGGTGGGGTTTATTTACTGGGGCCATCCCAGGGAGTCCATTAGCTTGTTTTCACGGAAGATGTTTCATTCAATCTACGGGCTGTCCGATAAGAGGGTGAGTGAATTATTTCACTACGCTTGTGGCGCACATTGAGACGACATCACGAGAGAAGAGCGAGAGAAAGGACAAAGGTCATGATGCCCTAAAGTTGCCACCCCTTTTTGCCGGCGTTCATCTCACCATTACAGAGGCCAGCTGTCAATCAGCCTCCATCCGCAGGAACAAATTAGCTCCTACACGCTCCCACCTCTCTCGGCAGGATGAGGTTGTTGTCCGGGATGGCGGCGGTAACAGAATGGGGGGTTGGGGAGAAGGACGCCGGATGTCAATCACTCGCACAGCAAAGTCAACAAGACAACCGGACGCTTCAGTCAGATTATTCTCTTCCTCCTTTCAAGTTATAAATGAAAGAAAAAACTAACACAGGCTTCACTACACGTCTTAAAAGTAAGTAATCTGAACCTCATAGTTTTTCACCCAAAACTTTGAATAAAACTTGAATAAACACTTCATCTTTGGTCCTTTACCTTAAAATCTTAAAATAAAGCCTGCTAACATGCTAACATCAGCATAGTATCCTGTCTAGCCGTTTTTAGAGCTACGAACTGACTAGAAACACTATCATGCAAAGTGTTAGCATGCTAACATTGGCACAGTAGCATTTTTCGCCATTTTGATTACTATTAACATTAGAAGACATGCTCTCATACTAAGTTTTACATGTTAATGTTAGCATCGCTAACTTGATAAATTAACATAATATCCTTTCAAGTTGTTTTTAGGTACACATTTAATAGAAACACTTAGTGCTGTCATGTACCGAGTTTTCATTGTAACATTTGCGTAATAGCGTTTTTAGCAATTACAATTACCATTAAAAACATGCTACATGCTATTTTTTAAGCTAATTTGCTAACTTGCTAACATTAGCATGTTAGTATTTTAGCTGTTATTATGAGTAGACACTTATATAAACACTTAGTGCTGTCAGGTTAGGTGTTAGCCTTAGTGTTAAGTGTTCACATACGCAGACACTTAGCGCTACCATGCTAGATGTTGCATGTTACTGTTAGCATGCGTAGTGGCATTTTACCCATTTCCATAAGTAAAAACATATACAAGTACTTAGTGATGTCATGCCAGGTATCATTCATACATATATTTTATTTCAACATGTGATTACTTTCAAAATACGACATCCGGGGTGCTTGGTTTCCTAGTACCCAAGCGGTTTTGAAGGCTTCATTGTCTTGTTAGAGAGCCGTTCTCCGCATATTGTACAGAGAGGGCTTGGTATGTGATGGTAATGTTAATGGTTTAATTGTATTTGAACATGCAGGTAAATAACATACATCACTTAATACAATCGACAGTTCCACATGTCCAAAAGGAGTAGGAAGAAGCAAAGCTTATTAAATCCTACCCCCGTAGGTTTTCCCTATTTCAATACATTTGTACACTTGTGACAGTGTGTTAAATAGTAGTGCTTGTCATGGTAAATAAATTCTATTGCCGTCCTGATGTATGATGATCTTCTTTTCCTTTCGGCTTATCCCGTTAGGGGTCGCCACAGCGAATCAATTGCCTCCATCTAACTCTGTCTTCTGTATCCTCTTCTCTTGCGCCAACAACCTTCATGTCCTCTTTCACTACATCCATAAACCTCCTCTTTGGTCTTTCTCTAGGCCTCCTGCCTGGCAATTCAAAACTCAGCATCCTTCTACCAATATATTCACTATCTCTCCTCTGGACATGTCCGAACCATCTCAATCTGGCCTCTCTGACTTTATCTCCAAAACCTCTAACATGTGCTGTCCCTCTGATGTGCTCATTCCTGATCCTGTCCATCCTGGTCACACCCAAAGAGAACCTCAGCATCTTCATCTCTGCTACCTCCAGCTCTGCCTCCTGTCTTTTCCTCAGCGGCACTGTCTCTAAACCAAACAACATCGCTGGTCTCACCACAGTTTTGTACACCTTTCCTTTCATTTTAGCTGAAACTCTTCTATCACACATCACACCCGACACTTTTCTCCACCCATTCCAGCCTGCCTGCACACGCTTCTTCACCTCTTTTCCACACTCTCCATTGCTCTGGACTGTTGACCCTAAGTACTTAAAATCCTCCACCTTCTTTATCTCTTCTCCCTGTAACCTCACTCTTCCACTTGGGTCCCTCTCATTTACACACATGTACTCCGTCTTGCTGCGGCTGACCTTCATTCCTCTCCTTTCCAGGGCAAACCTCCACCCCTCAAGCTTCTCCTCCACCTGTTCCCTGCTCTCACTACATATCACAATGTCATCTGCAAACATCATAGTCCATGGAGATTCCTGTCTAACCTCGTCCGTCAGCCTGTCCATCACCATAGCAAACAAGAAGGGGCTCAGAGCTGATCCCTGATGGAGTCCCACCTTCACTCGGAACTCCTCTGTCACACCTGCAGCACACCTCACTACTGTCTTACAGTCCTCGTACATGTCCTGCACCGCTCTAACATACTTCTCTGCCACTCCAGACTTCCTCATACAATACCACAGTTCCTCTCTGGGCACCCTGTCATAAGCTTTCTCCAGATCTACAAAAACACAATGCAGCTCCCTCTGACCTTCCCTGTACTTCTCAATCAACATCCTCAAAGCAAATACTGCATCTGTTGTACTCTTTTTTGGCATAAAACCGTACTGCTGCTCACAAATGCTCACGTTTGCCCTTAGTCTAGCTTCAACTACTCTTTCCCATAACTTCATTGTATGGCTCATCAGCTTTATTCCTCTGTAGTTGCCACAACTCTGCACATCTCCCTTGTTCTTAAAAATGGGCACCAGCACACTTCTCCTCCATTCCTCAGGCATCTTCTCATTATCTAAGATCTTGTTAAACAACCCGGTCAGGAACTCTATTGCCACCTCTCCTAGACACTTCCATACCTCCACAGGTATATCATCAGGACCGAGTGCCTTTCCATTCTTCATCCTCTTCAATGCCCTCCTCACTTCTTCCTTACTAATCTTTGCTACTTCCTGGTCCACAACAGTCACCTCTTCTACTCTTTGTTCTCTTTCATTTTCCTCATTCATCAACTCTTCAAAGTACTCTTTCCATCTTCCCATGACACTACTGGCACCTGTCAATACCCTTCCATCCCTATCCTTCATCACCCTAACCTGCTGCACGTCCTTCCCATCTCTGTCCCTCTGCCTTGCCAACCTGTATAGATCTTTCTCTCCCTCCTTGCTGTCCAACCTAGCATACAAGTCATCATAAGCCCCTTGTTTGGCCTTTGCCACCTTTACTTTCACCTTACGCTGCATCTCTCTGTACTCCTGTCTACTCTCTTCAGTCCTCTCAGTGTCCCACTTCTTCTTAGCTAACCTCTTACTCTGTATACACTCCTGCACCTCCTCATTCCACCACCAAGTCTCCTTATCTACTTTCCTTCCAGATGACACACCAAGTACTCTCCTACCTGTCTCCCTGATCACAGTAGCTGTAGTTGTCCAGTCATCTGGAAGGCCTTCCTGGCCACCCATATCCTTTTTCAACTCCTTCCTAAAAGTCACGCAACACTCCTCCTTTTTCAGCTTCCACCATTTTGTCCTCTGCTCTGCCTTTACCCTCTTCATCCTTCTCACCACTAGTGTCACGATACGTTGCTCGGCTAGCTCGGCGCGGCATGGCGAGAACCCCGGGGAAGAAGCGAGCAGGACGTCAGGCAGGTAAGTGTGGAAAAAAAGAGTCTTAATAATAAAGCTGCGAGGCAGGAAAAAAAACAGGTCCACGGGAAAGCGAAGCACACACGACATCCAATGACAATAATGTCAAAATGGCAAAAATGCAAAAAGGCAGAAAGGCAGAAATGACACCACTGACAGTAATGACCAAAAGATGAACAATGACCCGACCAACTGAAGGTGCACACACCTGAACTTAAATAGCGAGAAGATAACGAGAGGCAGGTGTGTGTAATTAAAGGCGAACATGAAACTAGGAAAAACACAGGAACTCTAACTCAAAACCAAAACTGTCACGCAAACAACACCGGGATCGTGACAACTAGAGTCAACCTACACACCACCATCCTATGCTGTCTGGCTACACTCTCACCTACCACTGCTTTGCAGTCACTGACCTCCTTCAGGTTACACCTTCTACACAAGATGTAGTCTACCTGTGTGCTCCTACCTCTACTCTTGTAGGTCAACCTATGTTCCTGTCTCTTCTGGAAGAAAGTATTCACTACAGCCATTTCCATCCTTTTTGCAAAGTCGACCACCATCTGTCCTTCAGCGTTCCTCTCTTGGATACCAAACTTGCCCATCACCTCCTCATCATCATCTCTGTTTCCTGCACCAACATTCCCATTGAAGTCCGCACCAATGACAACTCTCTCACTTCTAGGGATGTTCTGCATCACTTCATCTAGGTCTGACCAGAATTTCTCTTTCTCCTCCATCTTACATCCTACCTGTGGAGCATACCCACTAACCACATTGAACATCACACCTTTGATTTCTAGCTTCAGGCTCATCACTCTGACACTCTTTTTACCTCCAGGACGTTGCTAGCAAACTCCTCCTTCAGAATCACCCCTACTCCATTTTTCTTCCTATCTACACCATGATAGAACAGCTTGGACCCTGCTCCCAAGCTTCTAGCCTTGCTATCGTTCCACCTGGTCTCCTGGACACACAATATGTCTACCTTCCTTCTCTGCATCATGTCAACTAATTCTCTACCTTTTCCTGTCATAGTTCCAACATTCAAAGTCCCAACTCTTAGTTCTAGACTCTTAGCATTCCTCTTCTCTCTCCTCCTACGGACACACCTTCCTCCTCTCCTTCTTCGGCCAACAGTAATCCAGTTTCCACCGGCACCCTGTCGGTGAACAGCACCGGTGGGGGGCGTTGTTAACCCGGGCCACGTTTGATCCGGTATGGAAGTCCTTTGTCTGATTCGCATGTTCTGGTTTGGCAAAGTTTTACGTCGGATGCCCTTCCTGACCTCTGTATTTATCCGGGCTTGGGACCGGCACAATAAGACACTGGCTTGTGCCCCATTGCAGCTACATTGTCCTGATGTATGATAATCATAATAAATA
Source organism: Oostethus manadensis (assembly GCA_024372805.1). Lineage (NCBI taxonomy): Eukaryota > Metazoa > Chordata > Actinopteri > Syngnathiformes > Syngnathidae > Oostethus > Oostethus manadensis. The sequence goes on along the minus strand of QODF01000018.1, from coordinate 3,770,961 downwards.
ATAATAATAGTGATAATAGTGATGAGTGGTGTATAACGATTGTAACAAAACATTGTTGTAGTACAGACAATGTTCTCACTAGGATGAAAAGTTCCTAGTACAAGTATAAGGTGATAGTAACAAACATAGCATTGACAGTCAAAAAACACTTCATTCCTTGGAGAGTAAATTTTCTAATATGGCCTTGGATGTACACAATATTTCACGACTCTTCTTCCTTGTATTTTGTAGACATCAACTGTTTGTAATGTTTCTTGAAGTCACTCATTGTAGCGCATTGTTTTACTTCTTTACTTAATCCATTCCACAGTTTTATTCCACATATCAAAGTATTAAAAGCTTTTAGTGTTGTTCTTGCATATTTGTGTTTTAAGTTCAGTTTATTCTAAGATCATATTTTACCTCTCTTGTTGAGAAAAATTGTATAACATTGTTTGGTAACTGGTTGATGTTTGCTTTATGCATCATTTTAGCGGTTTGAAGGTTTACCAGATCAGCAAATTTTAATAATTGTGATTTTTGAAACAGTGGAATTGTATGTTCTCTACACAATACAGTGTTTGGAGTGATTTCATTTTATTCAGTATTAAAGTATTCCTTGATACTTTATGTTGTATGTTTTTGATGTGAGGTTTCCAACTCATTCTGTCATCAGTTATGACGCCCAAAAATGTATGTTCATTCACACTTTCAATTTCTTTCCCGTCATTTTGTATTTTCTCACAAGTATCTCTTCTGCTATTACCAAATAGCATCATTTTAGTTTTGCTTAGATTTTTTTATGTGGATATCACCTCCAAGAGACATAACCAAGAAAATCTGGTCAGTTGTCAAAATAAAACCTCGTTCTCAGATAATACATAAAACAGACATGGTTCATTATTTCTCCTGCGGCCTATTCTAATTTGATCCGAGGGCCGGTACCGGTCCACGGATGGGTGGTTGAGGACCCCTGCTTTAGAGCACAAAAGGTCCGATCAAAAGTAAATCTTTAAGAGTGAAGCACCATTGTTACTCATATGCCATGTTTTATTGCAAATAGATCTCTTTAAAGAGTCATCCTTTCATTCGGGCTTTAAATTGAGCGCTCCCGAAATAAATCTTTAATTACGTGACTATCGCAGACACTCTTTCATGTTTTTGCCACAGACGACTCCTCCATCGCTGACGCAAAAACAAAATTTTGCTACAACCAAGCGAGCGATAGCAAAGCCGCTGGAATGAGCACATCTGCCAAAGACACTAATTATACCTTTTATAATTAGCACCCCCCCCTAATCCCAGACAGACACATTTAATTAAACGTGCCGCTAGCACACTAGCACAGGGATTGCGCCAACTACAGGATCAAATGCACTTCTACCAGTCAAAACTCATATACAGTATATTACATAAATCATAAGACAGGGTCTAGGAGAACGAGTTTAGCATGCTAACATTAGCATAGTAGCATTTTCAGACACACTGCTGTAGTGTCACACTCCCAAAGGCAGGATGTGGTTGCGAAATCGACACCTTCCTGTTTTGCCATAAGTTATTCCTTAAATTCCATCGTGTTTCCCGCCTCCGAAACCCAAAATGGAGCCACACAAAGTTTCAAGTGCCAGCATTTTGATAAAGAAGATGAAAATGCGACAAGAAATAACTCGCGGCAAAACAGGAAGGTGTTGATCTCGCCGCCAAATCGTGTCTTTGGGACATTTTTGAGAGTCAACCACTGATGACATCGCAGACTGTTCCGGTTCCAGGTTCCGGTTTGTGATAAAAACATTAGTAACGTGGCATATTGTACGCTAACCGAGGCCGTTTTTAACTGAACTGACGGTAACCGACGTTCCACTGTAAATCCAAAAGTTCGTCACGGTGAGCCATCCGGTGCTATGACTTGAAATGAGGTGTTACAATGCCTCATATTTACTCACTGGTATCTTTTTCCATCTCCAAAAGGACTCAACAAACTTAACAGCCAGAAACGAAGCATCAGAACGTCATGAAAGGGCGCTGGGTACATTCGGCGTGCGGTCACGCCATCAGCATTCCGAATAAGTGACATCTCGTGAACAAGCGGCACAAGTTTTGACGTTAATGGACTTCAAATGTCAGCGCCCTCCATGCAAGCAGGTGCGCTGGGGGAGTAACTGATGTAAAATCAACGAGCTTTGGCTCGCATTTGCATGAATGTTTCGCTGTGCACTCAGCAGGAAAAATGATTTTTTTTTTTCAACATCCTAGGACTGTGGAATCATATTAGACATACAAAGCAGGTTTACCGTCTTCTAAATACAGTTAACATTATTAGAGCACTCTAGACATGAAATATAGTAAACTACTGTATAGTCAACTTTACACTCCTATTACCAATAATATAGGTTAAAGTTAAACAATAGCAAACATAAGACATTGAAAACCTGCTTACCACCTTCTAAATATGTTTTTAATCATTATTAGAGCCCTCTAGACATGAAATATAGTCACCTTGACCCTCCTATTATTGAATACAGTAAATATAATAGGAGAAACTAAGACACAGAAAGCATATTTACTGCCTTTTAAATACAATTTTTAACATTATTAGAGTCTCTAGACATGAAATAACACCCCTATAGTCACCTTGACACTCCTATTACCCAATACCTGTACAGTAGACATAATACGTGAAAATAAGAAATAAAACCTGTTGACAACTTTTAAGTATTTTTTAAACATTAAGGCCCTGTAGAGATGAAATAACACCCATATAGTCACCTTGACACTCCTAATACCCAATATAGTAAACATAATAAGAGAAAATAAAACAAATAATAATATATAATGTATATAAGGTTTCTTTTAACTTTCAGTTTTATTGTCCAATCTATGTAACATTAGGGACACCTAGTGACCAATGTAGAATACTACATATCATCGCAACATCTAAATGCCTTGAATGTCTGTATTTGACTTCATTTAGCCATTTTTTAGACTTGAAAATGCTTTAAAATACATTTAAAAAAATAGGTCATTTAAACAATACATGTCAGAGAGAAGTCGTGAAATTCCAAAGTGGCGAGTAGTGATGGCCAGCTCTATACTGAAATGTCAATACGTCCGATACCAACTGAAATTGATTCTGAAATGAAAATATGGATAGTTTAATACCCGCATCATGTTTGTCTGTTGAAAGGACGATGGATGGCAAACGCATTTTCATCGGTATCATCGACGCCAGTCAGGATCGGAAAGGAAATCCGTGGTATCGGCGAGGGACTACTGCGTAATTGGGTTTATTTTCTATGCTACTGTCCCTTGAAGAGATGGAATAAAAAGCCTGCAGACTCGAGGGAGGTAGTGTAACAGTACATGCGCTCCATTTCCATCCCCAACATGCCATTCATCTTGTCAGTTCTGAGTGAGAGGAGGAAAGCAAATGGAGGAATAACTCCTCTTGATGCCACTCAGCTTCCATTATGGCCTCCCTTTATCCTTGTCTTGCGCTTCCCTGCCATCTTCTCACAGCATCTTTGATCGCTCTTGTCATTTTCAGCCTTTTTTTAGTCCGAGCAGATTACCCTTCCAAGATTTTGCCTCCGTCTTTTGTTTGACTGCCTGTAAGGGACGCACGGCTTTGATGTCGTCAGCGAGGAACGAAGCCAAACGCGTCGCGCTCACGATCGCAGGCCGCGTCTGCACAAACATGCATGTTTTCAAATATGCACTTAAAAAAAAAAAAGGGTCACTGACATGAATCATAAAATTTGCTTAAATATATTCTTTGTAATTATATTCTACATTGTTCCATACTGTAAATGGCTGTGAGGAGATCTTTAGATACTGCAACATGTACTGTATAATGCTTTGCAGCCTTGTCGGTATCATGGAATAGTGTTTAGAAGACATTATGTAAACAAGATGTGACTTCTATTCTGTTGGAACTTTGTCGTCGGTTTTTTTCCCCTGTTTTCCGGCGGAATAGCACCCTTTTTCCAAACTGCGTTTATAGCGTACTTTCAAGCCAAATGCTTCTTGTGAAGGTGTTCCTTCAGAGCAGTGAAATGATCACTGCAAAAAACAGAACTGCAGGAGGGCGTCCATCTGTCTCTTTCTCTGCACTTGCTTTGTCCATTGTTGTCACACTAACATTACAACTGGGATAGTGTTAACATTCAGCAGCAACACATCATTTTGGCATGACTACTGAACCAAGTCCACCATCCACCTCCAGAAGCATTTGTTGATTCTGCTTTTTGCAAATTTACAGTTTGTTTTAAAAAAGTAATTACAAACAACATAACATATTGTTGATGAATCATGTCTAGGACCCTTTAATGCATAAAAACACACTAAATAATAACAGTATCATATGGTACTTATTGTACTTTATGCCAGAGGGTCTTTGTGTGGGCCTTAGGGATGATTGGATACGCATCTAGGGCTATGTTCACGCTGCATGTTATCATGCCCAATTTTGGATTTTTTGTGTAAATACTTCTAATGTGTCTGGCAAATTTTTAAAAGTAGTGTACAATATTTCAAATCATAGCATAAAAAATGAAGACATCACGGTTTTCATTTCATTTTGTGGTCTCTGAGGTCGAGGAAACCAATAGACATTCATCAGGGGCAAAGATGGCAAAAAACGCAACTTTTCCAAAGGGGTCGATTGTCGGCTGTATTTTCAGGTCCGCGGCTGTGAAATCGCATTTTTTCACTGTCAATGTCACTTTACTGGTCTGGGAGTTTGGGGAAATCTACCACAGATTCACTGAGGACCACAGCGAGACCCAAAGATGGGAAAAAAGGCAACTTTTCTGGGGGTCATTCTTGTCTCCATGGCAGTTCCAACTGCTTTCATTTCTGGGAGAAAAAAAGCATTTGACTGAGGATTTCCTCTGTCAAACTGCAGCTATGATGTGCTTGGGTGCATGTACTGTGCATGCCGTATTTTGACGCATTTGTGTCACGATGCATCCGTCCCGTTATCTGGCTCGCCGTCATCAACTTTTTATTCCTAAGCATCACAGCAGATGGTATATCCGCAGACACAACGTTCTTTAAGTTGATATTTCCTCATGGAGACAAACGTCCTCCATGTACTTTTGGCTCCGCCGCATTTGTTTTGGGCTATTATTTCCAAATAAAGCCAGCAAGCACAAATTAAAGGTCAAGCGTGTCCCCATGATTGATTCATGCTGCTTCTGCTCGCTCCATTTTACTCAAGCTCTGCTCTGAAATGGAGGATTTTTCTAGTAAAAAATCTGCTGCCCTCAGTCTCCTCTTGGATAAAATTATCTTTTTACAAAAAAAGATCCCTTACTCTCCCCTCAAACATTTAACTATTTCCTTCATTTCATTTATATTTATGAAATTGTTATTTTAATCCAGAAACATACTGTATATAATGTTTTCCTTTATTAAATTTCCCTCTATGACAAACAACCAATTCAAATATTTTTTATAAATTACTGTTAATTTGTATTCATTTAACCGTTTTTCTTTCGTTTTAAAATAAAGTTTGACTATATTTCTTTAATGAAAAAAATTAACCAATTCATATTTTTTTATAAATGACTACTAGTAGTAAATAGAATTTGTTACTATATTTCTTTCATAACAAAAATTATCCAACTGAGGTCAATATTTTTTTTAATCACTTTTTGTAATGTAATTTGTTATTCCTTAAAATTATGTTTGACTTTATGAAAACAAATAACCAATTGATATTTCTTGATAAAAATACTATTAGTTAAAATTATTTATGAAATTGTTATTTGAAAAAAAAAAATTAAATCTTATGTGACTATTTTTCCCTTATGACAAAATTAACCAATTAAGAAGTTATTTATAAATGACCATTAATTAATTTTTATGTTTTTCAAAATTCTATAAATTTAAAATGTTTTTTGTGACAAAAATGAACCAATTAAAATATTTTTTACTATTCATTAATATTTCTATTACATTGTTCTTGCAAAATATTTTTTTAAATTATGTTGGACTGTATTTTGTTTGTGACAAAAAATTACCAATTATGTTTTATTAATTAAATGAGTTACTGCTAATTAATATATTTTATTCATTCATTCATTTTCTATACCACTTAAATTGTAATTTAAAAAAAAATCAAATTGGAAACAGGTGTCAGGTGGAGAGGCCGTAATTTCCTAAAAGTGAAAACTTTTATATGATATAACTTTAATAATAATTTGGAGTGCATGAGAAAGTGGCAAGGAAAATGCTGCTTCAATTTATTGATACGACAGAGCAGCAATAGAACCAGTTTTGCAATAAATAGTGTAGTAGGTAGACAAAGCTACTGGATGCCAACCACTCGTGATACATCAGCAGCTACAGCCATCATTAAAAAAAAATATATATATACTACGCTGGGAAGTTGCCCACAGCCTGCATGCCTGTTTTCTGAGACCTAAAATCATTATTATGGTAAATCAGCTCTTAAAAATACAGACAAGGTCTGCGGCCCTCAAACATCTTATTAAGCCCGAGGAAAGGGAGAGATTATTTTTGAGCTCTCCATTAACGGGCCCGGCCGCCGTCATCCATCACAGCGGGCGACGGGCGTTCAACGCATTTCACAAGTTGGCGGCACATCTCTCCCAATCTATAGGAGCGCCGTCGCAGCCAAAGCCATTTCTCACCAATGTGCTCAGAGACGCACAAATGCCGACATGCGCTCCATGCTTGTCATCCATCAGCACTTTAATGGCGATTACTGTCACGCCGCACCGCCTTCCACGCCACGCCCCGTGTCTGGGTACACTGGTGGGAGCCGTCTGGACACAAGTCATCTGACAATCTTTGACAGGTCTTTTTTTTTTTCACAAATCCGAAGGGTTCCACTTTGGTTTTCTTACCGATATCGTCCACAACTTTACCCGTACATACAGTATACCGTGTATACAAGACCAACATGACAAATGCTATGCACAAAGATAGCAGTATTTGTATTTTACTATGTTAATGGTTATATTAACTATTTGCTGTTAAATATTAAAATTCTTGTTTTCAATGACATTCCTTTCCAATCCAGCATTCTACGTATTTCACGTTTGAGCCTCATTCTTATTCGTGCTATGATTTATGCAAAGTGTTTCTAAAACATTATGAGCACCAAGCCGGAGAAAAATCAATCATATTCCTCCCACTTTCTTTCACAGGTTCTGGTTCTAAGTATGTCCTAAAAAAAATCAGGCTTCAGTAGCCTGACATCCTAAAATAACATCACTTTTTCATCAAAAAACTACCATCTCATCAACAAAACTTGGTAGCTGCAAATACTTTATTCTATCAGTCCATCTCTAAGGACATGATTGGTGGTTGTTTAATCTAAAAAAGTTCATTAAAGGATGATGAGAAAATTTCCTCATCTCCCTCACTTGCTTGCTCTGCTTTTGCGACACGAGAAATGTTTGCGTTTGGAGTCACAGGTTTCTTTTTCAGAAGGCCATTTAAAAAAAAAAACTGGCTTTGCTACGCATCTTAAAATAAATAGTGTTCAAAAATCATATCAACTTCACTTTTTTAAATACTTAAAGTATTTGCTTGATTATTAGTCATGGTGTACAAATCCACATCGCTAATTGCACTCAAAAGTTACCCCAACCTCATTTTTTTCAAACTACCATATCATCCAGCAAAGTATTTGCTTCTTCCTGTCCATCTGCAAGAACTTCATTTTTGATCATTACATCTAAAAACTTCATTAAAAATTCCCCATTGTGCAAAAGTGATGATGTGCTAACAGTAATATACACCTTGGGGGTGTAAAAATCCACTTTTGAAAGACAAGGCTCTCAAATGCTTGATTCTGGAGTCACAGGTTCCGGTTTTCAGAAAGCCTTTATTTTTTATTTTTAAAGGCTTCACTACGCATCTTAAAATAAATAAATGTGTTCAAAAATCATCTCAAACTCACTTTTTTCATCAAAAAACTACCAAGTCATCAAGGAAAGTATTTGCTTCTAACTGTCCATCTGCAAGGATGTGAGAAAAATCAATCATCTCCATCACTTTTTGCTCCACTTTTAAAAGAAGCACTCAAACACTTGGCTTTGGAGTCAGTTCAGTTTTCAAGTCTTCAAAAATCAGGCTTTGCTACACATCTTAAAATAAAGCCTGGAGCCCAAAAGTATTTTTTAAAACCAGAAAACTACCAGATCTGTCCTTGCTTCCATCTGTCCATCTGGAAGCACTCAGTTACAACCCTCGACTTCATTAAAGATCTGTTTTGATGCAATGCTGATTTTTTTAAATGACGCATGCTAACAGTAACATTTGCCCCCTGATGCTGTTTAACAGCATCAGACGAGAGAAAAAATTACTTTTGAAGAGCAGGAAAAACCTCCTTCCTTGTGAACGTGACAACGGTTTTATTTTCTCATATTTTTCGCCACATATAAAAATGACATTGTCAACTCTAGATGACTTTTTTTTACGTCCATAACCAGATGAGCTCAGTGTTTACACGGCCACCACTTTATGAAAAAACGCAGGCTTCTCTACACATTTTAAAATAGACACCCGCAGTTCTGCTATATGTCCCTTAGACGTTGGAGTTGAAAGTTTGATCATTTTGCTGTTAGCACTTTAGCTCACATGGCTACGCTACGTGTTATGCTGGTTGGGTGTGACACGTTGGACGCAGCGCAGCCCCTGCAGCCACAAGGGGTTGATGCAATTACAGACGATTAACATGTTCCAGGCAAAATAAGATGAAGGATGCTATGAATATAAATTTGGGGTTTTTTTGGCCACTTGGGGGAATCATCCCGGCGGTGATGTCGCTGCACAAACACCTCAGAGGCATTTTACACTCTGCATTGTTAAGCGAGCAGGCCTGGCATGCACACACACACACACACACACCATCTGCCACAGATGCGACCAAATACTGTCTAGCAGAAGTGAAATAGCTCCTTTCACTTCCTCTATTTTGTTCCTTGGATAAACCCCCATCCTCCCTGCTTGTCCCCCACAACACCACCACCACCACCTAACCCCCACACCCTCACACCCCCGCCGTCTTCCCAGGTGAATAATGATGTTTCCACATGGAGGGGAGAGGCCTGAGGCGACGTGTCTTGATTGTCTAATCCAGGTGGGGAAAAAGCCAAATTCCAACAACTCTCTTGTGTTTATTTGCGGCCTTTTCCTCATTATTCCAAATCTGTATCACCAGGAACCCCCTTCCATTTCCCCCCCGTCAGTAGACGGCGGGCTTCCGAGGCAAATTAGCGGCACGATGTGTGCTCGGTGGAGACATTGGCGGCGCTCTCTGCTCGCCATCAGCATCACTGTCAAGACCGCGGCAGTTCAGAATGGACCGCCGGACAAGCGTTTCATTCTAGGGGTGCCGAAAGCCGAGGAGAGAGCTGTGCCTCCCCAGAGACTCGTTTCACGTCTTTGAGATGCTGCACTGGAACCCGTATATGGTGACGCAGCCTCACATCAACATTTACGTCAAACAGCTCGTCTCAGACTTGCTACTGATCAGTCAGCTAAGGGGTACACGGCGGTGTGGAGAAGCACTACCGCCACAAAGGTCTTACTCGCTCATTGAGGCCAACCTGTAGGCCGGAGGAACCGTCCAGACAGGCCAGGTGCTCAGGGCCTCTCTAATTCTGGTTGTCATGACCTCCATACCTCCATTGGGGCTGCTCAGACGAGGTGTCTGATGTGAGGGCTGGGTGTCCGGGGCCCATCTCAACATCAACACACCATTTTCTCAGAAAAATAACCTCTTTGTTTCAGTTTTGGTCGCTTCTAATAACCACGTGGCACCGCCATTAACAACCCATTAAGGGCTTCAGTGCCAGCTTCCTTGCTGCCTTGCTGACGCTCCGGATGAAATGGGCCGTTCTAATCGCCATTAACACGTCTGAAAGGAAGCCGGCGTCACGACACTGGTAAAAGATCAGCCAACCGAGTCGCGTGAAACAACGGAACGGCTAAGACTCGGCAACCGTGTGGACTAAAAGCAGGGCGACACGGTGCTTAACCTGCAATGACAACGAAAGCTTCAGGAGCACATTCAAGGTTCTTCCTCGGGGTCAAGCAACTTTGTGAAATGCTGTACCAATCAGGTCACATTTGCCATCAGTTACTTTTTTCAACAAAGCTAACTTGCCTTTTTTGGTAAACATCAAAAACAATTTACAACCTTCAACATACACAAATGCATACACAAAGAGTTCCAAGTTGACAATCCAAATGGAGCGTTTCACTGACGTTAACAGGTTTTTCTGTACACACGGATAGCATACGTTTCCAGTGACGCTTCAACCACTTAACGTACGGGACGTTAAGCATCAGTGAAGCCAACGCCTGTTTTCATAAGCGTACAAAATGTAAGTCTTCAACTAAGCCGGCGTCCATGATAGTGCGAAGCTGCTGTGTGTATGTCACATTTAGAATTACCCAATTTTGTAAACATGGGAACACTTTTGTGTCTTAGTGAAACTAATAAATTTGTTTCCATAAACACCAAAGACAATGTCCAATCTTCAGCAGGATTAACTTAATCATTGAATGACGATTCCGTTTTTGCTTCCTTAACGTCAATAATCAGCATACACCTTTTCCTTTAAATGTGAACACCGAAGACATAAAATCGCAGGGGTGGTCAAAGTGCAGCCCACGGGCCATAACATGCCCACCGAACGTCTTAATCTGGTCCACCAGGCATTTCCAAAAACTTTGAAAAGTGTAGCCGGAAACATGCCTTGCAGCACGTGACCCGAGGGGAAAGAACTTTCCGGGTGGGTACTCACTGGCTCAGCCTGGTGCGAGCGATGATGCTGGCCACTATGACGCTCCCTGGCCTCGGTGTGGCCACCGCCTTGAAGGTTCCCTCCCAGAACTTCTCAAAAAGCTGCTTCTGCTGCAGGATGGCGGCGCTCTCCGGTGGCGTCTCCAGGGCAAGCGAGGCGCCGAGCCGGACCGAACTCTCCGTTTGCATCATCCCGGTGTTCTCGCCGAGTGCGTCCAAACGGGCCGGGGAACGTGGCTGAGGAGCTGTCCAAGTACTGAAGCAGACCGTGTCACCCCCGCCTGCCGGGTCAGTGTGTCAGCGTGTCCTGTGTGAGCGGACAAAAGCCCCCTTCTCCCAAGGGGAGGTATTGTTCTCTCAAATGAGGGTAGCGGTAAAAAGGGGTCCGGGCGGGGGGTGAGATCGGGTTTCCTTTTCACATCTGCCGCCTGGAGAGTTTGGAGTCTGAGCACTGCCGTTAGAGGCGAGCTGTCCTGAGAGGCGTGTGTCCTTTCACAGGGCGGATTGTGGGGGTGCTCCGGTGGCGGTTTCGGGAGGAGAGTCAGAGCTCGCGTGTGGTGTCCGGCGTAGGCGAGCTTCAGCGTGCACGAGTGACAATGAAACAAGAGGCTCAGTGGAGAGCCGCCTGTTTTGTGTCTCTCAACCAATGACGTCAAATAGGGGAGGGACTGGTGGTGGCGCGGGCATTTCCTTTCATCCTCTCTCTTTCTTTGACCCCAACATCATCATCATCATCATCACTTCACTTCTCCCCCCAGCTTTTTCTTTGTGTTCTTCCCCACGGACCCTCCATTTTGTCAGCTGGTGTTTTTTCTATTACAAAAATCATAATAAATAAAAGAAAATTCTTCATTTTTTGCAGCTTTATGCAAAAAAACCATCATTCTACACAAAACTTTGGAAAGAAGAGTTTTGGCGCAGATGATTCAAGACATTTTTTTTCTGAAAAATGCAGTTCTCAACATTTCTCTTAAATGTTCCAATATGTCTTTTATTTAGTCATAGATTTTGGACAATTTCTCTTTTTTTTTTTTTTTTTTCAAGAAAAAAAAATGCTGTACATATTTTACATCTCATCTTATTTTCTTATTTTATTTTTGTCTTTGAATTATCTTACTTAATATTAATGTAAAACTTACAAAAATACAATATCAAATTAAAAAATATAATTGTTTACTGCTTTTTGCATGTTGCTTGTAAGTTCCTCATGTACAAGTCACAAGCGCCAAGTCTTTACTTTCAAGTTACAAGCAAGTCCGAGTCAATCTTTATGTGAACCAAGCAAGTCAAGTTGAGTCACTGCTTTTCGTCTGCAAGTTGTGTCAAGTCATACATGTTTTAATTAGGCCAGTTTTAAAGAATAAAAGTTTAAAAACAAGAGTTATAAACTTTGACTTTTTTATTACATATTTGACAACAAACAATTTGTAGGGCCAAACAGAGCTGAGTTAAAAAAAACAAAAACAAAGACCAAACAATAAATAAATGAATAAAATTAGTTGTTCTAATAATTTAAGATTTCGAGATTAATATTACGAGATTTAAAGTCGTAATTTTACGGGACAAATTTTAATATTAAGTTAAATTATAAAAAGTAGTAATTTTTCATGTCATAGTGTCATACATGTCCGAGGGAAACTATAGCATAGTTCTTCAGTGGGGAGGAGAACTTCCCTTTGGCTTCAGACAAGCTTTTATTTATAACATGACAGCAAACCAGAGCAGTTTGCCAAAACCAGGTTAGCATCATCTCACTGCTACCTTCTACTACCCCGCCCCTCTACCTACGACACTGCCTTTTATAGCAGTCTCAGGCAATGCTTATAAAATGAAGTTACGACTTCTATTCCCGTAAAGTTACGTTTTTACTCTAGTAGCATGACAAACTTTTCTCGTAAATATACAACATTATTGTTGCCAATATGTAAATATGGCAACATATCAAATATGTAATAAAAAAAGTCTAAAAGTTTATAAATCTCTTTTTTAAACTTTTAATCTTTAAAACTGGCCTAATTAAAACATGTATGACTTGACACAATTCTCAAAATCTTGATGATTTTAATGCTTCATTTAACAGGCATTGCCCGAGACAGCTATAAACACAGGGGACTGGTGTGACGCTTGACCCGAGTCAAAGGTTAAATTACGACTTATTTTCCTCCAACCGATTTCAAAAGGCTGGAAGCTACATGAGGAGAACAACAAAACTTCAGTGGTAACTGAGGCTCTTTAAGAAGAAGAGGATGAATAAAAACAATGACTTTTCTGTTATGTTACAGTACATTACATGTATACATGTATATTTTGGGAAATTGGAAAATTACAACAAAGCGTTAAACCAAAAACAAGTAATTTCAAGTCAATTAGCTCAAGTCCGAGTTAAGTCTAAAGTCAAGAACATCAAGTCAAAGTCAGCTCGAGTCTTTTTGGAACATTTGTCAAGCAAGTCAAAAGTTCTAAAAATTGTGAGTCAAGTCAAGTCATGTAACTCGAGTCTCCCATCTCTGCTTCTTTAGGTTAATTTTTTGTAACGTAGCATTAGCCTCATAATATTTGTGTATATAATGACTTTGTTATGAATTCGTATTATTGTATAGTTACAAACACCTGTGGATTAATTTGAGAGAAACAACTTCTGTATGTACCCTGAAAACGATGTAAGTTTATAGCTACTACACACACACACACACACGCACGCACACATCAGCATAACAAAGAGGAGCATGTGGCTGACACAAACTTCCCTTGGGGAGGCTTTTCCCGTTCGTTGGCCCCATCCTCCTACCTCCTACTCCTCAGCTGCACTCTACTTTGCACAAGACACTAGACAAGGGCCTGGTGATATTGTGGTAGCATGCATGGGAGCTGCTGGTACTAGGGTGCTGCGGTTCATAGAGGAGAAAGATGAATTGTAAAAAGGTCTACAGTGACAACATGAAACGAGTCAACACGCGGCAACTATTGTCTAAATATCTGGTTAATATTGTGGTAGAGTGCATGGGAGCTGCTGGCACTAGGGAGCTGTGGTTCATTGAGGGGAGCAAATAATTCGAACACGGTCTACTGTGACAACATGAACTGAGTACTATTGTAGTAGTGTGTACAAGTGCTGCTGGCACTAGAGAGCTGCGGTTCATTGAGGAGAGCGATGAATTCCAACACTGTCTACTGTGACAACATGAAATGAGTCATATTGTGGGAAGCTGTGGTTCGGGAACAGGAAAGCTCAATTCCACCCAACATGCCTGTGACTGTGAGCGTGACCCCGCCCCCTCTTCGCGGGGATGGGAATCAGCAGCTCTCGTGCATGTTATCACAATATTAGCCAGATATTTAAACAGCAATGGCCATTGTGTGTTGACTCGTTTCATGTTGTCACCGTAGACCAGGGGTCACCAACGTGGTGTCCGTGGGCACATGGTAGCCCCCGTACGGCCGCATGAGGTGCCCGCAAACCTGCTTTTCATTTGGGTTTTCAGTTAATTATGTGGAAACACTAGAAAGAAATGTATATACAAACCATTTTTATTTTGTAAAAATAGCTCTCACAAAACGTTGGTGACCCCAGACGTAGACTGTGTGGGAATTTGTTTCCCACAATAACCCCCACTTCTTTGTGCCAGCAGCACTCGTGCACCCAGCATGATAAACAAACGCACTTACTGCTTGCTGAGTAAGTTGAAGGTGAAGGCGTGAAGTCCAACCTCGGCAGCAACAGCACCGAGGCCTTGCTTATTGCTCAACAATTTTGAAGACGATCCATGGAGAAGCAAGGCCCAGTAGAGACTTTTGGGCGGGGACATGCTAGACTCTGATCCGCCACAGCTGGTGACGCTGGGCCGTGGCGGAGACGCTCCCTTCCCTCCAAATTAAATCTCTCCCTCAGTGTAAACAAACCGCCGGCTCTCGGGAAGGAACAAAGACAACGGACAGTCGATCCACTCCAGCCCCGGAGGACACGGAATAACGTTCATTTATGGTGACGCTCACGCCAGACCAAAGAGAATGTTACGCACGCTCCCCAACGACAGGCTGACATGACACAGTCTGAGGGGTGGGGGTAGAGGGTATTGGGGGCATTTGTCATCCACTTCCAAACGTTTGTTTTAGAAGTCAAACACGTAACTGCGTGTATTGATTGTTTTCAGTGGTCCGTTGCAAGCTTTCTTTTTAAATTTCTTCAGTGTTCAGCATCGCCTAGAACCGGTCTAGGACCCGAGGAGGTTTACACTGTCAGAATTGTTGAAATCTTGTTTGTTTTCAGTCACATTGGCCAATAATCAAACTTAATGTTGTTTTACATTAAACCAGGGGTTTAATTATCCATCCATCCATCTATTTTCTTCCGCTTATTTAATGTCGCGTCGTGGGAGCAGCAGCCTAAGGACGGAAGCCCCAACTTCCCTCTCCGTCCAGGTCCTCTCGGCGGATCCTGAGGCATTCCCAGGCCAGTTTAGAGACCTAGTCTCTCCAACATTTCCTGGGTATTCCCCGAGGTCTCCTGCCGGTTGGACGTACCCTGAACACCTCCCCAGGGAGGCATCCTAATCTTTATTTTCCCTCGGCCAAACGTGGCCTGGAGGTGGGGCACGATGGCAAGCATCTGGTGGCCAGGCCTGCACTCATGGGGCCCGGTCGGGCACAGCCCAAAAAGGCAACGTGGGTCCCCCTTGCCATAAACTCATCACTTGTGAGAGGGGCCAAAGGGGTCGGGTGAGCCAGGAAGATTTGTAACTATTTACAGTTTATTTATCTGTACAAACCACTGTGTGAGTCTCTGGAACCTGCATCTTTGAGGCATGAATAAAACTGCAAACACATCTGCAAACATTTCCATATTCCAATGCAGTGGAATACTTGCTAGCATGCATACACATGCATGTCATATAGAAAGTCCAAGAGTTTTTACTTGACAACGGCACCAAAGCTGCTCAGATTTGACACGTATGTGCTTGTCTGTCCCCTAAATGGGAGTACATTTTGTGGTGATTGGACCAATCACCCTCAAGTCACAGCAGTTGTTTTGAGGAGCATCTAGGGTTAAATCACAGCACCACCATGTGGTGTATTTGTCAGACAAATAATAGCACAGGCAACACGTTGGGGTTGCATGTTTTCATAAATTTTCAGTCTCTTATGTGCAGCGCTGCATGAGTAGGGTTCCACTAGGAGGTGTCTGTGGTGGCTACAATAACCTTTGGTAGGAGTTGGTATTGTTCCAGCACAAACACGGCTGTGGAAGCACCTAGAAGGAGTGGAAGTGGAAGCTAGCAGGAGTCCTGCTAGCCAGATGGTCAAGATGCTTTGCCCCCACCCCGGAATACCGGGTCGACCTTGAGGCCCCCGCACCACCACTTGCAGGTTTCAGCTTCAAATTGTCCTTTGTTCTCAATGACTTTTGGCACGCACGCTTGTGGTTGAGGGCCAAGTGGAAGCATCAAGCACATTCTTTTAGCTTTGGTGTATTCTTCACCCGTGTTCGTCCTTGTCATGCTCCTTTCTACAGCCTCCTCGGAGCGGGAGGTTTCTTTGAGCATGTGCCCTCGCGAAATAAAGACCCTTACACGAGCGCTCCACTTTGAACGCACTCCCAGGGATCGCCCGCAGTGCTCGGCGAGGTCGGAAAATGAAGACGATGAGGATAAAGACTGAATCTCCTCTAATTGATGGCTTGTCCGGCCGCAGGCGTGTGTGTGTGTTCACTCGGCATTCTAAATCATTTTAATGGACCACTTGTACTGGAAGAAGTAGTGGCTAAGAGCAGGATGCATCGTTGACCTCCGGAACATTCATTTTCTATGCCGACTAGGGTCACGGGGGTATGCTGGAGCCTATCCCAGCTAACTTCGGGTGAGAGGCGGGGTACACCCTGCAGTGGTCGCCAGCCGATCGCAGGACACATATAGCCAAACAAGCATTCACACCTATGGAGAGTCACTAATGAAGCTAACATGGGTGAAGACGCCGGAGAACTCGGAGTACTAGGAGAGAACCCATGCACGCACAAGAACATGCAAACTCTAAAATTCAAACCCAGATCTGCAAGATGGCCAACATGCTAACCACCAGGCATACAGAAGAACCCTGCATGTGTTTCGCTACGCCGCCAGACATCGCTAATTGCTGCAGTCAGCGTCGGGAAGTATCTTTGGTGTCTTTATGATCCATCAGTTTGAAAACCCTCCACCACTAAAGAACAAAGACTCTGTTGACCAGTTTTGTGTGATGCTTCACAAAGATGGCCATGGGTAGCGTCCGCACGAGTGCTGACAGCGCTGAGGAAGCTGCGGTTCACTGAGGAAAATCAACAGGGATGGAATATTGATACGACTACACAAGAGCGAAGGGAAGGATTTATGCTCTTCTGTGTTGGAATTCATCTTTCTCCTCAGTTCTGGCAGCACGCTGTCATGATCCTGCTTGGCTGCAAGCAAGGTGTGATTATCTTTCTCCAGACAAAATATTCTGGCAAAGTACCTTTGCCAGATCCTGTGATTGCAGCTCAGTTCTCAGTTTTTTTTCGCTTCCAGGACTTTCAGTGGAAGCTCAATCAGCTCCACACGGAAAACCATGTCAGTTGCCATGGTGTTAATGACACGCATCTCCCGGAAAAAAAACAAAACAGACGGGAACTCTGAAGTCAGTGTTGTAGGCGGCCTCGTTATAATTAGCTTGAGATTGCTTCCGTTCTCTCAGGGCTTGAGAGAAATTTCATATTTTTGTGTGCGTGCGTGTGAGGATTGACAGCGGTGTTGGAACACACCTCATTAGATGGTAAATATGCGACAAAACAGCAGGATTCATGTTGCAAAAAACCCCAGCAAATTATTATTATATACTGTATATAATCATATTTTTGCAACATTGACAGCTGTGGCTGTAGGCAAACTCCTGGTAGTTTTTTTCTAATTTATGCCACACTATGGCAGTACCTGCATTAACTGCAGTAGCGTTTGTGAGAAATCCTGTTGGGAATACTCTGGGATTATGGGGTACCAGATCACCATTCCCTGTATGAGCAGTGTCAGAGTTTGGTTGGCATCGCTGCCAATAAGTTGGACTCGTTTCCAGTGAGGGTTGGACTCCACCGGTGCTGCCCTTTGTCACCCGATTCAGGGCAGTCCTTCCGACCAGTAGAAGGACATGTTGGAGAGACCATGTCTCTCAAGTCACCTGGGAACGTCTGGGCCACTTTAACTCGGATGAGTGGAAGAAGGTGGATGGAAGATGGCGGTAGCTAAGTTTGAAGTCTCATCCAGGAGCTTTATCTAGAAATATCCACATACATCGTTTAGCTAACTCCAGAATAATCCTACTACTAGCATGCACAAAAAAACGTGACTAATGACAGGAATAAGCGTGCAAAATGTTCCTATTTGACACGGCCTCCCGTCGCACTCCCATTTTTTCCTTAAATCCCGTCCCTCATTTCCATCTTCCCCTCAGCAGCGACTTGGAAATAACTTCGTTGCACAGCAATCGGGATGCAATTAACACAGAGGCCAGCTCCATTATTCCTCACCAGTGGAGAACTTTTCTCCCGGAATGAGAAGATGAGCCGATAAGAGTCGTCACGTGACGCTCGGGAGTGTGTATGTGCACCTGTGATGGTGACAGGGGGTGTTATGGGTCTGCAGGAGCGAACCCTCGGACGTGTACAGAAGAAGCAGGTTTGAGGCGGTGTATTTGTTTTTAATATAAACAGCAAGAAAAACAGAAGGTGATGGTGCGGTTGCACAGGAACGGGGATTGCACCATGGGCAGTGGAACACACACGGGCCTCAGGATAGCCAATGTGGTAGACCGGGTCACGGAACATACCGTCTGGGAGACGCTGGAGCGAAGCTGGATTGAAGTCCAGTACTGCAGGAACAACAGGAGGGTTGGCCAAGAGGCCGTGCAAGTCCGTACGTGATCCCTCCCGAGTAGAAGAGAATAATCCAGCATCTGCCAGGTGCGAGCCCTCTGCGTATAAGGGGTGTCCGCAGATTACGTGCAGGTGCGTCCCGTGGCCCCACCTCCAGTTGCCGTGGCAGCTCCTGCAAGCCAAAGCACACGCCCAGGAGAAGGCAAGGGAAAAACAAAAGACAACACAAGTGAACGTAACAGAGGGGGGAGGAGCAATAATGGCAGTGTGGTATTTACTTCCTAGACATTTTACACTAAATCTGTCAATTCATTCAAATACCTTTTACTCTGAAGGGTTAAGCCGACGGCCAGGTTGGAGATCAAAATCAATTGGAGGGCGGGACTTATTGATTGAGGACCCACTCAGGTACCTGGAAGTGCTTCTCACACTTTTAAAACGACACAAACATCCATTTGCTGCAAAGCAGTATTAGCATGCTAACCTCAGCAGAGTAGCATTTTTAGCCATTTTCATTAGCCATTAACATTGGCCGGTATCATGCTAGGTTTAGTATGTATCTGCCATATACAGTATATATTTATAGAAGCATTTATACCTCAAAATTTAATTTTTTCTTCTGTTTACTGTACCCAGTGTGGGTGCAGTGTGTACGGTAATGTACTATGTGTGCTATTTTATTTTCTGGGGGTTGAACTAAACAATCAATCAGTAAAAAAAGCATGTTAATGTTAGCATTGCCAACATGCTAACATTATCGTAGTACCTTAGAGTGTTTACATATGCAGACAGTGCTACCATTCCAGGTGCCGCATGCTAATGTTAGCATACTAACCTTCTAGCTGTTTTTAGAAGTACAAACTTACATTTGAAGCCTTTTTCATTTCTGTTAACATGTGTTAACATTAGTGTTAACTACAGCAATCATGCCAGCTTTAACATGCTAACATTAGCATTTTTAGCATGCTAACATTAGCCTAGTAGTATTTTCTGCCCAGTATTGATATACGCAGGCACTTAGTGCTACCATGCTACGTGCTGCAAGCTAACGTTAGAATACTAGCATTTTTGGTCATTTTTAGAATTACAAAATGCTTAATGCTATCATGCTAAGTGTTACCATGCTAACAATAGCATAGTAGCATTTTTAGCATGAGTGTTCAAAGACAGACACCTATTGCTATCATGCTAGGTTTAGCATGTTCACGTTAGCATTGCTAACATGCTAACATTAGCATAGTAACAGTTTAGCTGTTTTCATGAATAGAAATTAAAAAAATATTTAGTGTTAACATGTTATCACTAGTGCCCTGCGACTGACTGGCGACCAGTCCAGGGTGTACCCCGCCTCTCGCCCAAAAGTCTGCTGGGATAGGCTCCAGCATCCCCGTGACACTAATGAGGATAAGCGGTATAGAAAATGAATGAATGAATGAATGTTATCACTAGCATGCTAGTATTAGCATTAGCATTGTGTCTGAGTATTAACACACTCAGACACTTAGCTCTACCATGCTGGGTTTTTCCTGCTAACATTACCAGCTTAGCATTGTTAGCATATTAGCAGAGTAAGTAGAGACTTACTTAAACACTCAAGTGCAGTGTTGACTTTCCAGTGAACTCCAACTTATTTCAAACAAGTCTTCAGACTGAGCATAGTTTTCTCGCAGGTATTTTCTGATTACTTTCCCACAACGTTCTCCTGGGTCGGCTGGCTGGTTCTTGATGTATTCCACCAGCTGCGAGCGGTCACGATCATTCCCAGCGGGGTCGGACGCGGGAGAGAAATGTCTCTGATGCTGTATCTTACTTTGATTGATAGGGGATTTTTTTGTAACTCCCTAAAATCCACCTCCAGACGTGTAAATGCATCCTTTAGACTCGTATAAAAGATGGCTGTGATAAATCCCTCTGTGACCCATTAATGCCAACCACACATGAGAAAACTAATCCTGTTAGAGAATTTGGAAATAAGGCCGCCGTCACACACAGTGACCTTCATTTTGCAGCATGTTGACCTACTTAAAACAACAACATCAATAAAGCACGACATCACTCCGTGGAGCGCAAGACCTCAGCCAAGGCCGACTTCCTGTGGGTGGAAGGTGGCCCGATACTTTTGCTGCGCTCCTTGGCGGCTTATCTCAGCCATCTTTGACTCTCAGCGGCGTCTCCCGATAACAAATGATAATGGACTCTGCTCCGTCATGTGGGAATTTTGCAATCAGGCGCGCTGCATGACGCACGCACACACGCGCTTAAATGCCGTTCGACATCATCAACAACAGCAGGCGACACGCCGCTCATGCTAATGACGCCTGCTAGCAAAGACAAGGTGGGACAACAGACTGTTTAAAAGATCCCCTGCTGGGCAAAAGTGACTTTTTATGAATCTTGTTCAGGTCATGTGACCCTACAGCCAGTCTACCAGCCCACCCAGGTGAGGAAAATCATCTCCATCACTCGTTTGCTTCATTTTTGAGGTTTTTCCCAACTTAATGAAAAAAAACTCCTACCTCCAGCCTCCTGTTGGGACTCCTTTTGGTCTTGATGAAAACACAGGCTTCGCTACACATCTTAAAATAACACCTTTACTGTTAGTTGTTGTTACTATACAGTGTATGTATAGATCATTTAAAATCCAATAATTTTTTCAATTGCAATACACGCACACACTGGTTACATGTTTTTCATCAGGCGGGCTCGGCTTCCTCTGAAAAAGGTTGTGTTGGAAGAAGAATACAAAAAAAATAAAAAACAAATTAGTCGCCTAGAATTGAAATATTCAAGATAAAATACATACAATACAGATATTATTAAAGAAGAAAGTGCGAACATTTGGAAAAATAACTGTAAAGATCAAGAAAAAAGTTGCAATAGGAGAAAAAGTCCTAATTGCATTTTGGGTGCTGTTGGTTTTGTGGGGGGTGTTCCTAATCGTTTCTCAATCATTTATCAATCATTGTTTTGTTTTGTTTTTTGTTTTGGCAATCTTGTTGAACTCTATTCTGAAATCTGAATAATTTTAAAAAGAAGTTGTAATATTATGAAAAACAAAGTTGTACTTTTTGGAAAAATTTGTTTGCGGAAAAAGTTATGTTAAAATATTATGGGAATAAAGTCATAAAAATATGAATCAAGTTGAAATTAAAAATGTAAACAAAAAAAACAAAAAATTGAATAAGTTGTCATTTTACAGGAATAAAGTCAAAATATGAAGAGAAAAAAGCTGCAATTTGTCAAAAATAAACTAATATTAGTATGAGGAAAAATAATCTCATTTTAGTAGCACAGAACTGAAATACTGAAGAAAAAGTACATCACTTTAAAAAATAAAAGTCATAATATTACGAAAGATTATTTAAGCAAGAAATTGAAATATTTAGAAAAGGAAAAAAAGCAACAACAATAGAAAAAATCTGTAGTAATTTTACAAGAATAAAGAGAAAAAGTTGCAATTAGAGAAAAAGTCCTAATTGCATTTTGGGGTTTTTGGTTATGTTGGGAGGTGTTCCTAATCGTTGATGAAGCGTAAATCACGTGAAAAGTTACAGTGGGATCGTTTCATGGCTGAAAACGTCCACCACGCTAGACAAACATCAAACTTTGCTTTCATCCGAATCTTGTTGGACTGTATCGTTTTCTCCGCCGGCCCGTGGGAGGAAGCGCAAATATGTCTGAGAGACGTCATGGCGGACTAATGGCAGCGAATCAGAGGCATCTGCTGCCTCACGATGCCAGCAGCTTCCAAACACCACATGGTCGGCATCGCTTGCTCATTTGCTATTTTTGGGCTCCTGCACACATCAGGGCCTAAAAACACACTCCGTGTCAACACACTTGATAAGCTGTGGGACTTTCCAAAATCTTAGCACAGCGGTGCCTCGGTTAACATCCAAAATTTCTGCGAAAATTTTAACGTTAAACATCCAAAATAGCGTCGGAATTTTGGGCAACAGCATTTTCCAAATGTTCTGCGTTGGATTTAGATGAGAGGAAGTGTTGAAAACGCCACTCATTACCACACAGACCAGGACCTTCAGCCATGAGCAGGGGTCGGCAACCTTTACCATCCTCTTCCAGTAAAAAAAAGAGCTTTTTTCTTCTTCAAAGCCTTCTCTGGCAGATGGCGTCGGATGGTTATTGGACTGCACTCGGCACCAGTAACAACCTTCATTTGGGCCCTGATGGTCCCGTGAGCCTCAAGATGTTTTTAAAAGGACCTAGCATGATTTTTCTGCTAAAATGTAATGTTAGCACTGTCGCCACACAACAGCATCGCATGTCCCCGCGTGATGCTGATGTATCGTCTTTAAGGGAACGAGTGCGGAGTCGCTGTGCAATATTCAAAACACGACACCGCAAATGTCATTTATCACTGTCGCGTGGACAGACGATAGCATCCGCGGCGCTGATGCGGCTCTCGTTTGCGCTCCTGCGGGGCCCGACGCCGAGTGCTTTGTCTTGACAAGACGGCCGCTGGCTTTCATTTAGCAGCGTTTGCATTGCATGACGACTTGAGAGGCTTTCAGATGCATTCCACTGCTAACAGGCTGCATATATTTCTCCACGCAGCCAAGCATGCATCAGTGCTATGCAGGAAAACATTAAAACAATGTTGAAATACTAAAGAAAAAAGACTTTCAAAAATGTTATAATATAATCAGAAACAACCAAACAAAGTAATGTTTTGTAAAATGAAAGAAAATGAAATCCGAATTACAAGAAAAAAATTGACAAAAAGAAAGTAAAAATTGAAAAAAATGCTACCTTTTGTGAGAATGAACTTGTAACATTATTAGGAAAAATTATGGTATTGTTGTTAGATGGAGTTGAAACATTAAAGAAAAAATGTTATTTTTGGGTTTTTTTTTAAACGTTATAAAATAATGAAAAGCAAACACCACAAAATAAGGTTGTACATTTTTGAAAATTTAGTTGGGGGGAAAAAATATGATGGGAATAAACTCTGAGACGAACACTCACCAGAAGAAAGACATTTATTACAAGACATTTTCAGTAATTGAAAAAAAACTTCTTAAAGCTGGAATATTATGAAAAACAAACATATAGGGAGGCACTTTTAAAAAAAATTAGGTTGCGGAAAAAGTTATAATGCTAAAGCTTATGGGAATAAAGTAATGAGTACGAGAAGAAAGTTGAAATAGTTAGAAAAATAAAACATAATAAAATTAATACAATAATAAAAATAAATAAAATTATTTAAAAATTGTTATTTTTTATATTATCATAAAATGATGAGAGACAAACACAACAAAATAAAGTTTTACATTTTTTTTTAATGAAGTTGGGTAAAAACTTCCTTTCTATGTTGCTAAGAGAAATCCATGCGCCCAGGAGGGAGAAGTTGCAAAGTAAAGGCACAAAATCACATAAGGATTGTGGATGAAGGGCAAAATACCCCCACCCCAAACTGCACTTTTCCTTGAAGTCATAAATACTTCCTTTTTTTTGGAAATCTAAATAGAAATTGATCTGATACAAGCGCAATTGCAAATCAACACCTTCCTGCAGGAAGATGATTTGACAAGGCGTACAATCCCGCATACTGTATGACTGTAATTAAATTTAAAATGACTTTCATAACTGGGAGAGGCATATTTATGGAGTACCAAAAATAATTATGCAAATTATGGGTGTGTCCATTATTCATGTTTTTCATAACCGCAAGGATCTACTGTTGCAACACATCATCACCAAGCCCAAAGGCCTGCGGCTTTTAGTTACATTTTCCTGTTGGCCTGGAAAGCAACCATGTGCGACTGCCATAATAAAAATACCACTCACTAGGTGTTTGGCTGTGTACAATAAAAACACTTTATGTTGCATTCGTGCGACCACAGAGCTGCAGTAAAGAAAAGTGTCGACTTTTTATTGCAAAGGACAAAAAAAATAACAGCCATCTCTTATGAAGCTAAAAGACAAATACATCATTTCACGGAGTGGGAACCCTAGGCGTCTGTGGACTACATGGCTGAAAGACCAACAAGCTTCCCCTTCGGAAATCTTTGCACTTTAGTAGAGGGACAAGGAACTTAACTTGCCAAAGTTGTAGAAGGATGCAGCTGGTACCATCGGAAAGTCACTTGACGAACATGGTTTTATCCGCTTCGTCAAGTTCTTCACTGGCAATAATCCATGGAAAGCCTAAATGTTGGTTGGTAAACTTCCTGATGTTCGTCAGATAGTCGGTTGGTAGTAACGCTATGGAGCTGAGGGAATAAGTTCATGTCACCTTTCAACGGCCTAACATTATAATTACATTTTAATCGGAGCAATATACAGACCCTGTCCTGGTTGAGGTTGTTTCCAGCTTTGTAGAAGAACGTGGGTAGTACTATATGGAAGCTCACCCCTCAAAATGAGATTAGGGTTGGGTTATAAATGGTTTCATCCCTATACAGCCAGTCGTCTGCTAGTTATGTTTCTTCTATGTAAACAATACCTGAACACGCTACAATCTTACCAATCCGTCTTCCTGACATTAGAGGACAACGTGGATGTAACCCTGGAAAGTTAGACCCTGCAAATGTGGGCGTGGACCTTCTTGCCATTCTTCCACAGCCTTCCGTTACAATTTCATTTCACTTGTAACAATCCACGGATCCTTAATGTCCTGGTTCAGGTTATTCCCAATATGGTAGAAGGACATAGCTAGTAGTATAATTGGAAGGTTCACCACCAAAAAACGATTGGTGGTCAGACATGGTTTCACCCCTACATGACCACTCGCCTAGTCAGTATGTTTTGGAACCAATACATAAACACCTAAGAACATCCCAAATCCCTTTTCAGAAACTTCCTCACATAGTACAACATGGTTTGTAACCCTGGAAAGTTCAACCCTTCAAATGTTGGAGTGAACCTTCATGCCATTCTTCTACACCTTCCCTTACAATTGTATTTCACTTATAACAACACACAGATCCTCAACGTCCTGGCTCAGGTTCTTCCCAACCCCGTAGATTAACATGGGTGATAACACTAGAAAGTTCACTTCTCAAAATGAGGTTAGGGTTAGGTTAGACGTGGTTGTATCCCTATATGACCAGTTGTCTGGTTGATACGTTTCTTCTATGCAAACAATAGCTAAACACGCTAAAATCTCACATATCGGTGTTTGTAACCCTGGAAAGTTCTTCATGACCTGTCAATGACTGAGTAAATGGCCACATTATTCAAGAATAATAAGTTTGGGTGTCTGATATGAGAAGCACAGGTGGCATCGGTTCTGTGCTAGAATATGGATGGATGGATTAAAATGGATCAAATCTGTGATTTCTGCCATTTTTACTTTAAGCAGGGAAAAATTCGACATAAATACATTTTAGTATGTCAAGAAAGGTCTGACAGCCAGAACTAACGACCCCCAAACCATAGACTCCGTACCCCTCATCTACAGACTTCTATTCCAGTTTTATTTCCCTTGGAACAGACCACAGACCACCAAAGTTCTGGTTTGAGTTCTTGTTGTAGAAGGAAATGGTTAGTACTATTGGGAAACTTAACGTGGTGTCATAGACGAGGTATCTTCAGGGAAAGACCATTTGGCATTAAGTTTTTCAATGCACGTTCCTAAACTTCCTGACATATAGAAGAACACGAATTGTACCGCTGGAGGCCTAAACTTATCTGAGGGTGGGTCGCCCAGACTTTCCTCTCCATGGCTACTTCGTCCAGAATCTCCCGGTGGATCCCGAGATGTTCAAGGGCCAGTTGAGAAACACAGTCTCTCCAATGTGTACTGGGTCCTTCCTGAGGCTTCCTACCGGTCCGATGTGCCCTAAACCTACCTATAGAGGTGTCCGGGAGGAATCCAAACCAGATGCCCAAGCCACCTCATCTGGCAGTAGTTCTACTCATAGTTTCTCCCGGATGACACTGCTTCTCACCTTATCTCTAAGGGAGAGCCCAGCCACCCTACGGAGAAAACTCATTTGGGCCGCTTGTACCTGCCATGTTGTCCTTTAGGTCACTACCCAAAGATCAAAACCATAGGTAAGGGGAGGAACATAGATGGACCGGTAAATTGAGAACTTTGCTTTTGGGCTCAGCTTCCTCTTCACCACAATGGACCAATGCAGAATCTGCTTCACTGCAGATGACGCACCAAACTGCCTGTCCATCTCGCGTTCCATCCTTTCCTCACTCGAGAACAAGACCCCGAGGTACTTAAACTCCTTCACTTGGGTCAGGATCTTACCCCTGACCTGCAGATAGAACTCCACAAACTTCCAGGTGAGAACCACGGACTCGGGTTGAAGGTGCTCATTCTCGTCCCAGGTACTTTTATTGTAGAAGGAATCTTTCTTTGAACTCCGATTGCGCTTAAGAAGAGGTGAACTTACAAAACATTCCAGCATTCAGTGTGTCCCTTACTCTTGTCAAAATGCTGAGCTGCCAGTCAAGTAAGGACATACAGATAAGGGGAAGGTTCTGGTGATATACGTCATTGGTATTCTTCAGAAGCCTCTTAAGCTGTAGCTCGATAAACAAGAGCAGCCTCTTCTCCCTCAAACTGTAAGCACGCACGTCCTGTTTTACTTGTCAGTACTCACGACGTAGTCGATGTTGTCGGCATGGTTGGTAGAAAAGACACTCGGTCCAACAAGAGTTGACAATCACGGCCCGATGAAGCAAGCAGGACCATGTTATCCACAAAAAGCAGCTGTTTTTTCGGCCTCCCATTACACTTTTAGCAGAGCAATTTGAGCCATTTGATCCATGCATTCATTCGTCACTTGGATTCTTTCAATTGGCCCCTGAAAATCCCAGATTGGGTTCTTCTCAGCGTTTTAGAAGGAAATGATGGAGTGGTACCGACGGAAGGCTTCCCCCTTCAAAATCACATAAAACTCCGCGGTCGCTGTACCGGACCGTCGTGGTGAAGAGAGAGCTGAGCCGGAGGGCAAAGCTCTCTGTTTACCCATCAAACTACAAACCCACCCTCACCTATGGTCATGAGTTATGGGTCATCACCGAAAGAACGAGATCGCGGATACAAGCGGCGGAAATGAGTTTCCTTCGTAGGGTGGCTGGACTCACCCTTAGAGATAGGGTGGGGAGCTCAGAGTAGAGCCGCTGCTCCTTCACATCGAGAGGAGCCAGTTGAGGTTGCTCGGGCATCTAGTCCGGATGCCTCCCGGGCGCCTCCCTGGTGAGGTGTTTCGGGCATGCCCAACCGGGAGAAGGCGCCGGGGAAAAACTAGGACAGAAGGGACTATGTCTCACAGCTGGCATGGGAACGCCTTGGTGTCCTCCTGGTGGAGCTGGAAGAGGTCACCGGAGTCTGGACTTCCTTACTGAAACTACTGTCCCCGCAACCCGGACCTGGATAAGCGGAAGAAAATGGAATGGACATAAAACCATTCCATCCAACAACAAACTGCAGTCTAAGTTGTTTGGCTTTTCCGTGCATGTCACGGCCCGGATAGTCATCAGTGACACGATTAAAAGTGCTGAGTAACGCATCCTGCAGGGGCCGCCGCCGTCCCTTGTTAGTGCGTCGCATCCTCCGTGGCCTGAGGACGGCGGAAGCTGTCGTCTCTCATGCAAGCCTTCGGTGTCAACCTTGCAAAAGTTTGGATTTTTTCACCGTCGTCACCGGCTAATGATTCCCGAGAGCGTCTCCTTAATGTCGGCAGGGTTTATCGTACGTCATAGTTTACCCTCTGAATCTTTGAAGCATGTTTGCTGGGGTGTTAAATGAGTCCAATTAATTGACTCTCATTTTTTATTTGGGCGACGTAATCGCTGGATAATGGGCTCCCAGCTGAAGGGGTAGATGCTAATTTCATGTCAATGAACACTATTCCTGGAGAAGGCGGCGGCCGCTGACAAGCACGCCATATTGCTTTCATTTGCGGCGCAATTAAAGGCTCTCGTCATACGTCTTCATCAGAAAGGCTCTAATTAAGTAGGAAGTGCTGCCTTGGATCAGAAACGCTGTCAAGCTTATGAGAGAAACAATTTACCATCTTGGGCAGGCTCCATCATATAAATGCGCCCCCTTTGGTTTGTGCTCAAAATGTTTATTGCGGATGATTGGTTCCGGACCCGACCAAAAACTGAATATTAACGGAACATTAATAAACTGAATATTTGTTGCCACCTTGTAATTATGCTGTTAAATATTATTAGAGCTCTCTAGACATGAAATAACACCCCTACAGTTTCCTTTATACTCCTATCACCCAATATAGTAGACATAATAAGACATTTAAGACGTAAATAAAGCCCATGCTTGTGTGTGTCACAGTAAATTTTCTCCCTAGGGGACTTTGACGGCGGGCGGACAGATAGGACAGGACGTGACGTCAAAGGGTCAGAGTTGGCTTTGAGCTTCTCGTGGGTTATGGCCACAACTAGAACCTGTGATATTGTTATTATGATTGTGCCTCATTTAAAACTGCACCAATCCAACAATTACTGACACCTTGTGGCCGATGTGGAATACTACATTCACAATTTGAATGCCTCTTCTGCCTTGTATTTGTACTTCACTTCATTTAGTTTTTTCCTTTTTATGCTTGAAAAAAATGCTTATTCTGGGCAAAGAAAAAGGGTTTTTTTTACAATTCAATAATGTATGAAATAATATATTTTTCAGTAATTTAAATATTTATCTAATTAATTATGAAATTGTTTAAATGCATTAATTTGCGAAAGCGTGCTCCTGCATTTTGCTTGAAGGCGGCATGTTTTTCAACCAACCTTGACAGAGATAGCAACATTCCCTGATCCTGTATTTAACGTTTCTAAAATAGAGGGAAAGACAGTGGATTTGTGGTCCTGGAAGCTTTTAGGAGTTTGCAAATGTAATGGAGTGAAGTACTTTTGCTAAATGGATCTTGCGGATCATCAACATCTAGAGGATATCTCTGATGTGCTCGGTTACTGTTGCTAGGCTAGGACTGGAAGGTTGGGGGCAGGGCAGACCTGCCCAATGTGTTTTGCCAGCGTAAATCACGGCATCGCAAGCGGCGGTTTGTCGTTCCGAGCTGACGGTCGGCCTTGAACAAGGATCGGCGGCAATGCGTCACGAGTGGACGTCTCGGACAAGTGCTTTAATTGAAAGCCACCGGCGGGAGAAGTGCCGTTGAATAGACGATGGCGGGGGCGAGTCACCATGCCAGTGACGTTGAAAATGTGAGATTTTTGAAAGAACCTTGACTTTTTGTTCACCGTTTTCTTCTCTGCATTCATGAGTCACTTTGCTCAAAAGGTAAGAAATCTGCTAGGCGGGCGACGGAAGACTCTTTGTTTGCATCTCCTCCAAAACCACCTTGACTTTCCACCATTCTTCTCCTTCCCTTGATTTCTTTTTTATTCAACACTCCCACTCCTACATCCATTTTTTATTTGTCCTCATCCTGTCAAATGTCACCGGCACACATGACCCCTACCAAGTGCGGCCCACAGCTGTCTTTTTATTGGCTCACAGCACATTCTAAAAATATAATTTATCAAGAAAACTAAACAAAAAAAAGTCAAAATATTAAGAAAAAAAAGTTGTAATTGTCACAGTATCGTCGCGGGACGGTGTAACGACGCCGAGGATGCAGAGAGCTGGACGTCAGGCAGGTAAGGATTGCAGGAATCTTTTAATAATAATGCTGCGACGCAGCGGCAGGAACCAAACAACGATACGAGAAGAGGGAAAAAGTAACAATGAACCGACAACTAAGGGTGCACACACCTGAACTTAAATAGCAAGACAGTATCGAGAGGCAGGTGTGTGTAATTAAACTAGGGAGACAATCAAAGGAGGCAAGAAAAAACATGAAACTTGATCAACTGTCATGAATAAAACACCGATCGTGACAGTAATCTGACATATAAAAGTCAGAATGATTTTTTTATATTTTATTATTTATATTATTTTGTTAAAAGACTTTTTTAAATTTAGGTCATAATATTACGAGAAACAACAAAATGAATACAGTGAAAAATGGGGGAAAAAACGGAAAACATTGTAATGTTAAATCAAAATATTACGGGAATAAAGTCATACACACAAAAAAGGTAGAAGAAGGAAGTTGGAAAATCAATAACAGAAAAGGGAAAAACTTTGCGAGAAAAAACTTGTAACATTCTGAGAAAAAATGCTATCATTTTAGCAATAAAGAGTTGAAATATCAATCCATTCACCTTCTTTGCCGCTCATCCTTCCCACGCAGGCAGGGGTATGCTGGAGCCTATCCCAGCTGACTTTGGCCGAGAGGCGGGCTAGGCCCTGCACTGGTGGCCAGCCAATGGCAGGGCACATGCAGACAAACAAGCATTCACACTCAAAGTCATAATTACGGAGAATTTTAAGTCGCCAACTAAGCTAACATGCAAGTGTTTGGAAGGTGGTAGAAGAAAACCCACACACGCACGCACAGGGAGAACACACAAACTCCACACAGAGATGCCCAACGGAGATTCCAACCCGGATCTTCCACATCTCCAGACATACGGACCAAATAAACGTGTTTGTTTTTGAAAAGTTGGGAAAAAAACAGCAGACTAAATAATATTATATATAATATATATATATACTGTATGTGTTTGTGTGTGTGTATAATATAATAAGAAAATTATATTAACAAAATACAAAATTAAATATATAAAACACACACAGGACTGGACTTTTTACTTAATTATGTATTATTAATGTGATTTATTATTATGTAATATTGCACTACAAACTGGACAATTTCTTATTTTTCTCTTCTTATTTTTCCCGTATTGCTGTGATTGTTTTATTCTGTGATCAAATGATCAAGTTTAATATCTGTCTATCATTTCAGTGCTACAACGATAAAACCGTCAAAGTGGGACCTTTGTATCATATCGTCAGAATCCCGTACCGGCCCGTCACTCGTCAGTGAAGCTATTGGAGTTTTTGACAAAGCACAAAACTCAATCAACGGAATTGTCTTGTTTTGTTCAAAATGGGAGCCATTTTTATTTCCGCTGGCAGATTGAGAGCATCTATCTGTGCAGGGAAGCACATAAAATGGAAAAGCTTTCACCCTGATTTGTAGACAGCAGCGTAGCGCAGGATCGACGCTGCGTTTCCCGCACAACATCCCGTCAGCTCCAAGTGAAAAGCAACGAGCATCAGAAATTCGGCCAAAGCTTTGATCCAACAGTCAAAGTCATAGGCGGCCCGGCCTGAAGGACACCCGGCAAGAAGATGAATGGACATCTCCGGGAGCGACGACTGAATAAATTACACCTTCCAAATTTAGCCGGGCAGTCTACCTTGAAATCGGTCTGGACTTCCACCTTTGGAGGCACACACCGGCGGCATACATTGTCAAAAGGCACGACCTCCATTTCTGCTGGGATGGGCGAGGAAAGGACAGATGAAGAAGACGCATGTTAAAGTAAACATTCCACACTTGCCTGAGCGATACGGCCAAGTCGGAAGCTTCAGAAGCTCAGACTTCCGGCAGAGGGGTGTGTGTGTGTGTGTGTCTTCCTGACCCAGCAAATCAGTGAAAGTAAAAAGCACTTTTTTAGATGACCCCAGCCATTCCGCTACCATACACACAAATGAATCATTTGCACCAGTAGGGGGTGATATCGATATTTTCCATTCATTTTCAATGGAACAAAAATGTGACAGAAAATAGTGTAATTTGGAAATACTTTTAGAAATGTCTTGATAGGCAGCCTACCACAGGGATGGTAAATTGTTGTATATTCATTCATTCATTTTCTTTGCCGCTTATACTCAGTGATTTGTTATAAATGCATACTACTTTTTTCTTGTAAATTTACTTCTTTTTTCCTACAAATTTACTGCTATTCAAATTTAATTTTGATTTTTTATTTTACAATTGTATTTGTGTAAATTTATGAATTTATTTATTATAAATTTATTGTATTTATTATAAACTTATTCTCGTAATATTATGACTTTTTTCTTGTCAATTTTTGAATTTTTTTTTTTTTAATTTGCAACTTTTTTCTTGTAAATTTAGAACTTCATTCTCATAATATTAGAGCTTTTTTTCTTGTAAATGTACTACTTTTTCTCCTGTAAATTTATGACTTTAGTCTCAAACATTTTATTTTCAATGTGGCCCTGATACTCCATCATATATTCTTTTTAAGTTGACTGCTGAATTTTTCAATTTTTGCTGTTGTTGTCTTACGTTTTCTTGTTAAATGGTGTGATTAGAATGTGTCACGGGCAGCAAATACTTTGGACACCCCGGCTGTACAGCAACATTTTACAGTAATGTAAAGTGAGTAAAGGATTTTTCGCCAGTAGGGGGTGTCATTTATTTTGTACACTGCCATGTCAGGCTAACTGGCGACTCTAAAATTTCCATAAGTATGAATGTGAGTGTGAGTGTGAATGTTAGTATGCCTGCCCTGCGATTGACTGGTGACCAGTCCAGGGTGTACCCCGCCTCCCGCCCAAAGTCAGCTGGGATAGGCTCCAGCATACCCTAATGAGGATGAACCGCATAAAAAATGGATGGATGGACTGTTTTTTATAATGACAAAAACTGCAGACTGAATGTTGAAATGTAAAAATAAGTTGAATGATTACATTGGGATGGAAGATCAAACCAGAAAGTAGGACTTAAAAATTAGGGATAGGTAGTAGTCGCGGTAAGATTCTAGTTTGGTGAATTTCTTGTTTTGTGTGCCTCAGCTGGCTTACAATCCACCATCCCAGAAGCCATGTTTCAAATGTGTTTTTGTTCAAAAGGAGGCACATACAGTACATACCATGCAGAGTATATGCTGTAGTAAAGAAATAAAATTGTGCTGTGTCTGAATCAGCAGTGAGTGTACAAGACAGCCTCTTCATGCTTGGTTAGCTTTTCACTCTCCTCGGCCTCGCACCGCAGGAAGGTTATTACGCCCGTCAGCTTGAAATCACATTGCAAAGGTGCTCCTTGCTCAGCATCCTGTGCTTTTTGTGTATCATTGAAAAGAAGTGGAGTCGCGTCAAAACCGAGGGCGCTTATAATCCCGCTTGCGGGCGCCATACAACAACGGGGACGATGATGTTGACAACGTACCCCCCCCCCTTTTTTATCATGCTGCCACATACAATTAGTGCATGTGACTTTTGGCACCCCCCCAAAAGAAAATCGCTCTGCTGAATTTACAGTTTAGTCTCGTGCTTGGCCTTCCTTCTGAGAGCTTCACTGTGACACATTTGCTCAGGATGGGGGGGTCACCGTCTTCTTCGTCTCCCTTTCAGTCCTGTTTGCGGCTGATGACACACTCTACTTATCTTGGAAAGGCTGCCGTCGCTATATGACCTCGCTGCTTTTTCAGGGGCAAGAAAACACTCCTGGGTAATGGCGAGCCTGCTCTCTCCGTGTGTGAGTGTCCTTACATGTCAAATTAACCGACAGTCCAACAATGTGGATTTGGTGACTGGTCAACAAGTCAGTTAATTGGGAAACATGAATTAACTGAGGTAAATGTGCACAAAACAATAATAATAATATTGGGCCAAATAATGCTTTTATTCCATTAACCGCTACTCAATTAACAGCTGTGGTTATTAATTACCCATATACATATACAAATAGGCAATTTATTTTTTAATTCTAAACATGTAATGATCCCTTCGTACAACTTGCACATATAAAGCAGCCAGCTAGATAGCACTAGTTCAACAGTAGCAAAAGTGCTAAAGCAGTTCTATAGTCTCCCTACATCATGCCATGTCTGTATTTGCATGTAGATGTGAGGAAATGCTAACAATGTAAAAGCAAAAGAATGCCACGTTTACTTTTGCTTTGAAAGCGGCTGCTGAAGTTTGTGTGTGAATCCTGGCATTAGTCATGTGACATGTGCTCCATCCTTGAATGGCTCCACTGAGCCACTGGAGATTACCGTAATCAACCTGTCACGCTGGTCGCCACCACATGACAACAAAAGTGCACAGAGCTGTTGACAAAAATATACGACTACACCAACAACAACACAGCTTCCATTCAATTAAAAAAAAATGAAAAAACCCACAAAAACAAATATATTTATTAAAATTAATGTTGTCATGGTTGGAGGAATCTACGGTCTTCCTACTGTTTGAGTCATAACACGAGCATTACCCCCTCTCGTGTGTCTAAAATGGTGCGGTCCTGTCATCTTAAGTTATCATGCACGAAACAGGAAGTAGCCCGCCAGCTAGCAAACAAAAAAACATACAGCACACCACCATTGTAGTCGTTTTTAGTTTTGTAGTAGGATTTGAGTCACAACGGAAACATTCCTGCCCCCCATGAATATAAAGTGGTACGGTCCTGTCGCCTTACATCATGGTTTGTGAAACAGGAAGTAGTGGCTACCCAAATAAGATGCTGGATTCATCCCAGTGAACATGTGTGACTAAAGGAAAGACAATAACAACATTTTTGCCTTCCTTTCCGTTCCATTTTCTTCCGCTTATCCGGGTCCGGGTCGTGGGGGCAGCAGTCTCAGTAGGAAAGTCCAGACTTCCCGGTCCCCGGCGACCTCTTCCAGCTCCACCGGTAGGACACCAAGGCTTTCCCAGGCCAGCTGTGAGACTCTTAGGGTGAGTCCAGCCACCCTACGAAGGAAACTCATTTCCTCCGCTTGTATCCACAATCTCGTTCTTTCGGTCATGACCCATAACTCATGACCATAGGTGAGGGTGGGAACGTAGATCGCTCGGTAAACAGAGAGCTTTGCCTTCCGGCTCAGCTCTCTCTTCACCACGACGGTCCGGTACAGCGACCGCATTACTGCAGATGCTGCACCGATCCGTCTGTCGATCTCACGCTCCAACCTTCCCTCACTCGTGAACAAGAACCCGAGATACTTGAACTCCTCCACCTGAGGCAAGACCTCACTCCCAACCCGGAGGGTACAGTCCACCCGTTTCCGACTGAGAACCATGGCCTCGGATTTGGAGGTGCTGAGTCTCATCCCAGAAGCTTCACACTCAGCTGCAAACCGCTCCAGTAAACGCTGAAGGTCACAGCCTGATGAGGCCATAAGGACCACATCGTCTGCAAATAGCAGAGACGAGATCCTAAGGTCACCAAGCTGGACTCCCTCAACACCTTGACTGCGCCTAGAAATTCTGTCCATGAAGATTATGAACAGAATCGGTGACAAAGGGCAGCCTTGGCGGAGGCCAACGTTCACCGGAAACAAGCTCGACTTACTGCTGGCAATGCGAACCAGGCTCCTGCTTCGATTGTACAAGGACCGAATGGCACGTAGAAGCGGACCATCAATCCCGTACTCCCGGAGCACCCCCCACAGGACACCACGAGGGACACGGTCGAATGCCTTTTCCAGGTCTACAAAGCACATGTAGACTGGTTGGGCAAACTCCCACATACCCTCGAGTACCCTTGCAAGGGTGTAGAGCTGGTCCAGTGTTCCGCGACCGGGACGAAAACCACATTGCAGCTCCTCTAACCGAGGTTCGACTAACGGTCGTACCCTTCTCTCCAGCACCCTGGAGTAGACTTTCCCAGGAAGGCTGAGGAGTGTGATCCCCCTATAGTTGGAACACACCCTCCGGTCACCCTTTTTAAAAATGGGGACCACCACCCCGGTCTGCCAGTCCAGAGGTACTGTTCCTGACTTCCATGCAATGTTGTAGAGGCGTGTCAACCAACACAGTCCTCCAACATCCAGAGCCTTGAGAAATTCTGAGCGGAACTCGTCTACCCCCGGAGCCTTGCCACTGGGGAGTGATTTGACTACCCCAATTACCTCAGCCACGGTGATAGAACTGTCCACGTACGTATCCTCAGACTCTGCTTCCTCTATGGAAGGCATGTCAGTGGGATTGAGAAGGGCCTCGAAGTATTCCTTCCACCGACCAACTATATCCACAGTCGTGGTCAGCAAGCCCCCGTCCGCACTGTAAACAGTGTGAACTGGGGGCTGCTTCCCCTTTCTGAGGTGTCGGACGGTTTGCCAGAACCTCTTCGAGGCCGACCGAAAGTCGTGCTCCATAGCCTCACCGAACTCCTCCCACACCCGAGTTTTTGCCTCGACCACCGCTGAAGCCGCGTGCCGCTTGGCCTGCCGGTACCTGTCAGCTGCTTCGGGAGTCCCGCAAGCCATCCATGCTTGATAGGACTCCTTTTTCAGCTTGACAGCAGCCCTAACCCCCGGTGTCCACCATCGGGTTCGGGGCTTGCCACCACGACTGGCACCGACCACCTTGCGGCCGCAACCACAACTGGCTGCCTCAGCAATAGAGGCACGGAATACGGCCCATTCGGACTCAATATCCCGGTCCTCCCTCGAGATGCAGGCGAAGCTCTGCCGGAGATGAGAGTTGAAGACTCGACGAACGGGAGACTCTGCCAGACGTTCCCAGCACACCCTCACTACGCGTTTGGGTCTGCCAGGTCTGTCCGGCATCCTTCCCCGCCATCTAATCCAACTCATCACCAGGTGGTGGTCAGTTGACAGCTCAGCCCCTCTCTTCACCCGCGTGTCCAGAACATGCGGACGCAGGTCTGATGATACGACCACAAAGTCGATCATAGACCTGCGACCTAAGGTGTTTTGGTGCCAAGTGCACTTATGGACATCCTTATGTATGAACATGGTGTTTGTTATGGACAAACTGTGATTCGCACAGAAGTCCAGCAACAACACACCACACGGGTTCAGGTCAGGGTGGTTGGGTTCCTCCCAACCACGCCCCTCCAAGTCATTTCCCACATGGGCGTTGAAGTCTCACAGTAGAACTATGGAGTCACCAGCTGGGGTGCTGTCCAGAACCCCTCTGATAGACTCCAAGAAGGCTGGGTACTCTGAACTGCCGTTTGGCGCGTACGCACAAACCACAGTCACAGTCAAACCCTTTCCCCTGCCCTAAGGCGTAGGGAAATAACCCTCTTGTTCACTGGGGATGACTCCAACACAAAGGCACCAAGCCGGGGGGCTAACAATAAGCCCACACCAGCTCGCCGCCTCTCCCCTGCGGCAACTCCAGAGAAGAACAAGGTCCAGCCCCTTAAAGGAATTTGGTTCCAGAGCCCAAACTGTGGGTTCAGGTGAGTCCGACTATATCTAGTCGGAGTGTCTCCGCCTCTTCCACAAGCTCGGGCTCCTTCTCCACCAGAAGAGTGACATTCCATGTCCCAAGAACCAGATTTGGCCGCCGAGGACCAGGTCGCCCGGACACCCGCCCTCGACCACTGCCCAAATCGAAATGCACCGGACCCTTATGCTTGCCCCTGCACGTGGTGGGTCTGCGGGGGGGAGTTCCCGTGTGGCTTCTTCGGGCTAGGCTCGGCCAGGCCCCACGGGTGAAGGCCTGGCCACCAGGCGCTCGCCTGCGAGCCCCTCCCCCAGGCCTGGCTCCAGGGTGAGGCCCTGGTATCCCACCTCCGGGCGAGGTGCAGTCACTCCTCTTGTTCTTCTTCATAAGGGTCTTCTGAATCACTCTTAGTCTGGCCCGTCACCTAGAACCTGTTTGCCTTGGGAGACCCTACCAGGGGCATAAAGCCCCCGACAACATAGCTCCTAGGATCACTCGGGCACTAAAATCCCTCCACCACGTTAAGGTGGCGATTCACGGAGGGGCATTTTTGCCCATTTTTGCCTTATTTTTACTTTTTCATGCATTAAAATGTAAGAGCTGTCACGTTGTTGTTGTTGCTAATGTGATTGTCACACACGCACGCACACGCACACGCACGCACACACACACACTGCTTCATGATGACTCAAGTGGCTAGAAGCACAATGTGAGCTCGCTGCATGCGACACACATCTTCCCTCATGGAAATGTTCCCTTTTTCATTTTCCCGGATTCTGAATTATAGAAACGACTGAAAGGAAAAATCTGGTCCATAAGTTACGTAAAAACAAAAAAAAAACCTGACAAGATGGGCAGAAGAAGTAACCTCAGAGCTGCTTGTTTAGAAACGCCAAGCCAGCAGCAGCAGCAGCAACAGCAAGACGCCTTGGGATTAATGCCAAAGCTGATCCCAGGTCAGTATCAAGCTGCTGCATGAGCAAAATCATCGATCCTGTCAAACAAGACAAGGCAAGGCCTGACAGCCAAAATGGCGTCCCTCTTCGATTGTGTTTTTTGCTCATGTCTGCTTCTATAAAAGATGCTCATCAATCAGCCCTGATTTGTAACAAGAGGCTCAGTTACAGTAGACATACAAAATAATTCACCATTATTCATTCATTCATTCATTATCATAATATTAAACTCTGCTGATCTGCTCAACTTTCAAACAGCTAAAATTACACATAAAGCAAACAATAACCTGCTACCCAAAAACGTCGTACAATTCTTCTCGACAAACATTTAAACAGGCCAAAGTTTTGGACACACTTTCTCATTTGATGCGTTTATTTATTTTCATGACTATTTACGTTGCAGATTCTCATAGAAGGCATTATAACTTAACAAAAACATTGTCAAATAACTCTAAATACTGTAGTGTTCAAAATAATCGCAGTCCAATGTAACTAACCAGATGAAGTACTGTTATTAGTGTATTTTTATTGCTACATGGCAAATAAGTTACCAGTAGATTCTCAGAAAAAGAAACAAGACCCAGCATTCATGTTATGCACGCTCTTAAGGCTGTGCAATTAGGCAATTAGTTGAAAGGGGTGTGTTCAAAAAATAGCAGTGTGGCATTCAATCAGTGATCAGTGATCAATTTAGTGAAAAAACAAGTGTGAATCAGGTGGCCCCTATTTAAGGATGAAAGCAACACTTGTTGAACATGCATTTCTCTTTGAAAGCCTGAGGAAAATGGTTCAAGACATTGTTCAGAAGAACAGTGTGCTTTGATTAAAAAGTTGATTGGAGAGGTGCAAAAAAACGTTTGGCTGTTCAGCTAAAGTGATCTCCTATGCCTTAAAACTACTAGTCAACAACTGTCAAAATGGATGGAAGAATAACCAGAATGGCAAAGGCTCAGCCGATGATCAGCTCCAGAATGATCAAAAACAGTCTGGAGTTACCTGTAAGTACTGTGACAGAAGACGTCTCCGTGAAGCTAATCTATTTAAAAGAATCCCCAACAAAGGCCCTGTGTTAACAACACATCAACTGACCTAAAGAAAAATGGAGGAACATTTTGTGGACTGATGAGAGTAAAATTGTTCTTTTTGGGTCCAAGGGTTGCAGACAGTTTGTGTGACGACCCTCAAACTTTGAATTGAAGCACACAGTACACAGTGAAGCATCATGATATGGGCATGTTTCTCCTACTATAGTGTTAGGCCTATTTATCGCATGTGGGAGTGTGAACTATGCCGTGTATTGCAATACAATGCATGCTGACAATAAATCCGTTACCATATTATCCTGAGCCAAGTATCACTTGTGCAGCCTTGACCCAAAGAGCTCAGCGCTTTGTTTGAAAAAACCCCAAACACATTTAACAATGTGTGTCTGATGCGTACATACGCGTTGAATACCTGACAATTCTGCTATTATGATGCAAGATGACAGGCAGCAATGCATGCGGCGCCCTCATGTGTGACAATTCCTATCGTGAGAATAATTGTGATTGCATTTCACTCACCGCTGACTCCCGTGTCGCTCCAAACGAGGGGGCAGATGGCGAGTAGCATGGTGTGCATGTCGAAACAGATGTTGCGTGACATGAGACACGCCGCTCGTGTCTGTATATCGCAAACAACGCCCATACATGGGTCCTTCAATGTGTCACATCTGCATTTGAAAGAAGAAAAAGAAGAAACTGAATGGCCTCCATGTGATTGTTACACACCTGAAAAGGGCAAATATTCAAGACTTTCTTTGTTCAAACAGTTAGGAATGGAACATTTTCATACATCAATATTGCATCATACAAAAATACGCACATATTCATTTCTGACAGGTAAGTACAATAATTATATTGGTGGGCATATGTCCATCAGACACCGAGTCTCCTACCCAGCCAAGGATTGTTGAAACCGGACCAACACCCCGACAAACAGTTAACAGGAAGTCGACTGACCATTGGGGCCGCTTCCACAGCCTGGTGTATGAGGAAGACGATTTCAGTTTCACTTTAGACATCGCTTGGCCATCGCTTGACCTTGGCTGGTGGGCTGACCATTCTCTCCGGCGCTGGCAATTACTGCAATTACAACATTGGTTTTGTTGCTGTTGTCTTGTGTAATGTACTAGTATACAATTGTTGGTCCTTTTTATCATGTTGTTAGAAAACACTCACTCGTGTTTCAACCTTTTCAGTTGGATTGTTTATTTCTTGTAGTGTGAGTAGAAAAGAATTTCATGGGAAGAATCTAATCAACTACACTATTTAGATTTATTTACTTCATAGCTGATCATTTTCTAATTTTACGCAAGCATTCAAATTTATTTCTACATTTTAAAAATTTTATTTAATTAGGTTGTATTACATTTGGACGTATTTGTTTATTGTACAATCTTAATACACTATTAGGTGATAATGCCATTTTTTTAATTTAAAATACATTCCAAAAATGTAATTATATATTTTTATATAAAAAGTATGTCTAACAATTAGGGCTGTCAAATGATTTAAATCAGATTAATCACCAATTGAAAATTAATTCATAATGATTAATTAACTATGTCTGAAATAGCCTATTTTTACTGTATTTTATTGAAATAAATACAAATGGCAGGACAAAATTATACACGTATGTACAGTATGTATACATTTATGTGTGTATTAACAGCTCCAAATGAACTGACAACTAAAAGTTAGCACACACAACTGAAAATCTACTGACCTACCACTAGATTATTTAATAGTAGCACTTTGAATCACACTTTAACGTAACATAACAGAAAAGTACTCTGTAACAGAAACCTGCATAGTATTTCCATTTCATTCCCAACAAAATGGAGGATTACATCTTAAAACAAAAGGACAGGTGCATGGACTTCATTTACAAGTAAAGGTAAGACCAAATGCAATTAAAAAATAAAAATAAAAATAAATCAGTGAAAAAAATATGTATTTGACTTTATATTTAAAAAAAGTATTTTAATTTTATTCTTTATTTATTTTATTTTATTTAGTTTTTCTTGATACCAAATTGTTGAACAGTGTGCAAGAGAAAAAAAAATCATTTAAGGTCAAAATTGACGTAAAGGCTTATCATCTATTTTGGGTTCATGTTTGTATATCTGACTCCTTTTATAGTCAGTGCCTCACCAGTCATGGACCTCACCGCACGTCACTGGCACCGAGGTCCCAGTGAGACCCACTCCAAGGTTCCAGCTTCATGGCTCCTATCAAGGTCATCTGGGATCTGATGGTCTACGGCACCTTGCCACCCTCACCATGGAAGCATCTGAAGATGATACTGAGCACATGGAGAAGAACAACGAGGAAGAGGAACTTGTACCCTTTACTCGTCAAAGGAGGCTCACAGAAAAGATCAAAAGATCAAGATCAAGTGTATCCAGAAGAGGAGGCCCATAAAAAGGAAAAACAGCTTCTTAGAGTTTATGATGAATGGAAAAAACAAGTATGTACTACACATGAACAGTTAAAGGGATACATATGGAACACCCAAATCTCTTCACTCATGGACATTTTAGAGAAGGAAAGAGACAGTGTCATAAAGTTGTATTTAGAAATAAAGGATTACATTGGCTCCTTGGTGGCAAGCCCCCGGGGGTGGATGAGATCCGCCCGGAGTTCCTTAAGGCCCTGGATGCTGTCGGCGTGTCTGCGTTGACATGACTCTGCAGCATCGTTTGGACATCGGGGTCGTTGCCCCTGAATTGGCAGACCGTGGTGGTGGTCTCGCTTTTCAAAGAGGGGGACTGGAGGGTGTGTTCTACCTATCGTGGGATCACACTCATCAGCCCTCATGGTAAGGTCTATTCAGGGGTTCTGGAGAGGAGGATCCGCCGGATAGTCGAATCTCGGATTCAGGAGGAGCAGTGTGGTTTTCGTCCTGGTCGTGGAACTGTGGACCAACTCTATACTCTTGGCAGGGTCCTTGAGGGCGCATGGGAGTTTGCCCAACCAGTCTACATGTGTTTTGTAGACTTGGAGAATGCATTCGACCGGGTACCTCTGGCAATACTGTGGGGAGTGCTCCGGGAATATGGGGTATCGGACCACCTAATCCAGGCGGTTCGTTCCCTGCATGACCGGTGTCAGAGTTTGGTTTGCATTGCCGGCAATAAGTCGGACCCGTTTTCAGTGAGGGTTGGACTCCGCCAGGGCGGCCCTTTGTCACAGAATCTGTTATTTATTTTTATGGGCAGAATTTCTAGGCGCAACTAGGGTGTTGAAGAGTTTCTGTTTGGTGGCCACAGGATTTGGTCTCGCCTTTTTGCAGATTATGTGGTCCTGTTGGATTCATCAAGTCGTGACCTTCAACTCTCACTGGATGGGTTCACAGCTGAGTGTGAAGCGGCTGGGATGAAAATCAGCACCTCCAAGTCCGAGTCATTGGTTCTCGTCCTGAAAAGGGTTGAGTGCCCTTTTTCGAGTTGGGGATGAAGTTCTGCCTCAAGTGGAGGAGTTTAAGTACTTCGGGGTCTTGTTCACGAGTGATGGAAGGATGGAACGAGAGATGGACAGGAGGATTAGTGCGGCGTCTGCAGTGATGCGGATTCTGCACCGGTCTGTTGTGGTGAAAAGAGAGCTCAGCCAAAAGGCAAAGCTCTCAATTTACCGGTCGATCTACGTTCCTACCCTCACCTATGGCCATGAGCTTTGGGTAGTGATCGAAGGGACAAGAGCACGGGTACAAGCGGCCAAAATTAGTTTTCTCCGCAGGGTGGCTGAGCTCTCCCTTAGAGATAGGGTGAGAAGCACTGTCTTCCAGGAGAGACTCGGAGTAGAACCGCTGCTCCTCCGCATTGAGAGGAGGTAGATGAGGTGGCTCCAGCATCTGGTTAGGATGCCTCCCGGACGCCTCGCTGGGGAGGTGTTCAGGGTACGTCCAACCGGTAGGATGCCTCGGTGAAGACCCAGGACACGTTGGAGAGACTCTGTCTCTCAGCTGGCCTGGGAACGCCTCGGGATCCGCCGGGAGGAGCTGAGGAAGTGGCCGGGGATAGGGAAGTCTGGGGTTCCTTGCTTAGGCTGCTACCCCCGTGACCCGACCTCAGATCTTCTTCTTTTCCTTTCGGCTTATCCCGTGAGGATAAACGGAAGAAAATGGATGGATGGGATTACATTTCTCCCTCCAGTGACACTAGGCGACTCATAGATGCATGTGAAGCAGTCATTAAATACATTATTAAAGCTGCACATGAAAGAAGGCTTAGATGACTATGATAGTGACAAAGTAAAGATTTGTCTTCTTGAGCTTCTTGAAGCAGACTATGCTCACTCAATTTACGGTTCCTCTGTCACACTCTCAGGTAAACACTGCCAGTAAGTCACATTCGGCCCAGTCAGTAGTAGCTAAAAGAGCCGAGGCTGCAGCAGAATTGGCAGTTAAGCAGGCAGAGTATGAAATAGCAACTGAAGAGGAAAAACAGAAGGAAAAGATTGGTCAGATGCAATGTGAGTTAGAAAGACTAAAGGCTGAAAAGGTACAGACATTCATTTGTTATACAGAAAGCACCCGGCTCGGTGTTGTGGACTGACAAGGAGATAGGATTATTTATAAACGTTGATTTAGAATACAAAGTCAACTAGACGCAAGAAAACATTGTCAGTTCTGAGGGCATCCATGACGGACTTGTGACGTCACCATATACGTTCCGCAGGAAGTGATGTTTGGAAACGTAAACCTCCGGAATAACCGGAATTTTCACCAGATCCACACTTTGGCTGGATGTTTTGAAAACCTTCCTTTTTAGTGCCGTATGTCTGCGGATACGTGTGGATGATAAGCAAAAACGTGGAAAAAAAACTTTGTTTTATGGGCTACCCGCATACGCGTGGATGGGGCATAAAAAACACAAATGACCCAACAACTCCCCACACACCCAGCTGAACTAAATAATCAAAATAGAAATTAGGAGCAGGTGCAAAAGAAAGAGAAAGTAAAGTACCAGGGAAACGGAAAGGAAAAGTGTGCAAAACAGGAAACAAGGAAAGAAAAAACCCACAAAACACAACTGTCACGCCGGCTA
The DNA here is from genome assembly GCA_024372805.1 of Oostethus manadensis. NCBI lineage: Eukaryota > Metazoa > Chordata > Actinopteri > Syngnathiformes > Syngnathidae > Oostethus > Oostethus manadensis. Next base: position 3,726,255 of record QODF01000018.1, on the reverse strand, counting down.
ACGCACAGCTTGTTACAGTACCCCCCCTCAAGAACGGATCCCAGACGTCCTAAGTCAATAGAGGGATGGGTGGTTGGAGGTCAGGTCGTGGGTCGCCGGCTTCACCTGGGTCTCCGCCGGCGAGACCCCTCCAGGGGTCGGTCGGGACGGCTTTGCAAGGAGGAGGCAGCGGGACACCTCCTGTGGTCGGCCGAGACAGTGCGTCCAGCAGCGCCGACGAGACCCCTCCTGGGGTCGGCTGGGACGGCGCCTGGGCAGGGCTGGAGGCATTGGTGCAGCTAAAGTGAGCGGAAAGGACCGACTGCAGTGGATGAAGCGGCTGCAGCAGACAGCACCCTGGGAGGCGACACTGTAGTGGATGCAGGGGGCGGAACCACAGCAGCCGACTGAGCCCCGGGAGGTGCAACAGGAGCAGCTGCTGCGGACGCAACTTGGCCAAACTTGCCGTGGAAGAGCAGTTGGCGGAACCATGCGTGGAGCTGCGGATAGCGGAACCGTGTGTGGAGCTGCTGCTGGCAGAACCTTGTGTGGCGCTGCTGCAGAGGTTGTGCGTCCTCCAATGCCCAGCAGAACGCACTAGCCCCCCTTCCAAAGGTGGTTTCCAGGTGCCGTATAGGAATCAGGGAAGGATGGAGGGAGGCTTGGAGGAGGGTACCGAGCTCACTCTGTCGACGTCCCCCAGCAGGAACTGCCAGGGAACCTGGGCGGTCAGGTTTATGTGTGCTAGGCGGGTCCCGGCCACACCCACGCCATTGGAACAAGCATGCTGTCTGGCACCCCACACCATTTTCCTCCAGTTTCTCTTGAAAAAACCTGGTGCACTCCTCTTCCATTTCCCTGAATATTTGCAGCGTCCAAAAGTCCATCTCCGCGAGGTCGTCTTGTGGTTGGAGCATTCTGTCACGTTTCCGCCTCGACATTGTGGCGACGACCCCGATGATGCAGAGATCCGAGACTCAAAATGCAGGTAACACTTACTTTAAATGGTATTTGCTGACAGACAGCGAAATCAGAAAACAAAAAGGAAAGCAGAGGCAACTCGCAACGAAAGATAATGCTACAAAAACTAAAAGAGTGCACACCTGAATTTAATAGTGAGGAGCAAGAAACAGGTGTAAGTAATTACGGAAAATGCAAAACTGGGGAAGGCAGGAAGTGCATAAAAAATAAGAGAATAACAAGAACACAGGCTTAATAACAGAAACTAAATACACTGACACACAAACTACAACCCAGAGCGTCCATCCATCCATCCATCCATTTTCCTCCGCTTATTTGGGTCCGGGTCGCGGGGGCAGCAGCTTCAGTAGGGAAGTCCAGACTTCCCGGTCCCCAGCAACCTCTTCTAGCTCCATCGGGAGGACACCAAGGCGTTCCCAGGCCAGCTGTGAGACATAGTCCCTCCAGCGTGTCCTAGGTCTTCCCGGGGGCCTTCTCCCGACTGGGCATGCCCGAAACACCTGACCGGGGAGGCGCCCGGGAGGCATCCGGACTAGATGCCCGAGCCACCTCAACTGGCTCCTTTCGATGTGAAGGAGCAGCAGGTCTACTCTGAGCTCCTCCCGGATGGCCGAGCTCCTCACCCTATCTCTTAGGGTGAGTCCAGCCACCCTACGAAGGAAACTCATTTCCGCCACTTGTATCCGCGATCTCATTCTTTCGGCCATGATCCATAACTCATGCCCATAGGTGAGGGTGGGAACGTAGATCGATCGGTAAACAGAGAGCTTTGCCTTCCGGCTCAGCTCTCTCTTCACCACGACGGTCCGGTACAGCACCCGCATTACTGCAGATGCTGCACCGATCCGTCTGTCGATCTCACGCTCCAACCGTCCCTCACTCGTGAACAAGAACCCGAGATACTTGAACTCCTCCACCTGAGGCAAGACCTCACTCCCAACCCGGAGGGTACAGTCCACCCGTTTCCGACTAAGAAGCATGGCCTCGGATTTGGAGGTGCTGAGTCTCATCCGAGAAGCTTCACACTCAGCTGCAAACCGCTCTAGTAAACGCTGAAGGTCATAGCCTGATGAGGCCAGAAGGACCACATCGTCTGCAAATAGCAGAGATGAGATCCTAAGGTCACCAAGCTGGACTCCCTCAACACCTTGACTGCGCCTAGAAATTCTGTCCATAAAGATTATGAACAGAATCGGTGACAAAGGGCAGCCTTGGCGGAGGCCAACGTTCACCGGAAACAAGCTCGACTTACTGCTGGCAATGCGAACCAGGCTCCTGCTTTGATTGTACATGGACCGAATGGCACGTAGTAGCGGGCCATCAATCCTGTACTCCCGGAGCACCCCCCACAGGATACCATGAGGGACACGGTCGAATGCCTTTTCCAGGTCTACAAAGCACATGTAGACCGGTTGGGCAAACTCCCACATACCCTCGAGTACCCTAGCAAGGGTGTAGAGCTGGTCCAGTGTTCCGCGACCAGTTTCGAAAACCACATTGCAGCTCCAGTAACCGAGGTTCGAGACCCAGAGCGTGACAAAGGCATTTACAATATCGCAGAAGGACATCATGAAAAGCCACTTTCATTTAAGGAGAGCCCACACTTACCGGACAATAAGCATAAGACCCAAAGTACAAAGAGCAACATGCAAAGTTTATACGAGAAGTTTTAGAGAAGGGTGACGCAGAGTAAGTGCACAGTGAAGCTGAGGAAGGAGAAAGGTAGTATATTCCTCATCATGGGATATATCATCCCCAAAAAACAGAAAAACTCAGAGTAGTCTTTGGTGCCTCATCAAAGTACAAAGGAAATCGTCTCAATGATCATTTGCTGTAGGTCCAGATCTGCAAAAAAACCTCTAGAGGGTGTTCTCATCAGATTCAGAAGGCATCCGCTTGCATCGTTATGTGACAATGAAAAATTGCCACCAAAAATTCCACCAATTCCAAGTGATTGAAGCAGACAGAGACTATTTAAGATTTTTGTGGTGGAAAAATGGCGACCTGAACGTTCAGTCACAAGAGTTCCGAGGGAAAGTGCACCCTTCCGGCGCCACATCCAATTACGGCTTAAAGCATCTCGCTAAGGGAAACGAAATACAGTTTCCTCGTGCTTCACAGTTTACAGTGAAATACTTCTATGAGGACGACGGGGTAACAAGTACTGCAAGCATCAAGGAAGCTTCTCATCTTGCACAAGACGCCCAGACTCTCTTCAGGTGGTCTCAGACTGCACGAGTTTGTGAGTAACAACAAAACAGTGTTAGAAAGCGTTCCTGCGTCTGAACGTGCTACACCACACCAGGCTTGTGACCTAGCCTCTAACGACTCGAAACTTGAAAGAGCGCCAGGCATTTCATCGGCACATTGACTCAGACACACTCAGGTTTTGCTTTGGCTCCAACGGCCAACCTGCTACAAGGTGCGGTATCCTATCGATGGTTGCATCTCTCTGCGACCCACTGGGATTTGTCTCTCCCTCAGTACTCACTGGCAAAGGAGTGCTTCAAGAGACTTGCAAACAAAGCACAAGCTGGGATGATCCCCTTCCCAGTAAAAGAAGGCCAGCGTGGGACAACTGGAAAAATGACTTAGGGAACTTAAAGAAAATGTCAATACCACGCTGTTACATTCCTAAAGACTTTGGCCAAAGAGCAAAGACGCAAGCTCCTATGGTTATGGTCAATGTTCATATTTGAGACATGTAAACAAAGATGATAATGTGCTTTAGTTACAGCAAAGACCAGAGCTGCTCCTATAAAAGGTAACAACGATACCAAGACTCGAACTGACAGCTGCTGCTGCCTCCATTACTGTAAGTGCCATGAGCTTGGATTGACACAGGTAGATGACTATTTCTGGACACACTCTAAAGTAGTTTTAGGATGCATTAATAACTCAATAATAAGACTCCAAATGATGAAGCTCAACAGCCCCCCCCAAGCAATGGAGATATGTCCCTTCTGAGCCAAACCCTGCGGACATTGCCTCCAGAAGTCCAAGTGCAAGTGAGCTTATCACATCGAACTGGTTTAAAGGGCCACAGTTCCTATGGAACAAAGAAATACCTCCAGCTGCAGACATTGACACGGAAGTACCTTTTGGATTCCCGGCATTAGCAAAGCTGTGGCAAACATTGTACACTAAGGTGTAAGGTGTCGCAGACTCAGGAGAGGTACAGAGGAACCAAAAAATGTCTGACCTCCGAACACAGTGTTTAGGTCCATCTCCACTGTTTACGTATTGTGGAATGGACTGTTTTGGACCCTTTTTAACGAAAACAAGCTCGCACAAGCGTTATGGACTTCTTTGTGCATGCCTTTGCTGCAGAGCAGTGCACATAAAAATGTTAGATGACACGACATGCTCTCCGCTGTTATATTGCCATAAGAGGTGCAATCAGCGAGATAAGGTGCGCTCAATGAGCGAATGCTTCAAAGCAAGTACATGCCAGCCGTGTCAACGCATTTCTTGCTGAGAAACGGTGTGATTTCACACCCCCCCCATTCAAGCCATATAGGAGGCGTATGGGAAAGACAGATCAGGACACTTTGGACATTCTGCGCTCAACAGCTTCACGTTCATCCAGCGGAATGGACGGCGCATTGCTAAGGACATTCTTTCATGAGGCAAAGGCGATTGTGAACAGTAGGCCTATTACAGTGGACAATCTAAGTGACCCAAACAGCCCTGCGCCACTGACCCCAAATCACCTGCTTACCGACCTTGCAAGTATTTTCTTTATTGTAAATTGGTTCGCAAATGTTTATTTCTGTATTAGAAAAATGTCACCGTCGATGCTTTTATTTTGAAGGGTCTAAAGTAATGCTCTGTCATAAAGCGGTAGCAATTGCTGTAAAGTATATAAAAGCAGAGCAAAACTCCTATGAGCAGAAAGAAATGCGCTCCACTGTAACACCCCAAACCACTCGGTTTTCCGAGGTCCGAGGTCAGCGCAGTCGTCTACCAGGAAGTTTTAGAGCGTAATATTCTAATTTGGCCGCACGGTGGCTGAGTGGTTAGCACATTGGCCACACAGTCAGGAGATCTGGAAGACCTGGGTTCAAATCTCCGTTGGGCATCTCTGTGTGGAGTTTGCATGTTCTCCCCGTGCGTGCGTGGGTTTTCTCCGGGTACTCCGGTTTCCTCCCACATTCCAAAAACATGCATGTTAGCTTAATTGGTGACTCTAAATTGTCCATCGGTATGAATGTGAGTGTGAATGTTTGTTTGTCTATATGTGCCCTGCGATTGATTGGCGACCAGTCCAGGGTGTACCCCGCCTCTCGCCCAAAGTCTGCTGGGATAGGCTAAGGCATCCTGCGACCCAAATGAGGATAAGCGGTATAGAAAATGAATGAATGAATATTCTAATTTTATAAGCTCACGAATTTGGGATGTTCAATATTTTTGAGGTACTGTACAGTATATTACATTTAAAACTAAAATAAATGAATATTTTAAATGCATCAGTCTGTGTGTAAGGAATGTATATAATGTACAATTTTCACTTTTTGAATTAAATGACTGAAATCAATCAGCTTTTTGCTCTAATTTATTGAGCAGCACCTCTATGTATTGTAATATTAAAAATAACATGTTTTTGTAGTATATATATATTTTTGAATATATTATTTAAAAACTGAATACTGTATTTATTTTTTTAATGGTTATATTTAAATATATAAATTATAATATTTATATAATTATATTTGTTCTACTAATTAAATATTATATATACATATAAACATTAATATTCACTTATTGTATTGTATAAATTATACGTATATATATATATAACTATTGTTATTATATTTTTCCTTCCACTTTCTTATGCACTCCAAATCATTATTCAACTGTAAAGATCCTCTGATAGGTCCTCATCGATTGATTGATTGCACAGACGACGAGGCCTTGATGGAGGTTTGCGTCCTCGCCGCCAAGAAGGTTGCCACAATGAAAGAAAGAGGAGAATGATTCCATCAGCCTTGGCTGATGGAGGCAGCGATGGCAACATAAGCGGCTTGGCAGCACTTAGTGCCGTCAAAGGCCGATGCAATGTCTCTTCTCAAGGTGGAGGACCTCTGCTAGGTGGACAATACATCAGTTAATTCCATCCATTGCTTATCCGAGGTTGGGTCGCGGGGGCAGCTGCCTAAGCAGTGAAGCCTGGACTTCACTCTCCTCAGCCACTTCGTCTAGCTCCTCCCGGCAGATCCTGAGACGTTCCCAGGCAAGCTGAGAAACATAAGTCTCCCCAACGTGTTCTGGGTCTTCCCTGAGGTTTCTTACAGTCAGATGTACCCTGAACACTTCCCCAGGGAGCCCTTTCTCACAGAATCGGTAACAAAGGTCCTTAACTTATTGCCAGCAATGCAAACCAAAATCTGACACCGGTCATACAGGGAACGAATAGCTTGCATTAGCTGGTCTGATACCCCATATTCCCGGAGTATTCCCCACAAAATTCCAGGAGGAACGCGGTCAAATGCTTTCTCCAAGTCCACAAAACACAAATAGGCTGGTTGGGCAAACTCTTATGCACCCTCAAGAACCACATTGCTCCTCTTATCCAGCAGATCCTCCTCACCAGAACCCCTGAATAAACCTTACCAGTAACTCTGGGTAGTATGATCCCACCATAGTTGGAACACAGCCTACGGTCCCTCTTCTTAAACAGGGGGGCCACCACCCACTTCCGCAATCCAGAGGCACTGCCCCCGATGTCATTCTCCATGGCTTCTCCAAACTCCTTCCACATTCAAATTTTTGCCTTGGTGACCGCCAGAGCCACAGACCGCGTGGGGGTAGGGCTGTGTCCTTACAATCACACCCCTCTTGGGTTCACTGTCGCTGCCAATATGAGCAGGGAAGTCCCCAATCAGAACAAGGGAACCCCCTGAGGGCACACTCTCAAGTACTTTCTCTAAGGACTCCAAAAATTGCAGAAAATGCTGTGGGCCAATAAAAACCAAGCAGCAGACAGATAAAGTCCCCCGGGCCGCACTTTGGACACCCCTGCTTGATGCTATCGGAACCATGCGGGCTAGTATGATGCGGAATGTAGTGTGGAATAGACAATGTGTTTAGCTGCATGTGGTGGGAAGAGAAACGCAGAGAATGGCAAATCACAGCGACCTGATTTTTGCTGCAGCAAAGAGCAGCGTCTGAATTCATGTTTTAAACATGGCGACTGTGTTGTGTTGCCAAGCCGTCTGGCGAGGGCCGCGGCTCTCTTCCAGAACCTGAGGGTCAAATAGCGAGACTCACCAACTCGCTCTCAATGAGTTCCTTAGCTTCCAGTGCAGATGCTGCTGCACACTGATAAAACACACACACAGGGCCCGATCCAGCTCAGTTCCCGCCAGATAGTAAGGCGCCGCTCGGAGCCATGCCATCGAAAGCCAACAAGCACTGTGGCGAATACTCAATTCAGGGATAGGCAGGAAGGGAGCGGGCGAGAAGATGAAAGAGAAAAACTCGGTACTTGTATTGAGGCCGCTGGGGATTTTTCTTTTCTTTTTTATTGACACCTTGGGTGGGTTTTTATGCACACAAGCAATAACCACCAAAGTGTTGTACGGCCCCGGCGAGAGCAGAGATGCTGCTTCTTCTTCTAGTAGTGGTGTTATTACAGCAGGAGTTGATGCATCGCTGCGTCTTACACCTTCGCTTAACCCATCGCTGTCCAAACTGCAGAGCGGGAGGGCCACTTTCTGCACCGTACATCGTTTTTATTGGCCCTTGGCATATTAAAAAGTAAAAATATAATGAATTTATTATTAATGAGATATTTTATTAGGCTTTAAGTTGCCTATAACACAAAACTAAAATGTTTTGTTGACATAGCTTAGCATGAAGTCCAATGTGACTAACTGGTATTTTTATTGCTACATGGCAAACAAGTTACCAGTAGGTGCAGTAGATTCTCAGAAAAAAAACAAAACCCAGCATTCTTGATATGCACGCTCTAAAAGGGTGGCCTTAAACTCGAGACGCTGCAGGTTTTCTTGAGGGAAGAAGCTCCATCCATTTTCTATGCTGCTTATCCTTATGCTGGGGCCTATCCCAGCTGACTTTGGGCGAGAGGCGAGGTACACCCTGGACTGGTTGCCAGCCAATCGCAGGGCACATGTAGACAGACAAGCATTCACACTCACATTCATACCCAGACAATTTAAGTCACCACTTAACCTAACATGCATGTTTTTGGAATGTGGGAGGAAACCAGAGTACCCGGAGAAAACGCACACACGCACAGGAGCTCCTCATTTAAAATCACCTGCTGGAGAAACTAGTTCAAAAGAAAACCAGCAGTGTCTCAGCCCTCCAAAGCACGAGTTTGAGACCCCTGCTCTAAAGGCTGTGCAATTGGGCAATTAGTTGAAATGTTTGTGTTCAGAAAATAGTGTGGGGTATTCGAAAAGTGATTAATTTTGTGAAAAACAGGTGTCAATCAGGTGGCCCCTATTTAAGGATGAAACCAGCACTTGTTGAACATGCATTGCTCTTTGCAAGCCTGAGGAAAATGGGTTATTCAAAACAATGTTCCGAAGAACAGCGTACTTTGATTTAAAAGTTGAGAAAAGGGAAAGAAGGAAAAATGTAAAATTATTTGGCTGTTAGCTAAAATGATCTCCAATGCCTTAAAATGGAGAGCAAAACCAGACAAGTGGCAGAAAATGGAAGACAACTACCAAAATAGATGGAAGAATAACCAGAATGGAAAAAGCTCGGCCAATGATCAGCTCCAGGATGATCAAAGAAAGTTTGGAGATACCTGTAAGTACTGTGACAGAAGACGTCTCCGTGAAGCTAATCTATTCACAAGAATCCCCCGCAACGCCCTTGAAATGGGTGTCTCAACAAGACAATGACCCCAAACACACTGGTAAACGGGCAAAATCTCAAAATCTTAACCTAATGGAGAACTTGTGGGCTGACATCAAAAATGCTGTTTCTGAAGCAAAACCAAGAAATGTTAATAAACTGTGGAATGTTGTTAAAGAATGTTGGAGTGGAATAACAACTGGAAGGTGCCATAAGTTGGTTAACTCCGATGTGAAGCAGTTACAAAAAAAACTGTGCTCATATAACTAATTTTTAGTCATTCACAGGATTGCCAAATCTTAGAAACAAAAAAGGTTGTAAAGTCAATGGCAGACGGTTTTTTTAAAACATGCCCCCTTGCAACTAATTTGCCTTAAGAGCATGCATATCATGAATGCTGGGTCTGGTTTGTTTTCTGAGAATCTATTGGTAAATTGTTTGCCATGAAGCAATAAAAATATACTAATAACAGTGATTCATCTGGTTAGTCACATTGGACTGTATACAGTATATCAACCTACACTGGATTTTAATGTCCCCTATAATGTAAAAGTAAGTCACTTCCAAGAGTAATATATGTCTCTAGAGCCTGTTTTGAGAGCTGCCGGCTAGATGAGCACGCCCCGTGTACATGCCTCCCTCTTTGCAAAAAAAAAAAAAAGCAGGCTTATAATGACAATTGTTACTCTGCCAACTATCCATTGGTCAGTTTGTTTACAAAACCCAAAAAACGTAGAGGCGCCTTTCGAGTTGCAGCTTCTCAAGACGTCAGGTCATGAAGGGAAAACCTCCTTCCTTGTGGACGTGATATCTCCTGACTCACCCACAAAAGCCCAATGCCATTCATGTACGCAACCCTCCCACCCCCCAAAAAAGGCTGCGCTACACATCTGGCGCTAGTGGTGCTCAGCTGCAAGTTTGACCTAGCATGTTGGCTGCTGCTACAAAGTGTGGTGCTAGCACTGCATGCAGCATACATCATGATAGATCTATGCTAAATACGTATGAATTGTCTCGTCTTTTTTTGACAACGGAATCAGATTTATTCTGAAAAACAAGAAATAAAAGCAGAGGAGGGGTCCTAAGGCGAACAAGAGTGTGGATAAATGTACAGGTGGGTCGGGGGTATACAAATGTCCAGTCAGCGGGTCGTGTACAAATGCACAAGTTTGATGGCGCACGGTGATGTTTTCACGCCGCCGAGCGCCGCCGGATAACAAAGGCCCCCCTTTGCAGCTGCCCCAGGTAAATCCTCATCTTTGTGCTGTCGCTTGTTTTCCTCACCCAAATCTCAAGAAGAAGAAGAGCAGGAAGATGTGTGTTAAAACAAGGTGTATACGGTAAGCTAAGAGTGTAGAAGCAGCAGCCACCTCATTGGTGCCCACTGAGCTGATGACGCAGCTGATCTTTGTGTTGTCTTTGGACTCCAGATAGATGGCCTGGCTCTTGTGATACCTGCAGTGCATTAGGGAGGGATTTAAACAAACCATTTCTTTTTTTGCACGTTCCAGGTGTTGTGTGTGGCTGCTGGTTTTCATGTGATAATTAGAATAATGTTATTTCATGTTTGTGAATTTATGACTTTTCATCAGTCGGGTGAAGAGAGGGGCGGAGCTATTAACCGATCACCACTTGGTGGTGAGTTGGCTTCAATTGTGGGCGAGGATGCCGGTCAGACATGGCAGGCATTGTGAGGGTCTACTGGGAACGTCTGGTAGAGTCCCCTGTCAAAAGGAGTTTCAACCCCCACCTCCAGGAGAGCTTTGACCATGTTCCAAGGGAGGCGGAATGAGCCATGTGAATTCCGTGCCTCCGATGTGGAGGCTGCTGATGGAACTTATGGCCGTAAGTTGCTGAAGAGGGAGCTGAGCCCAACGGCATAGCTCTCTTTTATTTAGCGGTGGATCCACGATCATCTATGGGCATGAGCTTTGAGTAGTGACCAAAAGGACCAGATGGTGGGCGCAAGCGGCCGAAATGAGTTTTATCCATAGGGTGGCTTGGCTCTCCCTTAGACATGAGAGGTGAGAGGCACTGTCATCCGGGACATTAAAATTAGCCAGATGAGGTGACTCAGGCATCTGATCAGGAAACTTCCCGGATTCCCGAAGGTGTTCAGGGCATGGCCAACCGATAGGGGTCTCTGAGAAGACCCAGGACACGTTGGAGAGACTATGTCTCTCAACTGGCCTGGGAACATCTCGGGATCTGCCAGGAGGAGCTGGATGAAGAAGCCGGGGAGAGGGAAGTCTGGGCTCCCCTGCTTAGGCTGCTGCCTCTGCGAGCCAACCTCGGATAAGCGGAAGAAAATGGATGTATGGATATTTATATTACTATTCCGCTCAACTTATATGTCATAAAATTACAAAATGTAAAAAACCCCAATTTGTTTTCACTTTTTCTTTTCAGATTTGGTATAGAAATATATCTAGATGATACACAAACCTGGTAATTGTCATTATTTGATCTTCTTTCTTTGCAACTCTAATATTTCATAATTATTTGCTTATTTTATATTTTCACGTTGACTTTGACAAGTATAGTACACTCTATGCTTTCTCCTTGTAATATATTCTGCTTTATGATTTTATTTGTATTGCTTTCATAATCCAACCTACGGTTATGCGCCCTCCTCCCCTTTTTTAAGTGGTTTTCATCTCCAGTGGTTTCTAGCATTTCCTCGTCGACATTGGTGTTCCCTGACACTTTTGTTCTCATCTGCTGGTGTTGGTTTCACACACGGAGGGCTTCAATGAGGTCAGAGAGTGTTCTTCCCTTGTTTTCGCCTCAAACTGTCAAAAGACGTCGACGTGGAAGGAGGTGTTTGATCACGCATCAGCGAGGATAACGACGCCCCCGTATCCTCCGACAATAAACACGCGAGATGAAAGACCGCTCATGTTGCTGCTCTTTTCGTCCACCAAGGCTCATGAAGTTGCATAGACGTCAACTGGAGCCCTCAAAACATTTCTTACGAACCGTCGCCATCTGGTGGTGAAAACCAGCTCCTGGATCACTGAGACAAGACGTACCATCTTTTGTCGTAGTAGAGGCGGCCTTCCTCGATGCGAGCCTCAAAGCGCTGGGACGGGTACTCCAAGGGCGCAGAGGGTACATGCTCCGGGGACGAGGGGGATACTAGAAGCGACAAACACCAAGATGTTTGCTTGTCCGTCACGTAGTGTCTGAAGTGTACTCCACAGTGCCGACATACCTGGTCGCTTGGGTGACTTGAGCTGTGACGAGAAAGCGGCGGCACGATTAGCCACACGAACACCAAAATACGTTGTATGAAGCAACGTATTTAAAAGGTACCTTATTTAACGTTCTGAGGTCTTCCATGATTTGATCATCCGTGAGAAGGTAATTTAGCTGCGGTTTGACGAGTTAAGGAAGTAGATGGGAGGAAGACATGTTGGCTTTTAACAAGACGCCTTGGCTCCAATGGTCCACAAAAAACACAACACAGACTATTAGTAGTCATTTTTATAGTAGGTAAATGAGTAGTATTGAGTATTTTTTTTCATGATACTGTGTATATACACTATACTAGGAGTGCACAATAATTATCAGACCCAAATGAGGGCATTATATTATTAATTACAATAAAGCAAAAAATAAAAAATAGGGAAAATAGAGCAAGAATTGCAAAATGAACAAAAACAAACCATAAAGACAAATGTACAAAATATGAACACAAATTGCCATCAAATTAACTAATCATGATGAATTAATAAAAAGGTTAGCTGAGAAGACACAATGATATATACTGTATATTAACAGCTCCAAATGAACAGAAAGTTCAACTCAAGCTAAACACTAACCATTTTATTATGAGCCATGAAGAGTTGCGTTCAAAGACACCAGGTAATTTAAGGTGAATTTAGGTGAGTGTAGATTAGGTGAGTGTAGATGTATTTTCTGGGATTTCACACCAGCTTCTCGGAGGGTGTGCCCGAATACAGTGCACCTTTCTGGGCCACAGCAAGAAGCTCCTCCCCTCTATTCTCCTGATAGTAGCATCTCTAATATATACTGCAAATGCTCCAACAAGTATATTACAATGTTGGAAATACTTCCAATGCATCTGGATTTTTTTCCCAAAGCAATGAAGCAGTTGCCTACAGCCACAGCTGTTAATGCAAAGGATATCAGGTGCTGGCTTTCTTCGTTTGTCGGGAATGGGCACCGGGTCGTTGGGTCGTCTCCTTAACTTCCGTGTCATGATGGGTTTCACCTCCATGGAATCTGAAACAAAATTAACATCCTTAAAACACACACTCACAATATTCCCCTTGAGGTCTTTCTGGCGGCGCCATTTTACCGCCCGTTAGCTCCATGGTTAGTTTCTCGTTCTCTATCATCTTCTTCTTCTCCTCCAGCTCGGCGATGAGGTTCTCCTTCAGTTCCACCTTCTTGTCATCGAACTCCTTCACCGCTGCCTTCTTCTCCTTGATGTAGTTCCTCTCCACCTGTTCCGTCTGCACCAAACACAAGGCTGAGAATGAGAAAGTGCAATATAAAAGTTTTTTTTTAAGCCCGTTTGGCCTTGATGGGCTCACCTCAAGCTGAAGAAACAGATCTGCGAAGAAGAAAGAATACCATTATGACCTGAAATGTGGATGGGGCCCTCATTCATTCATTGGGGTGTCACTCACCTGCATTGCGAAGCCTCTCTTTATACTGCTGGTCCAACTTCTTCATCCTCTTCTGGTACTCCTGCAGTGTGCCTGCAAACAGCGGCTACATTTGATTGGTGGCCGTTATATGCCATGCGGCATCTCATTGTGTAGAAAGATATCAAACAGCTGTATTTGAACACCGACATTTTATTTTTGTATTCACTAAACGAAAAAAAATATGTGTGCATTTAGTTAGCCAGTGGCTGAAGCAGGAGCTACAATCTCTAAGCTGGACATGATTAGAGTCCCAATCGAACAATGCTGCTGTGTAAAATGGCACATTTCTCAATCCATCGTGTCGTCTTACACATTACTTACAGACACACAGTCTCTGAGGCAGAAGCGTATAAGAAAGTGTCTGAGCCCAGTATTCTGTGTGCCTAACGTGATCAACTCAATTAATTATTGTGAGTCACTAAGTGTCCCCCAAAAACTATGAAAAAAAAGTATGACACTCAAAAAAAAATACGATAATAAAAGTGACTATCATCTCATGCTCACTTTGTAAGTTTTGATGTTGTTTTGTGATGTTGTGAAGGAATAACGCTACTTCCCCATGGACATGATGCCGTCTCTGAGCCAGCCCTAGCTCGTGGGCTCGCCCAGGGTATACAGCCTCCACTAGGCTTCGCTACGCCTCACAAAAATTAAGTAATGGGCTCTAAGCTGGATCATTTCGGGGTTTTTTTCCCCCAGCAAATAGGTTAACCTTGCATGATGTTGTTAAAATGCGAGTGTAGCAATTTAGCATCACATAGCTATGCTAGTGTCGCTTACGTTTGCGTCCTCCTGTGCCTTTCCTTCATATTACATCGTTTTCTCATACATTGGACAAGTGCAGCATTACGTCAGAAGTACACAACAGCGCTTCTTGGAGGTGTGGACAAACGCAGCTCATTAGCATTTAAAGCTACAGACACACAAAAGAAGCCTGTCATATCAACTAATGAGTCGTACCTTCTTGCAATTGCTGCAGTTGTCTTTTCAAGGAGGCCAGCTTGTCCTGGTACATTCTGCAGAAACAAACAGCAGCGAATATCATCATACATTGGTTGGTCCTATACAAATAAACATTAAGACTCACTGCTCCTTGATCTCTACATAGTCGTCCTCATCGTGCTTGGCGAGGTCTGTTTCGCTGGCGTCCTCTGTGTCTGCCAAAACGGAAAGCAGAAAATAATTTTTGCTATTAACATCAGTTAATAATCAGCGAGTGCTTTATTGAACAAAACCACGCCAATAGAATAATCAGAAAATGTAGCCGTCTCCACACGCACTCAAAGTGCTCTGGCTGATGCGTTCACGGCTTCACACATAGTCGGACAACGCACAACTCTTAACCTGGCACAGCAGTTAGCTTTAGTACTTGGGTATGTGGAATAAAACTGTGGAATGGATTAAGTAAAGAAGTAAAACGATGCTCTACAATGAGTGACTTCAAGAAACATTACAAACAGTTGATGTTTACAAAATACAAGGAAGAAGAGTCGTGAAATATTGTGTACATCCAAGGCCATATTACTTCATTCCTTGGAGGGTACCTTTTCTGTCTGTTGACTGTCAATGCTATGTTTGTTATTATCACCTTATACTTGTACTAGGAACTTTTCATCCTAGTGAGAACATTGTCTGTACTACAACAATGTTTTGTTACAATTTTTTATATTCCACTCATTACTATTATTATTTATTATGATTATCATTTATCAGGACTGCAATATAATTTATTTGCGATGATACGGACATTGACTACAATTCAACACACTGTCACATGACCTTATGCATTTTAAACTTTCTAAGTGCAGGAAGTCTACAAATGTATTGAAATAGGAGAAAACATACGCGGGTAGGATTTAATCTAAGATTTGATGTAATTTAAGATTTGCTTCTTCCTACATCTTTTGGACATGTGGAACTGTCCATTGTATTAAGTAATGTATTCCAATGTCGCTTATATGCACGTTCACATAAAATTAAACAGTTACCATTCTTCCAGCTGCTAACTATGTCCGCTAATAACTATTGTGGCTGTTTGCTGCTATTCTTCATGCTATGATTGCTGATACTCTTTTGGCTACATTCAGTGATATTCTGATACTCTTCTAGCTAAGTTTGCTGACATTCTTTATGCTACATTTGCTGATACTCTTCCGGCAATGTTGTCGATAATATTTTAGCTGATTTACTGATACTCTTTCAGCCATGTTTGCTGATACTCTCCTGGCAATGGTTACTGATACTCCTCGTGATACGTTTGCTGACAACAACAATCTGACAACATTAAAGCAGAGATGGGGCTCATGGATGGAAAATATCTGCAGGCTGTATGAAAACCTTCCATTTCACGAATTACGTTAGTTTTAGAACCCAAAAACGATACTGGATAAGGTCGGCCCCATCCTTACTAAATAGCTACTCCATATTCCTGAGAAGAAAAAAAAAAAGACATTTAGCACGAAATTGCAAACCTGTGACTTTTTTACCCTGAATGTTAAGTACTTGAAGTGATCCAACCAGATATGATGCAATCCCGGCCTACAGATTCCAAGCCAAAACTGAAGTTCCCGCAGTGGAAGATGGGCTTGGGTATAAGGAAACGATTACCTGCCAACAATGATGCCCCAGTCGATCCTGTCAACTTAAGCATCTATACTTGATTCATTTAGAAGCCAAAATATATTTCCCTTGTGGAATGAGCCTCTATCCTGAATACTTACCGTACCAGGAAGCCAGAGTTCCTGCCATCTGGTGGAAGGGGGGTTTAAGGAGAGGCAAAGTCTTAGGAAAAATGCCTAAAAAGTAATCAGTTCATAGATTAAGGTTATGTTGGTGCCATGAAAGACTCACTTACTAATCCCCACTATCGTTCAAACCTCGTGACGCCTGTGTTGGTGCGCCTAATGAAGTGTCCACTGGTGAGTCTATGGAAACCAACCAGTCCGATCGGGAGACACCAGAAGGGGGAAATCCTCGTCCTACCGCGGAGCCTGTGGATCCGGCTTAGCGACCAAGGGTTAAGTAACATGGACGCCAACACTTTCTGTGTCAGGCGTTTTGTCGCACGGAGAGGACTAATCGCCGATTAATCGCTGCGGAATAGCTCGGACGTGGCGAACTCGCACTACCGTGCGACCTGCATGCAATTTTCGACAGGCATGCAAATCTCGGTACAACACCGGTGACGATGAGCTTCTACCGGCAGTGGCCCTGCGAAGCTGACACAGCAGCTTTCGTTTTCCGGGGGGGGTTAGCATTCGTAACCGCTGCGTGCTAGCTCGGACGGCTGCTGTTGGGAAAGAGCAGCGTGGGGGCTTAGACGGACGGACGAGCCGATTGAAGCAGCAAGTTAAAAGTGAAGAAAGTTGGCTAACCTTGGATTGCTGTCATCGCGTCCACGTCTCCGGTCTGCCTGTCCGTCTCTTTGGCGTCTCGGTGAATGGCGTGAAAAGGGCAGGACGCCGGACGCCTGCTTGTTGCCAGTTACGTAGCTGTTTACGGTCAACACAGCGCATAAGCTGCCGTTTGCGTTCCGGTTGGGAAGCATCTTCATTTGTTTTAAAGTGTTTACAAAACGTTGTAACATTAAACAGCTGTGACGTAGTAAAAAAAAATAATGTGTCAACAACAGCAAACAAGTAGCTCGTAAGCTAACCTCGCGCGTGGTAGCGTTCCACTCCCGCATAAAACACACAATCACTCCAAGCTAGTTTAAACAACACACACATAATCAGTCATTACACGCGTTCTTATTTTAAAAACAAACCACGAAAGCCACGCGGGTTTGCGTTTCACTTCCAACAACTACACGAAGCCCCGCAGCCGTGCAAAGAAGCTACTCCGCTCAATTCCCGCAGCGTTTTACCTTCTTCCGAGTCTCTGCCTCTGAAGCTGCGGTCGTCGTCGTCGTCCACGCTGTCGAGTTCCTCTTCGTCGTTGTAGTAATCCACCATGGGCGAGAGCAGAGCGGTCGAAGCCATGAATTCCCCTTGAGCGAAAATAAAAACGTAAACAGACACAATATAAACAATCGATTTGGTGTTTTGTGGCTCGCTTGAGCGCCTACAAGGGAAAGGACCCACCCGTGTGGAGGTGCCTAACGTTATGCCTTTTCAGAAACACAGTACGATTAGTTTAAAGTGGAGACATTTGTATCTCTCTTTGTATATCGGTTTCCTTTTTAAGCTTTGACAAACTTTGTATGTGAATTTTAATATATTTAAATGCTGGTTAGTACGTTTTTGGAAGAACATTGAGTTAGGCATATTTTTGAACACCATGAACACAGGGGGCTTGGCTGTTTTTGGCTCTAACTTCACTACCCCACACTAGAGCGGGACAACAATACATCACATGACCATAATATTATATTTGTTCAAAAAATATTATATTGACATTAAACCTATCGTTTATGAAAGGGTGATCAAGGGAATCCCAGCCCAACTTCTGCAACTATTTAAGTCATCTCTCCAGGGTGAACTGGGGAGGGAGTTCCTCCAAGCTTAATGATTGGTGGAGGTGACATCATGGATCGTAAATGTGATATGTGATAATAAACAGAGAAGGAATACACTGAGTTTGGACTTGTCCACATACAGCTCTTGTGTTCTGGAGACACTTGTTCCCTCACACCACTTGGAAAAGTTTTATAAAGCGCACAATATATTTTTAATTCCTAATAAAGTTTAAGAAATATAAATTCGAACAATTCATAAATTCAACTCTTGCAACTACCGTGTAGGTAAATTCAGCGAGGGAGTTTCATATCGCAATGCTGCCTTTGCAAAATTGAAGAGGAATCAATAAACCTCCTATTCTATGAATGTCCCATTTCTTAATCACTCAGAACAGAAGTTTCTCTTTTACTGTTTATATCATTTCATACACATTGATATCAAAGAGAAAATGCTCTTGTTCTACAATTTCATAACGATTTTAACAATGCAACTTCTTTGTCTATTAGGCAAATTACATATTCATTAATCCAGAGTGATGTCAGATAAAACAACACTCACAGGTTTTCTTTTGAACTACAAATAGTAAATGAGACACTGTAATTGATAATCAGAAACAGAAAGGCAATACGAGCCTTTCATACATTGGAGAGCATTATAAAAACAATTCATATTCATGACACACTTAAGTGATACATTGCACATCTTCAAACTTGTTTTTTTCCCCATTTTCGTTCATGTTTCCATCAATTCTGTAATACTGCATTTTTTATTAAAATATGATTGTTTGCCTTACAGTCAGGAGATTGGGGTTCGAATCTCCTGACTGGGGCATCCCTGTGTGGAGTTTGCATGTTCTCTGTGCGTGCCTGCGGTTTCCTCTCACAATCCAAAAACATGCATGTTAGGTTATTTGGGTGGGTATGAGTGTGAATGCCGCACGGTCTCTGACTGGGTAGCACGTTGGCCTCAGTCAGGAGGTTCAGGGTTTAAATCTCCATTGGGCATCTCTGTTTTCATGTTCTCCCCGTGTGTGCGTGGGTTTTCTCCGGGTACTCCGGTTTCCTCCCACATTCCAAAAATGCATGTTAGCTTAATTGGCGACTCTAAATTGTCCATTGGAGTGCAAATGTGAGTGTGAATGCTTGTTTTTTTTTTTTTTTTGCCCTGCGATTTATTTGTGCCCAGCTGACTTTGGGCCTCCCCCGCCCAAAGTCAGCTGGGATAGGCTCCAGCATACCCGCCACCCTAATAAGGATAAGCAGTATAGAAAATGAATGAATAAATGAATGAATGAGTGTGAATTGTTGTTTGCCTGCGACCAGTCCATTATGTACCCGCCTGAAGGCTTATGAGGATAAGCGGCAAAGAAGATGGATGGAGTGCTACAACTGAGAGGACCCAACCGGTTAAAGGTGCCCAACGCAATGCCTGTTTAAAAAAAAGAACACTGCCAGAGCACATGTTTTATATAATTTTGCGGTTTGATTTAGTTTAGTAACTTTGCAAATATAACATGATAAAGTGGTTATATTTAAATGCTGACTAGTACGTTTTGACTAAACACTGCATCGTTTGAACACTTCTATTTTTACTACCGCACTAGTGTGAAGAGTTTGAATTTACTCTAAGTTCCATTCTTGACGAATCTTTAGTTTTATAAGTCTTTTTGTTTCTTTTTAAAACACACAAAAAAATGAACGAAGATGATCGACGGTGTTTTTATTGAGTGCCTACAAGTGAGAGGACCCTTCCGGGTGAAGGTGGCTAAGGCGATGCCTGCTTTTAAAAAAATGTACCGCTAATGCGAAGTATACACTATTTATATACTATTGCGGTTTTGTTCAGCTTTGTATTTTTGGAAAAA
Organism: Oostethus manadensis; assembly: GCA_024372805.1. Taxonomy (NCBI): domain Eukaryota; kingdom Metazoa; phylum Chordata; class Actinopteri; order Syngnathiformes; family Syngnathidae; genus Oostethus; species Oostethus manadensis. Next base: position 3,706,465 of record QODF01000018.1, on the reverse strand, counting down.
TTTGGACGTTAGAGTGATTACATTCAAATGCTGGCTAGGAGGTTAATCACTACAGAACAGTTAATCAGATATACTTTTTAAAACACCATGAATCGTGAAATTTGGCTGTGTTTGGCTCCTTCTTTACTACCGCGCAATACCAATACGAATGTGATTAGTTTAATTTTACTCCACATTAAATATTTGACAAATCGTTAGTTTTGTTATAAGTTAACCGTATTATCTTTTAACAGAAAACATAAAATGAACAGAACAAAGATGATCAATGTTTGGGTTTTTTTGATCGCTTGAGTGCCTACAGTCGAGAGGACCCTGCCGGGTGAAGGTGCCTACCGAACTGCCTGGTAAAAAATAAAAATCGAGTGCTGCTAAAGCGAAGTGTACACATTTTATATACTTTAACGGTTTTATGAAATTTAGTAATGTTGGTTAACATTTAAATGCTGGGCGAACGAAGAATGAAGGCATATTTTTGAACTCACTGGGTTTAGCTGTATGGCTCCTTGTACTTTTACTTTACTGTTGCACGCTGGAGAGGGGCTACGATTTCTAGTGTGAGGAATAAACTTTCTTTAAGTTTTGTACAAGCTTACCTCGAAAATCTGTAAACGATCAGCAAAAAATAAACAATCAAGGACCCACTCGAGTAAAGGTGCCCGTGGCAATACCTGTTTAAAAATGGAGTAGCTGCAAAGTGTACGTGTGTGGGTTAGTTTCGTGTTTTAAGTGTTGACAAAAAGCCTCAGCTGACGCGATGATAACTAAATGTTGATTAGTGCGTTTTCAGATGAATTTAAATCGGGCATGTTTTTAAAACACTATAAACACGCGTAGTTTATTTTTCTTTTCTAATTGCACACAGTTACGTTAATATATTTACGTGCATGGTGGGTTCGGCAAAGGTGGTTGGCAGGAAAACCCCGCCTTCTCTGGGCTCTCATTGGTTGCTATGGTTACTTGATGAACTTGCACATTATGATCATTTGTAACCACTGGAAGAGAACAAAGACAGTTAAGGACCTGTGGCTATTGTAGACAAACGCTATTGTGCTCTATAGTGAGATATATAGGTGAGATTACGTCATACTTCTGGAAGAAATGATGTCACTGCGACTTTTGGATGCTTTTTCTTTACGCGTTATCTTAATAACGCTTCAATATGAGCGTTAGTGCTGGGTTGCACTGTATATATAGAAATATAAATATGTAACCTTTCATGCATCCGTGCTTCCACGATGGTAAGCATATGGAGCCAAATGTTTGCTTTGGCTTTCATGACGTGTTCATTCAAAAGGCATCAAATTCCCAGTGGGCGCGATGCAAAGCAGCACCGGCAGGTGGCAGCATTGTCTGCAGACGACCGCGACAAGGGACGCGCTTGCAAAGTTGCACAAACGCAAACGCTACGCCTGCCCACAAGCTTGAAATGATATCTGCCAGGCTGGGAGTGCGTTGCGGTCGCTAGATGGTAGGAAAGCGGACTGCCCCCCACGCCTTATCTTTGACACTTGCTCGCTGAACGCGCACTCTTGAAAGGTTAGTGCTCCCCGTACGCATGGCAAACTTTTATCCCCTCACGGTTTGCACATGTGTTCTCTTGCAGCACTCCACTTCCGGCCGGGGTGTCAAAGTAGCTGTCAAGCGAGGAGGAGTAACGGGGGGTTTGATCTGCAGGAAGTCCACAGCGACTCAAGTGATCACCAAGTCCACACCGACACCTCTCCGCAGCCAACTAAAAACAAATGAAAAAGAGAAACATCAAATCAGAAGGTGAGCAGCTTTTTGGGGGGTTTCTTTTCAAGTGTTGTCGTGACGGGGGTGGGGGGGGGACTTCCTGGTCAGGGATTAGCGGCTAATGCTACCACCAGCAGCTTTTAAGGTCAAAGCGGTAAAAGTAGTCAAAGACGTATGAGTGTTTATTAATCCCTCCGAGTTCTTATTTCACCGATTCGTCTATTGATTGGCGTCAGCCGGCACCTGCTCCACGTCGACGACGCACTTGGGTCACGTCTAGCCGGCTCGGGTTCCGTCCTCACCGGTGGTGGGTGAGTAACGTGTGTGCTTAGGAAGGGGGGGCAGTTCTAAACTTGCCCCAGACGCTCAAGTCAACGATGGGGGTCAGTGGAGGTGAGTGGAGGACAGTGGTGCCTTCAAGGGTGTCCGTTTTTTTCCTTTACGAAAGCCATCAGATAATCAATAAATAGCCCGACATTTGTGCCGCTAATGTCCGTTCCCTTCTGCCGCTCATCATTCCGATTCTTTCAAAAAAGACGAACGCCCGCCGTTGTCAATCTGATCGACGTACCGTGAACGCATCACGAGGCGGACGTCAACCTGCCGGGTTTGTGTTGACATGAAAGTCATACTGCGCTGACGCAGTACTACCAGTAGTAGCGAGAGCGGTACGGATTGAGCTATACGAGAGGCTCAGTGAGAGAAAAGAACCGAACCTGAGATGACCCAAAATGATGTCATCGCTAGTGCAGGAGAGGCAGTCAGCAGAACCGTGTGCGCGCACATCAATGGTAGTATTAGTAGTAGTATTCTGTTTGTGCTTCATCATTCTTATTACTACGACTAGTAGTAGTAGCAATAGTAGTAGTTTTTTGTGCTGTAGTAATTGTTCTAGTCATTGGAGTAGTAGTCTGTTGTAATAGTAGTAGTAGGTTTCCGTCCTGTATTAGTGTTCTGACTTTTTTTATTAGTATTAGTTGTAGTAGTGTGTGCTTCAGTAGTAGTAGTGCTCTGTTGTTTAGCAGTTGTAGGAGTAATATTTTGTACTTAATTATGAATTTTATGAGGAGCAATGCTCTGTGCCTCAGCAGTAGTAGTAATACCAGCAGTATCATTTTGTACTTTTGTTATTAGTGTCTGTACTATAGTAGCATTAATAGTGGTAGTATTTTTTTTACTTCAGTATTATTACTTGTTGTGTTCTGTACTGGAGTTGTGGCAGGAGTAGTATTTTCTACTTTATTTTTAGTAGTAATTAGTGGTGTATGTGCTTTTGTAGTAATAATCTGTACTTAATCATTGTTATGAGTAGTAGTAGTAGAATTTTGTGCTGCAGTAGTAGTTGTATTTTGTACTTTATTATTATTATTAGTAGTAGTATAGACCTGATCAAAATCTTAAGAGCAATTGAAAAATTGCTAGAATTGACCCTTAGCACATTTGGATCTTAACGAGGTTTTAAGTAGAGCTACAATATGCGGAAGTAATAAGGGGGAGTGAGACAAAAAGCACTTGGAAAACGTAATTTATTCAAAACAGCAGTTAAAATGAAATAGGCTTTATCAGCTGATGAAAAGTTAAGACTAGTGCTCAAAAAATGACAAAAAAGTCTCCAAACCAGAACGAAAACTGTTCTCAGTAATGAGTAGCTCCACGGTTCTTGTTAATCACTTCAAAAATGGGTTTGAGCATGCTTGATGCGACTGTTTCCAGGAAGCTAGTGGGAACATTGCTCCAAGTGGTGAAGATGGCTTCACGAAGGCCATCGACTGTCTGGAACTGATGGCCATTTTTATAAACTTCCATTGCCATCCATCCCCAAATGTTCTCTATGGGATTTCAATCAGGGGAACATGCTGGATGGTCCAAAAGAGTGATTTATTCTCCCTGAAGAAGTCCTTCGTCAAGCGAGCATTGTAAACTGCAGCGTTGTCCTGTTGAAAAACCCAGCTGGTACCACTCAGATGAGGGCCCTCAGTCATGAGGGGTGCCCACTGCAACATCTGCATGGGACTGGCCGCCATTCCCAGGGAGCATCAAACATGGGACATTGAGAGGTGGAAAAAATGTTTATTCTCTGATGAGAAAAAATGTAACCTTGACGGTCCAGACGGCTTCCAACGTTACTGGGATGACAAGGAGATCCCACCTGAGATGTTTTCTACCCGGCACAGTGGAGGGGGATCCATCATGATCTGGGGTGCTTTTTCATTCAGTGGAACACTGGAGCTTCAGGAGGTGCAGGGTCGTCAGACGGCTGCTGGTTACGTGCAGATGTTGCAGCGGGCATCCCTCATGATTGAGGGGCCCTGTCTGAGTGGCACCAGCTGGGTTTTTCAACAGGACAACGCTGCAGTTCACAATGCTCGCTTGACGAAGGACTTCTTCAGGGAGAATAACATCAGTTTTTTTTGGACCATCCTGCATGTTCCCCTGATTTAAATCCGATGGAGAACATTTGGGGATGGATGGCAATTTTTCAACTGGTCTTAAGATTTTGACCAGGTCTGTATTGGTAGTAGTGTATGTGCTTTATTAGAAAGATACATAGATATTTGACTAATCTCCAAAGAGAAATGTAGGTTTCAAGCAGCTCTCCAAGAATGTCATTATAAACTTCATCACGTGATCACAGAATAACACAAATACAGCAAGACGATAAAGATACGAGAAAAATAGTAGTAGTCTGTATTTTATCATTATTAGTTGTAGGGTTTTGTGCTGTAGTAGTAATATGTTTTACTTTATTATTATTATTATTATTATTATTATTAGTAGTAGTAGTAGTAGTAATAGTAGTACTACTACTGTTATTATTAGTAGTAGCAGTGTCCGTGCTTTAGTAGTAGCATTCTGTATTTTATTCTTAGTAGTATAGGGGTCTTTGCTGTAGTATTTTATACTACATTATTTTTATTACTAGTATCTGTGCTATAGTAGTAGTAATGTACTTTTTCTTATTAATAGCAGTAGTAGTGTCTGTGCTATAGTGGTCATGTTTGTATTAAAAGTAGTAGTAGTAGTCGTATTCAGTACTTTTTACTCTCAGTAGTAGTAGTCGTCGTGGTAGCAGTTTAGCAGTAATAGTAACTGTTGTACTTTGTTTAGATGTAAATGACTTAGAACTGTGCAAAGTGAGTCGTTTGGAAGTCTGATTTTGACTCTTCTGAAGTTAGCATTGTTGGTAGCATTAGCACTATGAAGGGAGACGTAGATTGCTTTGAAGTTAGCATTGTTGTTAGCATTGTGACTCCCCGGCCTTCTTTGTGATTTGTTTGCGAGTGGGCAACAGTTTGACATGCACTTATTTAGCATTTTAACAGCCTACCATGCTTGGTTAGCCAGTTCACTGAGGAAAAACAAAATGATTACGCCCAGGTGTCATTTTAAGATGTGTAGTGAAGCCGGATTTATTTATTTTTCTTTCTCTCCAAAAGTGGTGGGCGTCTACACTGGTGGGCTCATCTAGCTAGCTTGGAGCTCATCAGAGACGATGACATGAGGAAAGAAGTTTTTCCCTTTGTCAAAACCCCAAAGACTTAAAAAAGGGTTTAAGAAGGCTTTTCAGATGTGTAGCAAAGCCTTTTTGTGGCTGAAAAATGGACCCCTCATTTTCAAAAGTGAGCGAATTAAAATTATAGAGTAAATGAAATGCAATAAAAAATCTTAAGTATAAATGAAATTTGAAAAGATGAATGACAAAAAAACAATGAAAATATCCAGCAGATTTTGTCCATTGTAAAGCAAGTGAGGGCTGTGATTAATTTTTGTTATGTTTGGTGCTCATAAAGAGTTTGGGTCATTACTGTTTTTGCTTAAAATGAAGTACCTAATAGTAAATGTCACCGCGTTTTGTTTTTTGATGCAAGAGGTGAGGTTGAGATGGCTTTTGAGCTCCAGGCTTTTTTTTAAGACGTGTAGCAAAGCCTGTCTTTTTAGAATTTTGGATAAAAACACACATTTTCTGTATGGGAGATGTGAGAATTGTCTGACTGTTGGTGCTCCCAAACGGTCTCTCGGGACGCATTCTTTGGTTAACACATCTCTTTTGCATCAAAGGGCACCTTTTAAAGACGTCTTCACATCCACGCTGATGTGGATCGAACCGATCACACCAGCTATATTTAGCGGGAAAGAGCGCCAGGGAGCAGAAAGTAACCTACTTCCTCATTAGCAGTGGTATGTAGGCCAGGTCACTCCTTGCCGCTTGACATATTTTTCAGGTATATGTTTGACTTGGTCGTCAGCGGGCGGATTCCTCAGACTGATCAGAGCGTGCGGGAGGCGGGGTTAACTGCCGGCGTGACAAACGTGTGGCGGCAAGGGGGTTAGCCACATTGGGCGTGGATAAAAGCTTTCTGTTGTCAGACGCGATGCCTCGTTGGGGTTTTTTAGTGCGACGTGACATCAACGCCTTTAAAGGTGCCCTGTTACGCAAAACTCCTTTTGTCATCACGTGCTAACAGTACTGTGTGTGTACGTGTGAAAAAGCTGTCAATTGCCCAGGCACTCCAACATTTGCTTTTGAAGTTGCTCAATAAAAACAGGCTTCACTACACATCTTTAAAAATGCTAGTGAATTAAGTCATTGAAAACATTTCAATGTATAGAGTGGGAGGTTTGCGTATATGCTCACTTTTTTTTTCTATTCGGACCGATTTGGTCCCGTTGGACTCCCATAAGACCCTTGTGATTCTGAAATACTTGACATATTGAAATGCTTTATATGTAAATGTTGCATGAGTACCTGAAAAATGTAAGCCTACCGCTGACCAGGTTTGTAAACCAAAAAAAAAAAATACAGGCTTTACTACACGTCGTCAAATGCAGCCTGGAGCTCTGCCAACCATCCATCAGTCAGGTACAGACGTGGGACTTTCTTCAGGCTAACCTACCAAGATGCTGCGCTGGTTAGTGATAACCAAGTCTTTTGAAACACTCTAAATAATAAGTAATAATAAATTCAATTCAATCATAGAGTATGAATACATTTAAAAATAAATTAAATAACTAATGAAACTAATGAAAATGAAAATTTTAAAGTTATTAAAATTACATTAATAATTACATTAAATGAAAAATGGAATTACAATTAAATTACAAGTTAAAATATAAATGTAATAAAAATTACATAAAATAAAAATGTTATAATTACATCAAAAATCTAATAAAAATGTACTTACAATTAAATTAAAATGAAAACTAAATTACAAATTAAATTGAAAATTTTAATTAAACTAATATCAAAATAAAATAAAATAGAAGTAAAATAAATGCATTTAATTAAACTAGAAATTAAAAAAAATGAATAAAATTGAAGAAAAAATACATAAAATGAAAAAAAAGAAAAAGTAAATAAAAATCCAAATTACATGAATTTAATAAAAGGATCGCTTTAACCCATGAACTGTTGTTGGTCCGAGGTCTTGTTTTGGGGATTCCTGTTTTGTGTTGTGTGTCAGCTGCTTTTGAGGAAAGTGAGGTTTGGTAGGCATGAGATTCAAATCTGCTCAAGCCGAATGGACTTGGTGACATTTTTACAATGAACAGAAATAACACTCCCGATGTCGGCCATCCCAATTGTCTTACACCATGTGACTCTTTTACACGATGTTTTTTAAAATATTAATATATATATACATTTTTTTAAATATTAATATATATTATGTGTATGTATGTATGTATGTATATATATGTATGTATATGTATGTATATATATGTATGTATATGTACGTATATGTATGTATGTATATGTATATGTACGTATATGTATGTATGTATATGTATATGTACGTATATATATGTATGTATGTACGTATATATATGTATATACGTGTGCGTGTATGTACATATATATATGTATTTGCGTGTATGTATATACGTGTGCGTGTATGTACGTATATATATGTATATGCGTGTATGTATATACGTGTGCGTGTATGTACATATATATATGTATATGCGTGTATGTATATACGTGTGCGTGTATGTACGTATATATATGTATATGCGTGTATGTATGTATGTATATATGTGCGTATGTATATATGTGTATATATATATATGTGTGTGTGTATATATATATATATATATAGAGTATATATATATTTTAAGCTGTGGCGGAAGCAGTTTGGTGGTTTACGCAGCAGCAGCACATGAAATATTAAGGCGTTCCTGTCAGGCTTAATGTTGTGCACTGATGTGGTTTAGCATGTCTAATATAAGAACGCTGTCTCACATGACAAGGAGAATTATTCCCCCACCTCTCCTCTACCAGCTTTTCACGCTCATTTCAAATGGCAGCCAAACTGCCAGATTGGTAAAATGGCAGTATTAGCCATTCTGATGTCTTCCTCTGCTGTCCATCAAGGCCGAGCCGCGTACTTTGACGTGCAATATCACGCACGAGGCCGATCTGGTCACGGCCGCCTGAGCTGAAGGACGACTCAGGGGCTGGAAGTCGGCATCGGACGTTCCCCGACCAGATCTGCTTCGCACATTCTTGGCATTCACGCTAACACTCGTCATTCTGGCAAGCCGCCTTCCGTGGGCTTTGTGCGATGTTAGCGCAAGCCACTTGATTACAGCCTTTCATTAGACGTGCGTCTCCAATCCTCTGGCGAGGTCGCATCTGTGGCTGTGAACTGCACCCCCCCACCCCACACTGCCACCACAGCCCATCCTCCCCATCCCTGCCAGGCTGCTGCTCAGCGACCAGGCCAAGCGATGGTGAATCACCGTCATGTCTGACGGAGCTATTTTTAGAAGCATGCATGAGAGAGGCTCTTTAATCTAGGTGTAATGTCACAGGCCTTCACCAGCATACGTGGGAAAAGGACCACCACACTGCGCTTTTTTTAGCTGAGTGGAGCGTGTCAGATCCACTCAAGATGGCCAACCATGATGGCCGCGCCTGATGCATCTAATGTGAGCGCTGCCGAGCTGTATGTGCTATTTTTGGGAACGGTCCGAGGTGCTTTTGTGTGTCGTACGTAAGTGATGATAAACTTGTTAAAGGAGTTCTGGTTGCTGACTGACGCCGATGACCACCCCTCTTTTTCCAGGCCTGTAGTTAATAAGAATAAAAAAATAAATATATAAATAACTAAATCCAGTTTGGCTTTTCAAAATGCATGCTTCCAACAAATGTTATGTTGTGTTACAGTATAAAAAGATGTGATTGATGATGTTTAAATCATAAATCTCAAGACCCCGCATATAAGACGTCGACACTTTTTCAGACTTTTTTTCTGAAAAAATACAGCTGCCTCTCTCCAGGTTACTGTTGTGTGTGGTGGCAAGATGAAAAGCTTTGAGTTGTGGGCAATTTGCATGTATAGATTTGTTCGTCTTTTCCAGACTCTTTTGAGGGGGGGGAATACCATGTCATCTAACATGTCAGGGTCAAAATTGTAAGAAGCTTTAGGAACAAGTTCTTGTTCCTCATTTGATTGTACTTCCTCCCTGGGTGCATCCTTTATCTCCAAGGATGGTGGTTTAGATTTGGGTGTTTCTTCCTGTCTTCCTGGAGATTATTGTTGTGTGAGTGACAGGAAGAAAATCTTAACGCTCTGACTCTTGGCCTGTTATTAGTACTGCACTGACACACTCCCCTGTGCTATTCAATGAGAAGGTGTCTCTAAACTTTCGACTGGTACTGTAACTCTTCTTTACATTATTGAAATAATAAATAGTCTGCACTGTAACTGATCATGGCCAATCAAAAGCCTGGAAAAGTAACGATGGGGGACATCCTAACTCGCTTTTCATGGGTATAAAAAATCAGATAACTGCGAAGACGCCCCCTCGTACTACGCCGTGCATATGTGGATGTTTATCGGTGCTGAATGAGCAAATTCTGCAGTGTGGAAGTGTTGAGGTGGTCTGGAGCAGACATTCTATTGGCAAGGCTCACTGTGAGGATGACATCAACGCTTGATGACGCCTCATCTGTTGGCTTATCAGCGTGAAAGTAGGCCTTAAACCTGCACAGCCTCTAATGCTGCCGCTGGACGGCCTCCATTGGGTCAAGTGGAGATTTGTCTCTTATGTGGGGGGGTGGGGTGGGGGGGAGGTTGTGTTTTTTTTTTTTTAATGGTATTTAAGTCTGCGTCTGGCCTAGTATGTTAACCACAGGATTTCCCGCCAAATGTGGTCTGATGCCAAGGATCATGAAGGTCCACTGAATGATCCAATCATTTCTCTCAGATCACTGCCATTCACGGGGGCATCAGCAAGTAGTGAAAAAAATGAATGGACGTGCCCATACAAAATGTATTTATCTATTTTGACAGTGTCAGAAAAGCCTAGATTATGTAACGACAGGTTGGTCCTTTGTGCATGATAAATATCCAGCCAATATGGGGAAAAAACTCATCCAGCAGACAAAAAACCTTATCAGCCACCCGAAACGCCAGCGCTGCAGCATATTTATCTGCATGTGCCTGAATACAGTGCACCTTGCTGGACCACAGCAGGTGGTTTCTATACTCTGATTAGGACAACTCAACAGGTACACTTGCTCATATGCTCGTTCTTACCTCCGGGTGTGCACAAACTGCACATCTAAATTTAAAAAAAAAAAAGGACATCTAAAAAAGGTATTAGTAACTTATCAGTCTTAAGAAGCAGAAAGTTAACGGTATCTGTATTTTTTAAATTTATTTAATATTATATATATATATATTATTACTAATATTTATAAGGTATTCATAACCAACCGGTCCAGGGTGTACCCCGCCTCTTGCCCAAAGTCAGCTGGGATAGGCTCCAGCATACCTCTGTGACCCTAATGAGGATAAGCAACATAGAAAATAGATGGATGGATGGTATTAATAATAGTTTGATCCACTGCATGCTTTTATTATATGTACTTTTGCTGCTTAAAGTTTGTCTCCACATGCAAAAGAAGCAGATGTGCATCATTGTGGCGCGGAGGTGGGAGGGTCATGAACTCTGGTGCGATTGAAGGGATGATGTTGTCTCAGAGGACCAATAAGGAAAGAGTTGAGCGTGTGAGCGGGCCTCAGCAGACGGCGGTTGCGGATGCGGCGTTGGTCCGCTATTGTCTCCCGCTGGCGGACGGGCCACACCCGTCACTTAGCACATACTTGCTTGACCAGAAGCAGGACAGATGTTATTCCATGTTTGCTTGGCATGGCTGATTTCTGCCACACATGCAGGGAAGTAGCTTTGCTTTGTTTCAGCAGCATGTATTCACACATGTTCACCATTTTTATTGGACATTTTTTTGTTATTTTTATGGGCGATTTTTGTTTTTTTGTGCCGTTTTTGCTTTATTTTCCCCACTTGTGCTGTTGTTTTTTGGTTTATTGTGCTTTTTTATTGCTGGGTGTGTTGTACCTTTTTACTGTAGTCTCTACATTTTTTTGTTTATTTTGGGTTTTTGGGTTTTTTTCCCCATTTTTTCATTTTTTGTTTACTGTGCCTTTTTGATTCTTGATTCCCCCATTTGTGCTTTTTGTTTAGTTTATTGTGCCTTTCTGGTCTTTTCCGATTTTTGCTGGTTGAAATTTGGTTTATTGTGGCTGGTTTTGCTCAGTTTTTTCCATTTTTGCAGTTTTTGTTTTTTGTGGCTCTTTTAGCTCTATTTTCTACGACGGCATATTAGGGCCACTTTAAAACAAACAAACAAAATTTAGTAATTCGAGATTAAAAGTTGTAATATTACGAGATTTATATTTTTTACGAGATTATAAATCGTAATTTCACGAAAACAAAGTCATAAATATACACGATTTAAAGTTGTAAATTTACAAGTTTTAAAGTCGTAATTTAACCTTTGACAAAGGTCAAGAGTCACAAAAGTCCCCTGTGTTTATAGCTGTCTCGGGTACTGCCTGTTTAAGGAAGCCTTAATAACATCACTTTTTCGAGAATTATGTCATAAATTAAATAAATGCGACAGTAATGTTTTATATTCCCGAGAAAATATCGCCATGTTATGGGGGTTAAAACATAACTGTAGGGGAATAAAAGTCGTAACTTCATTTTTATAGGCATTGCCTGAGTCCGCTATGAACCGGAGACTCTTAACTGGAGGGGCGGGGTATTAGAGTGTAGCGGTGAGGCGGTGCTAGCCCAAGATAACCTGGTTGTAGTCAACTGCTCTGTTTTGCTGTCCCTTTATAAATAAAAGCTTCTCTGAAGCCAGAGGGAGGTTTCCTTCCTTGCCTGAGACGCCTATGAAAAGCTAGCTTTATGTGGAGGGCCAGGATACGTGAGGGTAATGGTGAGATGATGCTAACCATTGCTAATCTGTTTTATTTCCAACTGCTCAACTGTTTTGCTGTCCCATTATAAATAAAAGCTTGTCTGAAACCATAGGGAAGTTTCCCTTCCCCACTCAATTTCAACTTTAAAACTCGTAAATTCCCAAGATTTAAAGTCGTAATATTATGAGTTTTAAAGTCGTAAATTTCGAGATTTGAAGTCGGAAATTTACGATATTTAAAGTAAGTTTTTTTTGTTTTGTTTTGGTTTATTTAAATGTAGCCGCAACGGGGCACAAGCCAGTGTCTTATTGTGCCGGTCCCAAGCCCGGATAAATACAGAGGGTTGTGTCAGGAAGGGCATCCGACGTAAAACTTTGCCAAACCAGAACATGCGAATCAGACAAATGACTTCCATACCGGATCGGACGTGGCCCGGGTTAACAACGCCCGCCACCGGTGCTGTTCACCGACAGGGTGCCGGTGGAAACTGGATTACTGTTGGCCGAAGAAGGAGAGGAGGAAGGTGTGTCCGTAGGAGGAGAGAGAAGAGGAATGCTAAGAGTCTAGAACTAAGTGTTGGGACTTTGAATGTTGGAACTAGGACTGGAAAAGGTAGAGAAGTAGTTGACATTATGCAGAAGAGGAAAGTAGACATATTGTGTGTCCAGGAGACCAGGTGGAACGGTAGCAAGGCTAGAAGCTTAGGAGCAGGGTTCAAGCTGTTCTATCATGGTGTAGATAGGAAGAGAAATGGAGTAGGGGTGATTTTGAAGGAGGAGTTTGCTAGCAACGTCCTGGAGGTAAAAAGAGTGTCAGATAGAGTGATGAGCCTGAAGCTAGAAATCGAAGGTGTGATGTTCAATGTGGTTAGTGGGTATGCTCCACAGGTAGGATGTAAGATGGAGGAGAAAGAGAAATTCTGGTCAGACCTGGATGAAGTGATGCAGAACATCCCTAGAAGTGAGAGAGTTGTCATTGGTGCGGACTTCAATGGGCATGTTGGTGCAGGAAACAGAGATGATGAGGAGGTGATGGGCAAGTTTGGTATCCAGGAGAGGAACGCTGAAGGACAGATGGTGGTCGACTTTGCAAAAAGGATGGAAATGGCTGTAGTGAATACTTTCTTCCAGAAGAGACAGGAACATAGGGTGACCTACAAGAGTGGAGGTAGGAGCACACAGGTAGACTACATCTTGTGTAGAAGGTGTAACCTGAAGGAGGTCAGTGACTGCAAAGCAGTGGTAGGTGAGAGTGTAGCCAGACAGCATAGGATGGTGGTGTGTAGGTTGACTCTAGTGGTGAGAAGGATGAAGAGGGTAAAGGCAGAGCAGAGGACAAAATGGTGGAAGCTGAAAAAGGAGGAGTGTTGCGTGACTTTTAGGAAGGAGTTGAAAAAGGCTATGGGTGGCCAGGAAGTCCTTCCAGATGACTGGACAACTACAGCTACTGTGATCAGGGAGACAGGTAGGAGAGTACTTGGTGTGTCATCTGGAAGGAAAGTAGATAAGGAGACTTGGTGGTGGAATGAGGAGGTGCAGGAGTGTATACAGAGTAAGAGGTTAGCTAAGAAGAAGTGGGACACTGAGAGGACTGAAGAGAGTAGACAGGAGTACAGAGAGATGCAGCGTAAGGTGAAAGTAAAGGTGGCAAAGGCCAAACAAGGGGCTTATGATGACTTGTATGCTAGGTTGGACAGCAAGGAGGGAGAGAAAGATCTATACAGGTTGGCAAGGCAGAGGGACAGAGATGGGAAGGACGTGCAGCAGGTTAGGGTGATGAAGGATAGGGATGGAAGGGTATTGACAGGTGCCAGTAGTGTCATGGGAAGATGGAAAGAGTACTTTGAAGAGTTGATGAATGAGGAAAATGAGAGAGAACAAAGAGTAGAAGAGGTGACTGTTGTGGACCAGGAAGTAGCAAAGATTAGTAAGGAAGAAGTGAGGAGGGCATTGAAGAGGATGAAGAATGGAAAGGCACTCGGTCCTGATGATATACCTGTGGAGGTATGGAAGTGTCTAGGAGAGGTGGCAATAGAGTTCCTGACCGGGTTGTTTAACAAGATCTTAGATAATGAGAAGATGCCTGAGGAATGGAGGAGAAGTGTGCTGGTGCCCATTTTTAAGAACAAGGGAGATGTGCAGAGTTGTGGCAACTACAGAGGAATAAAGCTGATGAGCCATACAATGAAGTTATGGGAAAGAGTAGTTGAAGCTAGACTAAGGGCAAACGTGAGCATTTGTGAGCAGCAGTACGGTTTTATGCCAAAAAAGAGTACAACAGATGCAGTATTTGCTTTGAGGATGTTGATTGAGAAGTACAGGGAAGGTCAGAGGGAGCTGCATTGTGTTTTTGTAGATCTGGAGAAAGCTTATGACAGGGTGCCCAGAGAGGAACTGTGGTATTGTATGAGGAAGTCTGGAGTGGCAGAGAAGTATGTTAGAGCGGTGCAGGACATGTACGAGGACTGTAAGACAGTAGTGAGGTGTGCTGCAGGTGTGACAGAGGAGTTCCGAGTGAAGGTGGGACTCCATCAGGGATCAGCTCTGAGCCCCTTCTTGTTTGCTATGGTGATGGACAGGCTGACGGACGAGGTTAGACAGGAATCTCCGTGGACTATGATGTTTGCAGATGACATTGTGATATGTAGTGAGAGCAGGGAACAGGTGGAGGAGAAGCTTGAGGGGTGGAGGTTTGCCCTGGAAAGGAGAGGAATGAAGGTCAGCCGCAGCAAGACGGAGTACATGTGTGTAAATGAGAGGGACCCAAGTGGAAGAGTGAGGTTACAGGGAGAAGAGATAAAGAAGGTGGAGGATTTTAAGTACTTAGGGTCAACAGTCCAGAGCAATGGAGAGTGTGGAAAAGAGGTGAAGAAGCGTGTGCAGGCAGGCTGGAATGGGTGGAGAAAAGTGTCGGGTGTGATGTGTGATAGAAGAGTTTCAGCTAAAATGAAAGGAAAGGTGTACAAAACTGTGGTGAGACCAGCGATGTTGTTTGGTTTAGAGACAGTGCCGCTGAGGAAAAGACAGGAGGCAGAGCTGGAGGTAGCAGAGATGAAGATGCTGAGGTTCTCTTTGGGTGTGACCAGGATGGACAGGATCAGGAATGAGCACATCAGAGGGACAGCACATGTTAGAGGTTTTGGAGATAAAGTCAGAGAGGCCAGACTGAGATGGTTCGGACATGTCCTGAGGAGAGATAGTGAATATATTGGTAGAAGGATGCTGAGTTTTGAATTGCCAGGCAGGAGGCCTAGAGGAAGACCAAAGAGGAGCTTTATGGATGTAGTGAAAGAGGACATGAAGGTAGTTGTCGCAAGAGAAGAGGATACAGAAGACAGAGTTAGATGGAGGCAATTGATTCGCTGTGGCGACCCCTAATGGGATAAGCCGAAAGGAAAAGAAGAAGTTTTGGTTTATTTAGCTTTTTGCTGGATTTTCCCAATTTTTTTGTTTTATTGACCTTTTTACTCTATTTTGTGCTGCTTTGTTTTTGTTTATTTGAACATTCTTGTTATATTTTTCCCATGTTTGGCCTATTTTGGTTTATTGTGCCTTCTATGTTTTTTCCCCCATTTTCTCTGGTTTTATTTTGGTTTATTTTGCCAGTTTCTGCTCAGTTTTCAGGTTCATTTTGTCTTTTTGCTCTGGGCCAACAAACAACCCCCATCCTGCTTGATTTGATTTGATTTCTTAATTCGTAGTCCTTTGTAGTTATTTCTTTATTTTTTTACTGTTTTTCTTTGGTCTGTGACGCTTTGTCGGAGCCACAAAGGCCGCCGCACACAAGCTGGCGTTAAAGCAAGCAGCACCAATCAACCGACAAAAGCTTTTAGACTGAAAAGCACGCCACACTTTCTCTCGCACTGAGCTTTTTTGGTCTGGCAAATAAAAAAAGAATTGATGCTGTTTAATTCATGAACAAATATTTGCAATATAAAGATGTATCAAATTAATTATTGATCAGTAGAACCTTTTTTTGGTCCCATTGGGTTGCTGTGACTGTTTTTCATTTTCTCTGTGATTATATTAGAAGTATTATTACAGTAAATGTATTATCACGTTTTTGGAATTAGGGCCACAGTGGAACCTGAGCCAAACTAGAGCTTGACTGGTGATTACATCTAACACTTAGTTCTTCAATTATGATGTGGAGTGCATTAGAAAATGGAAAAGAACCACGTGTAGTTTTGATTTTCCCCAATCAAATATCATGACATCACTATCAGGAGAAGCAGACTATAGAGGGGAGGGAGCTACCTGCTGTGGCCCAGCAAGGTGCACTGTATACGGGCACGCTCTCAGAGCAGGCGGTGTGACGCCACGGAGGTCTCTGGCAAACCTTTTGCACTTTTTAAACGGCGCTTCGCTGGCGTTTCAGGTGGTTGGTAAGGTTTTTTTGTGTGCTCTTTGGTTGTTGACAATTAGCATTGCCTTTTGCAGCTAGAAGGGGCTGGTTCAGCAATCACGGAGCCAAATAAGCCAACTTTGAAGTTTTTGCAGTGCTTATCACTTTCCCTCATGACCGAAAGAATGAGATCGCGGATACAAGCGGCGGAAATGAGTTTCCTTCGTAGGGTGGCTGGACTCACCCTAAGAGATAGGGTGAGGAGCTCGGCCATCCGGGAGGAGCTCAGAGTAGAGCCGCTGCACCTTCACATCGAGAGGAGCCAGTTGAAGTGGCTCGGGCATCTCCCGGGCGCCTCCCTGGTGAGGTGTTTTGGGCATGCCCAGTCGGGAGAAGGCCCCGGGAAGACCTAGGACACGCTGGAGGGACTATGTCTCACAGCTGGCCTGGGAATGCCTTGGTGTCCTCCCGACGGAGCTGGAAGAGTTTGCTGGGGACCGGGAAGTCTGGACTTCCCTACTGAAGCTGCTGCCCCCGCGACCCGGGCCCGGATAAGCGGAGAAAAATGGACGGATGGATGTATTATCATTTTCCTTCTTTTCAAACGTGACAAAAGAACAATGGACCAAAATGCGAGGGGGAGATGAAGAGTGACAATAAATCTACTGCATCAGGAGGAAAGAGGGCCTGTGGGTCCTTTTAAAAAAAATAAATAAAATAAATAAAAAATAAATTATTCCTTGTAAAGGCTACACACAAATAGTTTCGGCTCAGAGCTTGGATTAGCTTTTAGATTTTTTTTATTGAGTTTGTACAGGTTATTTTTGCCTTTTTACTCTTTTCTTTTTTGTTAATTTTGTCTTTCTTGCTGTATTTTTCCCATTTTTGAAATTTTTGGTTTATTTTGTATTTTTTGGCAGAATTGTTTTCCATTTTTTTTGCAGTTGTTATTTATTTATTGTCTTTTTGCTCTATTGTCTGTCTTCTTTTTTTTTTTCAATTCTGCTATTCTTAATTTATTTTTTTCAATTTTTGCAGGGTTTTTTGTGTTATTTTTGCTTTTGTGTTCAAATTTTCTGCTTTGCTGTGGGCCAAATAAAAATATTTTGTTATATTTATTTACGGTACTATGATACTTTTTCCTATGATGCCCCAGGGTAGAATAAAGACGTTTTGGAGCCGCACTTACTCCAGCATTTAAGCCAACGGTGCAAATTACATGAAATAAAAATAAATGGACACGGACACGAGCATTTTGATGGCAACTGACTCATCCCGGCCATTCCTTTCCCGGAAGACGAAAGCGAGTGGGAGGAGTGGGAGAAGCTTAGCCACTACAACAAGAGTAGCGTAGAATTCCAAACATAAAAATAATATTCACATTATGCTCTTGTTTCTCCTAACAATTCCATTTGTTCCATTCCGTTTTTTGATGCGATAACTTTATTATTCATAGTTTTGTCTGTCATATTATTATGACTTTAAAATATTTGTCTTTTTGCTTTGACTTTTTTTCCCTCATAATATTACCATGTTATTCTTGTCAAACTTCTTCTTGCTAGAGAACAAAATTTTCCTCTGGATATCTGGACTTGATTCTTGTTTTGAATGGCTGTTGTTTTATTGGGAACTGCTGTTTTTGGATTGACTGCATTGCTTGGTTGTTTTATTGTGAAATTGTGTTTTTTTGGGATGGTTGTTGTATTGTGAAATGGTGTTTTTGGAATGTCTGCATTGTTTGTGTTTTATTGTGAAATAGTGTTTCTGGAGTGGCTGTGTTTTATTGTGAAATGGCGTCTCTAGATTGGTGTCTCGGCTGTGTTGCCTTCGCTACGCTTCTCGTCTTCCTTTGGTCTTTCGGCTGCTCTTGATTAGAAAAAGCTTTTGGGCTTGAGAGCAGAACCGGAGCGCCTGACGAGCATCGTGTGTGTTTTGAAAGGAGCGGGTGGGCCGTGCATGCGCATGTTGGGCTGCATGGAATGCTTGGAGAGAAATGTTGTCATGCTCGTGGCGAAGCTCACTCTGACTCACCAGGAGAGGATTTGACTGGCGGCCATTGTCGTCATGTCAGCTCCGACTGTCCTTAAGACACGCGAGCGCGAGGCCGGGATTTTTCTTGTGGCAGCTTAAAGCTCTGCCGTGACGGCGCTGCTTTATGTGGGCCGCCATGACACTCTTTCAGCACTTCTCACGAAATAACATCCTTTTTACTCTCATACATTTTTATCATTTATTATTATTATTATTATTATTATTATTATTATTATCATCATCATGCAAGATGCAGCATTATTTGTTTTGTGTTTGTTAGCATGCAAACATAGTTATGTTTTCACGATCAAGGAATGTAAATAAATTTGTCATAGAAAAGCGCTGTTTTTTTGTGTTTTCTCAAAATAAATTGGTAATAAATAATAATAATAATAATACACTTCTGTAGGGATTTAGATGAAATGTTCAGGAATTGTGGAAAATGAGATATGGAAGAATGGATTAAATTTTGGGCGTGATCCGGATCACCACGTGGATCCAGGAGTTCTAGGATTAAAGGATTCTTTAACATTTTCGGGATTTGTTCCAGTAACGCCACAATAATGTTCAGAGCGCTTTGGGGGGGAAAATACAGATTTTAAACAAATCTACAAAATATCAAAGACTGATCCAAAAAATCACAATTTGGGGGGAGCTGTGGCGCTGGTTTGTTAATGAGGTCCAATGGGGAAGATGCTGGAGTTTGTTCAGTGAGTCAGCTTCAGAGGAGGGGGAGGGCGCGCTGCTGTGTGGATAATGAAGCGCCGCTCGGCTGAGGATTAAAACAAGTTTGACCCACACTCTTTCCTCGGGGGTACGATGCATGTTAAAATATGAAAATAGCATATTTTCCATGCAGAGAATGCCCCGTTTGCTGATAACCTGATGGCAGAGGAAGAAGTTGCCATATAAGATTTGCCACGTGACCTTTAACTTTCTGATCATGTAAAAAAGTCAAGCATTCCCTGCTTGCAGCCCAAAATGTCCAGATTTTAGTAGGGGAAATGTGCGTTTGCTGAAAGAATTTGAAATATCTGACTTGCCGCCAAGTCAGTGAATGCATCTAAACTGTCTTCTGACTACTGATTGGATGAACAAGGGATGGGGAGGTAGTTAAGTGTAGCAGAATCTCACTGCGTCGGAGAGAATGGAAAAAAAAGGTGAAGGAGGTGTGAGTTGAGTCTGAAACAAGTAAAATAAAAGAATGTAACTAACGGGAGCGTAGCAATATGGTTTATAACGAGAAGTGCGCTGTAGCTATGTGCTCACAGCCTGTGACACGCTAATCGCAGTGGTGGTGACTCCAGGAGAGGCAGGTTATGTGCAGCGGCAGTTGACAATGTGCTTTCACTTTTATGTATGCAAATACACCGTGGTGAAGTTAGTTTGACGTTGGATGTCGGATATTTGGCTCCGTGTGCCCAGAATGTTCTCTCATGGTGTGGCTGGCTTGCTCGGGAAGTGCCCGAAGGGACCGCCAATAAATTACTATTTTGGTGAAGAAAAATGCAATTACAGTGGTAAGCCGGGATACGAAATTTAAATTGTTCCAAAAGGATTTTTGTAAGCCAAATTTTTTTGCAACCCGAGCAACATTTAACGTGTAAATTGGCTAATTCGTTCCACTGACCCGGAAAACCCCTCATACAATGGAAAAAAAACACTGTTCTGCACATTTAATACTGTATAAATAACGAGTATTGTAATACAAATGTCATGTAATAATAAAACCTGAAATAGAATTTATATTGAATTCAAATTCTAAAAGTTTCTTACCTTTAATACGCAGCGAAGTGCAGTACGGCTTTTAAACTGGCACCAATAAACCAATCAGAGAACATTTCATCATACTTACACGTCCGCCAGGCCTCCAGTAGGTATCCTACCGGTATGCTGCAAAACAACATTTTTGCAGAGTGCCGGGAGAGTTACGCCACCATATGTGAATGGATTGTGGATGCCTGGGCTAAGGCCTTAACTCTTCTCCGAGCTTTCACGAAAAGCCGGCATTATTGCTGAACAGCCGACTGATGACGAGACTGACGGCCGACAATGATGACATGGAAACCAGCAAGTTTGACGGCAAAATTGCACAGCGGTTCAAGCCAGATGCAGAAGATGGATTTGTGGGGAAGAGGGATTACAAATACAGTGAGTGTATTGTTAAATAGTAGAATAAGGTTCCACTAAACTCAGTTTGCTTCCGTTGCCTTTTTTGTGTACCAAATGTTTCAGCATGCGCCTTAAAGTACGGGAAATTCGGAAAATTCCGAAAAAAAACAAGTTTTGGTAAGATCGACAAACTTTGTTAAAGCAAGTTAATTTTTGTAAGTTGAAGCAAAAAAAAATCAGAAAGGTATTTTCATATTCCGGGGCATTTGTATCCGGAGGTTCCACTGTAGCAGAAAAATCTCCCATTCCCACTGACGTCAGGAAAAGTTTTTACATATTTTCTAGTCGTTTTGAGAAAATAAGGTTTGGAAAGTCTCCAGATTTAGCGAAAAAATCGCCAAGTTGGCAAACCTGGGCTGTACATGAACTGGGAAGGCATTCACAGTTAGAAAATACATGAAATAATCGTTGATAAAAATATCAGAGAATATATTCTCCTAACTGAAAAGATAAACAGGAAAGTACTACGTGTAGCTGCACTTTTGTTTGTTTTGTGGTAACATTACAAAAGACTACAATTTTTACAAGTTTATACGTTTTGTAATGTCTTGCAGCTTTTGATGGTAAAGGTTGCCGATCCCTATCTTACCGCAAACATAAATCATAAATCACAATGTCATCACATTTATAGTAGCCACATATGGTTGTAGTGTAGACCACCACAATATGTCCCACCTGACTGCTGTCCTCATTCACATTTCAGTCAGCAATTAATTCTACCTTGTCCAGCTACAATACTCTACTCTATACTATACTATAGTATAGATTTACTGTCAACGCACAGTAATTATTGTGTCTTGCCTGCAGTCCAGCACGGCAATGGTGGCGTGCACAAGTGCTGCCAACTGAACTGTGGTTCATTGAGTGGCCAGATTGTACTCTGATTTTCTGTCATTAGACAGCCATTATTGCCTATATATTTGGTAACACGAGCGCACGGTGGCAGCAGTGTGCATGAGTGCTGTCAACTTTGGGGGGTGCTGTGGTTCATTGAGTGGACAGCTTGAAATGTGATTTGCTGTTAACACACAACAGATGTTTAGACAGTAATGGCTAACACAAGCTCACAGTGACGGTAGTGACGAGTGCTGCCGACACTGTGGGGTGAGCTGTGATTCATTGAGTGCACAGTTGTACTCTGATTTGCTGTCAACACACAACCATTCCTGTCTAAATATTTGGTAACATAAGTACACAGTGGCGGTAACGTACACGAGTGCTGCTAACGTTGGAGAGTTGGAGGAAAGGTGAATTTGGGCACGTGTTGTACACTTCACAGTGACCGATGTGCAAACTGTGTTCTTGGTGTAAATATTTAGTGTGAGCACAACCTCCTTCAACTCGATTGGGGTTCAGCACTTTCATCTTTCACAGCAGGGTACTTGATTATCTTGGATGTGTGTTTGGGCTCCTCATCAGGTTGGAAAGCTGCCATGAAGGGAAGTGCAAATCTTAGCAGTGTCACGGCAAATATTGGAATTCATGTGAACCGCATCTCCCCCCAATGTCGGCAGCACTCATGCATTCTACCACAAGCTGGCCTGTGCTGCCAGATAATGAATGCCGTAACTCTCCCTAGTAGAGGTTTTATTAGGTTCTTGTTTTTTTAACTTCAACAAATCAGAATTCATGTTTTACTCTGGGTGAACCGCGTCTCCCCCAAGTGCCGCAACACTCGTGCATTCTGCCACAGGCTGGGCTGGATTCGCCTTTTGTCAGATAATGAATGTTGTCACTCTCCCTAGTGGAGGTTCTATGGAGTTGTTTTTTTTTTTTTTTAAACTTCTTTATGATTCACTCACTGGCGGGTACAAGACATGAGTAGGCTCCTACTCGCCCACCACAGGTCAGTTGTAATAAAAATGTGAGTATGAATCATCAAGTGGTTTTGTATGGGATATGGAGTCACGTTTTTTATAAAAAATAAAAATAAAAAGACTTCCCCATCTGACCTTGAAATGTGTGTGCTGCTTCTCCAAAGGATTATTTAATTCCACTTCCTGTTCTGTTGTGTTGGTCCGTGCAACCTGTGGATCCACTCTTGGACCCCTTGTTGCTCTCCTCCCCGCCCCCCCCTGATGTGCAAACTGGCTCATGAATAATGGACGACTGACGTTACGCTGCTCTATGAGAGCAGAAACAGACAAGAAGCAGCTCAGTGTCGGGACATTTTGTACGGGAACGCACACACACAGTTAGTTACCCGTACAAAACGAAACGCCAGCTGAAGAGACGGTGGTTGCCAGAGCGGCTGAATGGCTTTAATAGAGACAAGTCCAGGCGTGGCTCCAGAGGGCCGAGTAGCTCGACTCGTCTGGATTCACGGCCCTAAAATGCACTGCCTGAACCGCCTGTGCTGCTCTTTGAGGGGGTTTAGTGGACACACTTTGTTCAGATTTGAAAATGGGAAGTAATGTAACTACAAATAGCTTTGCTTTTGCTTTTTTGGACCTATTTTGTCTGCCATAGTGCAGACAAGGTAGTTGACCTAAGAATTACCTTTAGATATAAAGCAAATAAAAATACCGCAGTAATGCTTGAGATTTTAGATTTCTGGTTTCCTTATTTATTCCATCCATCCATTTTCCACCGCTTATCCGGGTCCGGGTCGCGGGGGCAGCAGCTTCAGTAGGGAAGTCCAGACTTCCCGGTCCTCAGCGACCTCTTCCAGCTCCATCGGGAGGACACCAAGGCGTTCCCAGGCCAGCTGTGAGACATAGTCCCTCCAGCGTGTCCTAGGTCTTCCCGGGGCCTTCTCCCGACTCGGGCATGCCCGAAACACCTCACCAGGGAGGCGCCCGGGAGGCATCCGGACTAGATGCCCGAGCCACCTCAACTGGCTCCTCTCGATGTGAAGGAGCAGCGGCTCTACTCTGAGCTCCTCCCGGATGGCCGAGCTCCTCACCCTATCTCTTAGGGTGAGTCCAGCCACCCTACGAAGGAAACTCATTTCCGCCGCTTGTATCCGCGATCTCATTCTTTCGGTCATGACCCATAACTCATGACCATAGGTGAGGGTGGGAACGTAGATCGATCGGTAAACAGAGAGCTTTGCCTTCCGGCTCAGCTCTCTCTTCACCACGACGGTCCGGTACAGCGACCGCATTACTGCAGATGCTGCACCGATCCGTCTGTCGATCTCACGCTCCAACCTTCCCTCACTCGTGAACAAGAACCCGAGATACTTGAACTCCTCCACCTGAGGCAAGACCTCACTCCCAACCCGGAGGGTACAGTCCACCCGTTTCCGACTGAGAACCATGGCCTCGGATTTGGAGGTGCTGAGTCTCATCCCAGAAGCTTCACACTCAGCTGCAAACCGCTCCAGTAAACGCTGAAGGTCACAGCCTGATGAGGCCATAAGGACCACATCGTCTGCAAATAGCAGAGACGAGATCCTAAGGTCACCAAGCTGGACTCCCTCAACACCTTGACTGCGCCTAGAAATTCTGTCCATGAAGATTATGAACAGAATCGGTGACAAAGGGCAGCCTTGGCGGAGGCCAACGTTCACCGGAAACAAGCTCGACTTACTGCTGGCAATGCGAACCAGGCTCCTGCTTCGATTGTACAAGGACCGAATGGCACGTAGAAGCGGACCATCAATCCCGTACTCCCGGAGCACCCCCCACAGGACACCACGAGGGACACGGTCGAATGCCTTTTCCAGGTCTACAAAGCACATGTAGACTGGTTGGGCAAACTCCCACATACCCTCGAGTACCCTTGCAAGGGTGTAGAGCTGGTCCAGTGTTCCGCGACCGGGACGAAAACCACATTGCAGCTCCTCTAACCGAGGTTCGACTAACGGTCGTACCCTTCTCTCCAGCACCCTGGAGTAGACTTTCCCAGGAAGGCTGAGGAGTGTGATCCCCCTATAGTTGGAACACACCCTCCGGTCACCCTTTTTAAAAATGGGGACCACCACCCCGGTCTGCCAGTCCAGAGGTACTGTTCCTGACTTCCATGCAATGTTGTAGAGGCGTGTCAACCAACACAGTCCTCCAACATCCAGAGCCTTGAGAAATTCTGAGCGGAACTCGTCTACCCCCGGAGCCTTGCCACTGGGGAGTGATTTGACTACCCCAATTACCTCAGCCACGGTGATAGAACTGTCCACGTACGTATCCTCAGACTCTGCTTCCTCTATGGAAGGCATGTCAGTGGGATTGAGAAGGGCCTCGAAGTATTCCTTCCACCGACCAACTATATCCACAGTCGTGGTCAGCAAGCCCCCGTCCGCACTGTAAACAGTGTGAACTGGGGGCTGCTTCCCCTTTCTGAGGTGTCGGACGGTTTGCCAGAACCTCTTCGAGGCCGACCGAAAGTCGTGCTCCATAGCCTCACCGAACTCCTCCCACACCCGAGTTTTTGCCTCGACCACCGCCGAAGCCGCGTGCCGCTTGGCCTGCCGGTACCTGTCAGCTGCTTCGGGAGTCCCGCAAGCCATCCATGCTCGATAGGACTCCTTTTTCAGCTTGACGGCAGCCCTAACCCCCGGTGTCCACCATCGGGTTCGGGGCTTGCCACCACGACTGGCACCGACCACCTTGCGGCCGCAACCACAACTGGCTGCCTCAGCAATAGAGGCACGGAATACGGCCCATTCGGACTCAATATCCCGGTCCTCCCTCGAAATGCAGGCGAAGCTCTGCCGGAGATGAGAGTTGAAGACTCGACGAACGGGAGATTCTGCCAGACGTTCCCAGCACACCCTCACTACGCGTTTGGGTCTGCCAGGTCTGTCCGGCATCCTTCCCCGCCATCTAATCCAACTCATCACCAGGTGGTGGTCAGTTGACAGCTCAGCCCCTCTCTTCACCCGCGTGTCCAGAACATACGGACGCAGGTCTGATGATACGACCACAAAGTCGATCATAGACCTGCGACCTAGGGTGTCCTGGTGCCAAGTGCACTTATGGGCATCCTTATGTTCGAACATGGTGTTCGTTATGGACAAACTGTAGTTCGCACAGAAGTCCAGCAACAACACACCGCACGGGTTCAGGTCAGGGAGGCCGTTCCTCCCAACCACGCCCCTCCAAGTCACACTGTCATTGCCCACATGGGCGTTGAAGTCTCCCAGTAGAACTATGGAGTCACCAGCTGGGGTGCTCTCCAGAACCCCTCTGATAGACTCCAAGAAGGCTGGGTACTCTGAACTGCCGTTCGGCGCATATGCACACACCACAGTCAGGACCCTTTCCCAAGCCCTAAGACTCCAACACAGAGGCACCAAGCTGGGGG
Source organism: Oostethus manadensis (assembly GCA_024372805.1). Taxonomy (NCBI): domain Eukaryota; kingdom Metazoa; phylum Chordata; class Actinopteri; order Syngnathiformes; family Syngnathidae; genus Oostethus; species Oostethus manadensis. Next base: position 3,680,702 of record QODF01000018.1, on the reverse strand, counting down.
GCTAACAATAAGCCCACACCAGCTCGCCGCCTCTCCCCTGCGGCAACTCCAGAGAAGAACAAGGTCCAGCCCCTCTCAAGGAATTTGGTTCCAGAGCCTAAACTGTGGTTTGAGGTGAGTCCGACTATATCTAGTCGGAATCTCTCCGCCTCATCCACAAGCTCGGGCTCCTACCCCACCAGAGAAGTGACATTCCATGTCCCAATCCTATTTATTGTATATTATAAATGGAACATTTTCATTGGCTGTTTACAACCTTTTAAATAAACTTTTAAACATTATTAGAGCACTCTAGACATGAAATAACATCCCTATAGTCACTTTTACTTTCCTATTGCCCAATATTGTAGTCATTATAAGGGATAACACATATAAAACCTGTTTACAACTATCTAAATGTGCTTTTTAACATAAGAGCTCTGTAGGCATGAAATAACACCCCAATAGTCCCCTTTACACTCCTATTACCCAATTGTTGCCATAATAAGAGAAAATAAGACATATGGGACATAAATAAGACTTGTGTGTGTTGCTGTAATTGGGTTCCGGTGCTAGAGGGAATGGGCGGCAGGCTGACATTAAGTGAAGTTGTGTTATGAATTATTGTGCCTGTGGAGAGAGAATTTAAACCTGCGCTAAAAGCCCGTCTGGTGCTTGTGTGTTTCACTGAACAATTACAGACCCCTAGTGTGCATTGTAGAATGCTACGAATGATCGCAACATCTTTGAATGAATGAATCTTTGAGTCCATGTCGTCATTTTTATGCTTGAAAATGCTTAATTTAGGCCAAAAATAAGTTCACAAACAGCATGATTTATTCATTCATGTGTCATAGATCCTTTTAAGTGTACAGGAAGTGTTTTAGGTCACAACATTCTTAACGGTCACACAAGTGGAAAAAGAAGTGATGCAGTGTTGATATCAGAAAAATAAATTGTCGAGCTATATATTTGTTTCCCTCCAACCTCTGACTGGGTTTGCATTTAAGCAAATCCCAGTCCAACTGACTTGACATTTCTTGTACAGCACAAAAAAAACCCAACTGCAATGTTAGCGTGTTTATCACTGCAAAATTTGGTACACACCTTTAGGGCACCGCCAAGCACATTAATAGTGGCACTTTGATAAAAAGAGGATTTTTTTTTTTTTTACAATAATGTGACGTTGAAACAAAGTAATCCGGCCTGATGGAAAGTCAACGTTAGTCCAGATTATCTAGCAAGGGTAGCATGGTGCCGACTTTTTAAGCGCTGACTCATTTTCTCTCTCACACGCACACACACGCGCACGCACACACACACACACACGTTAAGCCATTATCTTTAAAGCCAACTTAAACGTACGAGGCTTGAGGGAGACACTAAAAAAGTAGCTAATTAAAGGAAAAGTGCACTTAAAAAAAAAAATCTACAATCTTTATGTGAAACATGAGCACACGTCGTCCACATAATCGAACGCACCTATTTCGACTAAAAAGATGCTCCTACAGGGTTTTCAATCCATGCTGTGAGCATGTAATGTAGTAACAGGTAGATTGACGGCAGCATGTAATACTTGCAGTAATTTGCACTATTTTGAGCATTAGAAACATTACTGAAACTTCTTTCTTTGCATTGATGGGAAGTAACGCTGTGTCTGTCAGCAACAGTGGCATTGAAAGGGCCGAGCTCTTTTTGCCTCCCCCGCTGACTACTTTTGGATAAATGAGGATCCAGAACTTTATCTTTTTGAGCTTGAAAATATGGGGGATAAGGTCCAGGTTTTAAAAGCTTAGAGGACAAGAAGAGGAGTGTTTATATGGCACATGTACTGCATTTAATGTTAAAAGGTAATACATTAATAATAATATTAATAATAAAGTATTGGCCCGCAGAATGTGGTAAAAGTACAGTTAGTTAAATAGAACATTGAAAAAAAAATAGGTTAAAAAAAGAGTAAAGAAGTTGGTAGGCTAAGCTGTGCCAGTAAGGGTCCCGCCCGCCATCCACGCCCATGCCAGACCTTTGCTTGTGGTTTTCCTGAAACACTCTCATCCTCACCTAAACTCACACTTGACCTCTTTTTCTTCTTATCGCGCTGCTAGCAGCTGTTGGAAACGATTATCCTGACGCTTGCTGTGGTTAGTGGCTAATTAGCCAGTGCATCTGGCAACCCATTCCCATCATGCTGGGTCACCAAGGCCAGCCGGAGGCGGAAGGGAAGATGAAGAGCGAGGAAGAGGAGTGTTGCCGACTTTCCCAGAGGCTCCGGCAAGCGTCAGTTTGTGTTATAAATCATTGAGGGACACTCGGTGGGCGCTATCCCTTTTCATCACCCTCGTTGTTCCATCCTTCTTTCATTATTCAACGGACGGGTTGTCCTGTCGTTGACGAAATAAGCAACAAAAACATTGCAAACATCTGCAGCGCGGCAACAGAACCAATGTTGTAACCACACTACAGGGTAAAGGAATTAAGGGCGCTGGCAATGTTGATTTTAAACAAGCAACAGTGCAACGAGGGCGATACGCGTGATGACACGGGCAGCTGAAAAGCAACATATTATAGTGCACGCAGAGCTAAAGGTGAGGAGAAAAAAGCTCATCTGCTCTTCTGAGAAGCAGTTTTGTTTTGTGTGATTTTCTTAAATGACAGATAGAAAAAAACTGCTACTTTAAGGATGCTGGCTAACTTAACTGCAGAGAGTACCCGCTGTCTACTAAGAGTGATTTTTTTTTAATTTAATATTATTGATTATAGTGTACAGTCATTCCTCCTTTTTATGGAAGTTCCAGCCCAGACATTCATTTTTAATATTGGAATACTTTCATAGTTAGAGCTTAGAAAACCTGTTTTTGACTTTGTAAATATGCTTTTAAAAAGTTTTAGTGCCCTCTAGACATGAAATAACACCCCAATAGTCACCTTTACGCTCCTATTACCCAATACAGTGGATGTAATAGGAAAAATAAGATGTAGAAACCTTTTTACAAACTTCTAAATACACTTGTAACATTTTTAGTGCCCTCTAGACATGAAATAAGACCCCAATAGTCACCTTTACACTCCCATTACCCAATATACTGTAGTAGATGTAATAAGAAAAAATAGGCATAGAAAACCCGTTAATGACTTTCTAAATGTGCTTTTTAACATTATTAGAGCCCTCTGACATGGAATAACACCCCTATAGTCACTTTTACATTCATTTTACCCAATATATTAGACATGATAGGAAAAATAAGACACACAATAAGACACTGTTTACAAACTTCTAAGTACACATTTTTACATTTTTAGAGCCCAGTCACCTTTACACTCCCTTTTCAGTCTGCATCCATGGGGGGGCTTTATGGAGTGCAAGGTAGGCTCAGTACTAGGTATCTACTTAGGGTAAATACTATTATGATAAATTAAATCCATTTAATTTAATACATTGTATATGAAGGGCTGCTTTAATATATTTTTTTGAATTTTGTAAAAAGACTAAAAAAATGTAGGTGTATTATCAACTTTTCAGCTTTTCCTCTCTGTGTCAAAAGAATACATAGACAGAATCCTCCAAAGTGTCAGAGGATTTACTTACCTACAGAGAGTACAAGGTGTCTAGCAAGGGTAAGCCTTCTAAAAAATGGATATAAAAAAGTATTAAATACCATGCATGGACAAACCGAATATACTTAATTTAATAATAATTATAATTGTTGAATACAGAATTGTAATAAAATAGTATGCTGTACTACAATATATTCCTAAATTTCATTCATCCATCCATTTTCTTCCGCTTATCCGAGGTCGGGTTGCGGGGGCAGCAGCCTAAGCAGGGAAGCCCAGACTTCCCTCTCCCCGGCCACTTGGTCCAGTTCCTCCTGGTGGATCCCAAGGCGTTCCCAGGCTAGCTAAGAGACATAGTCTCTCCAGCGTGTTCTGGGTCTTCCCCGAGATCTTCTACTAGTTGGACGTGCCCTGAACACCTCCCCAGGGAGGCGCCCGGGGGGCATCCTGACCAGATGCCCGAGCCACCTCATCTGGCTCCTCTCAATGCGGAGGAGCAGCGGTTCTAGTCCGAGTCTCTCCCGGATGTCAGTGCTTCTCACCCTATCTCTAAGAGAGCCCAGCCAACCTGCGGAGAAAACTAAAATCGGCCGCTTGTACCCGCGATCTTGTCCTTTCGGTCAATACCCAAACCTCACGACAATAGGTGAGGGTAGGAACGTAGATTGACCGGTAAATTTAGAGCTTTGCCTTTTGCCCCGGGGACCCTGGCGAGAGTATAGAGTTGGTCCACAGTTCCATGGCCAGGACGAAAACCGCACTGCTCCTCCTGAATCCGAGATTCGACTATCCGACGGATCCTCCTCTCCAGAACCTCTGAATAGACCTTACCGGGAAGGCTGAGGAGTGTAATCCCACAACAGTAAGAACACACCCTCCGGTCCCACTCCGAACCACCACCCCGGTCTTCCAGTCCGGGGGCACCCACCCCAATGTCCACGCGATGCTGCAGAGTCGTGTCAACCAAGACACGTCCAGCGTCCAGGGCCTTAAGGAACTTCGGGCGGATCTCTTCCACCCCCAAGGAGCTTTTTAACCACCTTGTTAACCTCAGCCCCAGAAATAGGAGAACCCGCCTTAGAGTCCCCAGGCACTGTTTTCTTGTTGGATGACGTGTCAGTGGGATTGAGGAGTTCTTCAAAGTATTCCCTCCACCGGTCCTCAGCATCTCGAGTCGAGGTCAGCAGCACACCATTCCCACCATACACGGTGTTGACTGTGCACTGCTTCCCCCTCCTGAGAAGGCGGATGGTGGTCCAGAACCTCTTTGAAGCCATCCGGAAGTCATTTTCAATTTGATGAGTTTTTGCCTCAGTGACCGCCAGAGCCGCAGACGGCTTGGCCTGCCGGTACCTGTCAGCTGCCTCCCGAGTCCCATGGGCCAAAACGACCGGATACGACTCCTTCTTCAGCTTGGTGGCATCCCTCACTGCTGGTATCCACCAACGGGTTCTGGGAACCACATACGGCCACAGCTCCGATCAGCCGCATCGACAATGAAGGGACGAAACATGGCCCACTCGGACTCAATGTCCGCTGCCTCCCTTGGAACATGGTTGAAGCCCACCCGGAGGTGGAAGATGAAACTCCTTCTGACAGGGGACTCTGTCAGACATTCCCAGCAGACCCTCACAATGCGTTTTGGTCTGCCAGGTCTGACCGGCATCCTCCCCCCACCATCGGAACCAACTCACCACCAGGTGGTGATCAGTTGACAGCTCTGCCCCTCTCTTCACCAAGTTTTCTCAGTGTCCAAGACATGTGGCTGCAAGTCCGATGACACAACCACAAAGTCAATCAATGAACTGCGGCCCAGGGTCTCCTGGTGCCAAGTGCACATGTGGACACCCTTATGCTTGAACATGGTGTTTGTTATAGACAATCTGTGACGAGCTCAGATGTCCAATAACAAACCACCGCTCAGGTTAAGATCAGGGGATCCGTTCCTCCCAATCACACCTCTCAACTAGCTTCTTTAGCCGAGGATCGGACCGCCATGGCCTCCGCCTTCGGCCACCACCCAGCTCACTTTACACCCGATCCCTTTGGCTCCTCCTACGAGTGGTGAGATAGCGGGTGGAGGGACCCACGTTAACTTTTCGGGCTGTGCCCGACCAGACCCTATGGGTGCAGGCCCGGTCACCAGACGCTCTCCATCATGCCCCACCTCCAGGCCTGGCTCCAGAGGGGGGCCCCGGTGACCCGCATCAAGGCGAGGGAAAACGAAGTCCATTGTTCTTGTGTGTCATTGGGTCTTCATTCAGATGATACGAATTAGTAAAAAGGCCATATATTAGAAATGTATTTTTGCTTCAGATTTACTTGAATTTCAACATTTCCTCTAACTTTCTTCATCCCCGTCAGGATGAAGATGGTGGCCAGCGAGAAATCACTTTTGGATTTTTAAGTGAGGAGTACGAGACCTCATCCTCCTCGTTCGTTGCATGCCACTCAGGTGACTACAAAGCACACACCCGGCACACACAGTGCCACCTTTCAGCACCAACAACCAGAATATCATATCTCATATAATAACTATAATAATTGTGTTACTAATTCTATATATGTATTATATTATAACCCAACCTACAGCTTTTTCCTCAACCCAATTTTTCAAAAACTTTATTCCTTGTTTTGTTTTTCTCATAAAATTACGTCTTGTTGTTTTTCTTGAATATTTCAACTTTAATATTTTTTTCCTTCAAAATGTGTTTATTCCTAATTTTAAGTCTTTTTCTTGGTAGAATAGGACTTTTTTTCTTCATATTGTGACTTTATTCTCTTTAAATTGCAGCTGTTTCATAAATTTCTGCTGTCATTTATAAATAATATTTTCAAAATATTTCATCGTTGTACATTTTCTCTTTGTGATATTTTGAGTTTATTCACATATTTTCAAAAATATACAGCTTTATAACTTTTTTGTTTTTGTTGGTCATAATATTCCAACTTTTTAAAATAACATTTTATCTTTAAAGCTAAAATGACATTATTTTTCCTCACTATATTCCAAGTTTATTATTCCCCATTAAAATAAACCTTTTTTCTCTTAATATTTTGACTTTTTTAAAATAAAAAATTTCAGCAGTTTTTCCATTTCTGCTCTTGTTCTTATTTTGAATTTTCCAACTAATTCAACTGTTTTCTTGCAAACAAATGTAATTACGGTTTTATCCCCATGACTTTGTTTTTTGTAAAATCGTGACTCTTTCCCTAAATTTTCTGAAAGTTGCAGAATGGATTTGTTTTTTATATTGCGACTGTAAGAAAGAAGAACACATTATTTATTTAATATTTCACCTTTCTGATACAAAAGTGGGGCGTGTTTTTTTTTTTAATATTAGAACGTTATTGTATTGTATTGTATTATTCTAAACATTTTTTCTTGTCAGAATAAAATTTTTTTTCTCAGAATGTTTTGAGTCAATTCTTGTAAAATTACAGCGTTTTTTTTTTTCATTTTTAAACTTTCAACATCTCGTGATTTTGACTTTATTTTCATAATATTATAACTTTGTACCCAACCTAATTTTTATACTTCATCCGTTGTCTTGTACCTCGGTTGACATCTGCCCCGGTGAGCACTTTTTTTTGGTTAACGTCCAACATTTTTGCTAAAACTTTGCCTTGGCAAGCTTGCATTTATCCGTTTGTTTGGCATCAAGCAAAGTTGATGTGAATCGTGGAATCCAGCTCATTTTGCCTTCCCGGCTATTTATCTATGAAGTGTGTTTGGCTATTGAACTTTGCCCTGCAAGCATAATCTCATCCCTTCTTTCATTTGGAAACTACATGAAGGTCATGTTAAATGTTTTTCAGCATTTTCTGCATGTAATTTTTGTGTACAAAATGTGTTTTGTTTTTGGTGGTCTGGAAAAGATTAATAGGATTTACGTGATTTTCTATGAGGAAATTTGCTTTTCTTAGAGTCCATTTTGGTTTGTGGAACGGATGAACGACCAAATCAATTAACCAAAGCATGATTGGATTTCTACTTGACATTATTTGTCTTTGTAAAATTAAAAAAACTCTTGAAACATTTACATTTTATTCTTGTAAAACGACTGCTGATTTTTCCATTTTTGTCGACTTTGTGCGTTTTGTTGTTTTAGTTGTCTTGTAAAATTATATGAATAGAATTTGAAAAATATCCACATGCAGCAAATGTGCCCCCCGAGCCGCACTTTGGATATCCCTGCTGTCAGTGCTCCCAAGCAACGCCCCCATTCCGCTAAAGTGGCCGGGTGCCTTGTCCACAAACGCAAATAACCACGCAGGGCCTCTAAGCAATGTGGGTTTAGCGTCGGACTCTTTCTGATGTCGTCTTTTTTTTAACTCCACAAGATGGTAGTAGCTGCCTTTTGATGGCCGCAGTTTGACCCTGGAACTGATTATTTCCATTATTCCACAGTTTCCCATGAAGATGACTTGCATTGTGTATTTGCAAACTCTGCCAAGCTTGGTATTGATTATCAGAGTGTGCTTTGAGTACTACTAGTAGTACGTATTGTGTGCTGGGAGGTCCACAATAAGCCATTGTACGTTTGAACTGGCATCTGCTGTCCATAATGAGGCTGACCCATTTTGTTTTATGCAACACACACACACACGCACACACACACACACACACTTTGTGTATACTTTCTGAGTAGACAAATAACAAAAGTGTGTGTAGTACTGCAAAGTACGCATACAATGTGTAGTAGCAATCAGTGTGCATGTGCGGCTAACATGGACTTTTTGTCGTTTTATTTGTCATTGCGAGACAAGCAAGAATTCCCACAGGGGGGGTAGTAAGCTGTTAAGCCCCCCGACACACACGACCCAACCCACCCACACACACACACAGGTAAGAAGTAACAAGTGTTGTGTATGATTTGTTTTCCTTTGCTAAATCCAGCTCAAACTAAAATAATAATATAAAATATTATGAATATCATGTCTTACAGTTCTGGACATGATGAGGCCCCCCGCCCCCGATCCGGGATGGACGGGGGTAGCATGTTGCTGCATGAATTAGTCATAGTTGCGCCAACGGGGAGGCCCCGGGGGTGCGAGTGCTTTTGCTTACATGTTTGTTTGCGTGTTTTTTTTTTTTTTTTTTTTGCTTCAACGCCCCAATTTTTGGCCAACAAACACACAAGTGGCTCACCGAGAAACGCGTGGTCCAAATCTGAGGACGCGCTCTCAAGTTTTTTTTCCATCCCCAACTGGCATTCAAGTGTAAAAATAAGTGTGTGTCTGTAGCTCTACTGCTAATGAGCTGTGTTGGGCCACGCCCCCAAGAAGCACTATTTTTTTATATACATGTATAGGACGCAAACGTTAGCAAGACTAGCATAGCTGAGTGAGCTTAAGTGCTAACATTACACTCAAATTTGCAACATCATGCTAGGTTAGCGTATGCGTAGTGATGTGCAATACCACCGATTTTGTTTTGTTGATGGCCACCAATCTTCATCTATTGACACATGGCTGATATCTTGGATTTAATCCCTGTAAACATCCTCTGTCTGCTACACTGCCATGTTTGTTTACCTGAGCAATAGTACCCCGATGGCGTCACTTCTGGAAATGAGACTCAACAGCGAGAGCTAGCTCGTCGTGGCTGGCGCCATCAACTATAAGTGTCATTTTGGTTAATTTATCCCTTGTTTTCAAAATTGGAACAATGTAGAGCTCAATTCCAAATGATACATAACATATTTAAGCAGAGTTGATATATCATTTAAGGGACCCTTTAAACCTTCCTCTTTTGGAAAAGAAAACAAACCTACAGTATTATGTGGATGTGTGAACATCCAGCAGCAACACAAGGTTTTGGCATGACTGCTATTTTGATGAAAAATATACTGAACCAAGTAGACAATCTTCCTCCAGAAGTGTTTACTTTAGCTGAGAGGTGTCCCCGATGGCGTCACTTCCGGAAATGGGGCTATAAATGTCGTTTTTGCGAATTTACCATTCGCTTTCGAAAATAAAACAAAGAAGATAATTGCAAACAATATCTAATATATAACAAAGTTAATGAATCACATTGGGGACTCGTTAAGGGAGTGCGTTATGAGGCTGACACTGAGTTTTTCTTCTCGGTGTTTACTTGCTGCATCTGGATGATGTGCAGCAGATTCCATGCCAGACTGTGTGTGTGCGTGCGTGTTGCATGTGCAGCCAAGCTAACTAGAGCAGGGGCTCCAGCATGACTACACGCTTGACAGCCTGCGGCCTCGTCATACACCGTGATCTGCCGTGCGGAGACTCATCTGAGCCAATGAGGCCTTTGAGAAAGGATGTCATTAGCTTGTCATTAGCATGTCTTGATCGACACCTTTCACACCAACAGAGCTGTTGAAAGGAGAGGTTCCAAAGGGACCTCGCGTTGGAGGCTCGGCCCCTTGGTTGCCTTGGCAGTACGTTTTGGGCCGTGGTCATCCCGGAAGACCACCCCATGGCCCTGCTTTGGTGTTGCCAGAGAGTGTCATGTGACCACAATGCATTCGCCCCAAGCCGTGTCTGAGTCATTCAAGTGATCAAAACTTCAGATGGTCTTCAGTCTTACTCTGTAAGTCTGGCATCTTACTAATGCTGTCCTTCTTGCTGACTGTGTTCCCAACTCCCTCGACATCCTCAGCCAACTCCTCCGATGCAATTCCTTCTATCATCCTAACCACACCAGGCGGAGCACCATGGGGTCTCCTTCTCACCAAGCTTCTTGCTGGTGGTTTTTGCAGTTTCTGTGATCAACATAATGAGTTGAGATCCAGAGTACTTTCGTAACGGGACAGGACTCATTCGTGTGCCTCATGGGCACAAAACCAGTCTGTTTGGGTCAGAATGTTTGCTGCTTGGTAGGGAATGTAATACTTACGTCCGCAGTGAATTTTATAATTATAGTATAATTTATAATAACTTTTTATTTCATTTTTTCCAGACGCCTCATATTTTCTAAGGCAGTAAACTCAAAAACTTGACTATGCTGTAGTGTTCTGTATATACAGTAGTTGTAGTTGAAGAAATAGACTGTTCATGCAGTTATAGATGGAATATTAAAGAAAAAACATTTTTATGTTATAATAGCAGAAACTAAATAAATAAAAATTCCATGTTTTTGGAAAATTAGTTTGAGCACAAAGTTTTAATATTATGCAAATAAAGTCAAAATATTGCAAAAGGAAACTTAATTACTGTAAAAAATTTTATATTTGGAAAATTAAATTATATAGTAGCAAAAACGGGGAAAAAGAGCAGCAATATTCTGAGATTAAAGTCAAAATATTAAACACAAACAAAAAAAGTTGTCATTTTAGAAAAAATTGGTTTAAAAATGTTATGTAATTAAAGTCAGAATATTACAAAAACTAAATTTACTTTAAAATTTGAAATAATTGGAAAATAAAAAAACTCAAAAATAGTAGCAAAAATGAGGAAAAAGAGCAGAAATATTCAGAGAATAAAGTCAAAATTTTAAGAGGAAAAATAGTATTCTAAGAAGTAAAATGTCTCAATGTTATGAGATAAAATTCAATATATTACAGAAAAAAGAATGTAATTTTAGTAGTGTGAAGTCATAGTATTAAAATAAACAGAAAACTTAGGTTGGAAAAATGTAATATTTTGTGATTAACGTCAGAATAATACTTAGGGAAAATTTATTAAATGTTCTAACTTACTAAATTTGAATTATTTGGAACATTTAAAAAAAGACAGAAGGCAGCAATTTTGTAAGAATAAAGTAAAAATATTAAGAGAAAAAATTTGTAGCATAAAGTTGAATTAATAAAGAAAAAAATGTTCATTAAAAAGAAAGAAGCCCTTTGCAAAAAGCCCTGGTCTCCTTCAAGGTTTGGAATTTGCAGGAGAGCACCAGACATGGGACAGGTGGGAGAAAGTTTTCTGATGGCTTCCAACGTTACTGGCATGACAAGGCGATCCAAAAGGAGTTTTTTTCCACACGGCACCATTATAATCCTTCAATCGAACAATGGATGTTGAGGTTGCACAGCGGCATCAAACGGCAGCCGGCTATGTGGAGATGTTGCATGACTGAAGGACGTGGTCTGTGTGGTAATGACTGGCTGTTTCAACACTTCACAAAGGACGTCTTCCAGAGGAATTGAACCCTCCTGCGTGTTCCCCTCGTCTAAATCCAATGGACAACATTTGGGGATGGATGGAAAAATGGACAGGACTTCCAGACAGTGAATACCCCAAGTGAAGCTGCAGCAACATTTCTCCTAGCCTCCTGGAAAGACGGGCATCAAGCATTTTTCACCTCATTAACAAGAATGGTGAAGGCCAATCAATTGGAACATTTTAGAGTTTTTTTCACTTAGGGTCTTAAACTTTTTTTCAGCTTTATCATCTTAAATTGCTTATTCAAAACATCTCAGCCGGTTCTTTTTCCTTTCCTTTTCACTTACCCTTACTCCTTTCCTTTTCCCCCAATGCTAACAAGGCGCTGCTCTGTTTGTCTCCATAGTTCTTTCCTGGTCTGGCTTGCCAATGCCGGGCCCGTCGTGGACGTCTGGCGGCGGTCGCAGCAGTAATTGTGTGAGCACGGTGCTCGGCGCCTAGCTCATGATGCCATCGTCCACGCGGAAAGGCGTGCCGAAAGACCCTGACCTGGCCGAGCTCTTCTTCAAGGATGACCCCGAGGACGTCTTCTGCGACCTACACGAAATCGGTCATGGCAGCTTCGGGGCCGTCTACTTTGTACGTGTCCTCTTATTTACTGTTTGTCTTCATACTGAATGCATTTTGGCTTTCAGGTCTCACAAACATTAACCGCAAATTGAGTGCAGTAGCTCACACACAGACGATCTTTGGCTGCGTGTTACAGTGCTAGCCTCATTTCCAGGTCAAAATAAGAAGTACGTGTGCGCCCTCAGCATGCATAGTTGATGTACACGCAGCGAGATGTGAATTAGCTTGGTGTAAATATTCATAGGCTGCCTCGGCCCTCACAAATAGCACCAGTCAACTTCCGTGTTGCAGCGGGTCGCACTCTTTACATCTACGAGGCCGACAACCGCCAGCGTCGGTCAAACACACATAAGGAAATGTCAAACTGGAACATGTAATGTCTCCATATGAAATATTCATATATCACCACACACTACTGCAATGTGTTCTACACATACACCTGCTTGCAAAAAAAGTACACAAAACCAAAGATGACACCAAATAATCTTTCTCTGTAAAATTTTACCAAAAAAACCATTTATGAATGTTGTTCATTTTTAAATTGTATTTTTTTATTATTATTATATATCACGATATATAATAATAATCCTAATGATAATGATAATTATAATAATAGTCATTACTTTTTATTATTAATTGATGAAAACAATTACAATTAATCTATAAATGTTTATTTTTTTAAATGTATAATAGTTGTAACAATTAATACTTACTATAATAATTATAAAATTCCAGTAATAAGAATATATTAATTTAAAATAGTAGTATTTTCAGTAATTATTTACTTAATTTTGTTATTATAAAATACTATATTATAATTAGTTTTTTACGACTTATTGCAAAAAATTGTCAAAGATCCTCAATGTGACAGGAGCGTTCTGCTGTTTTTGAAGGAACTGTGCAAGAACGCCAGTCTATGATCCTGTATATGATATATCTTCTCTTTTTAGGTACCTACAGCAAAAATGCTAGTCAGTGATCTTCCATATGACACAAGCATTTTGCTGTTTAAGCAAGCACTGCAAAAACATGAGTCAAAAATCTTCTATTACATAAACGCTAGTCAAAGATCCTCTATGTGACATGAGCACTTACCTTTTTAAAAATTAATATACATGTTCTACCATATATGATGGGAGTGCTATGCTGTTTTTTAGGACCTAATGCAAAAGTAGTTAAAGATTTTCTTTGTGTGGCAGGTGAGCTCTTCTGTTTTTAAGGAAGTCCTGCAAAAACATTCAAAGATCCTCCATTGCAAAAATTCTGGTCAAAGATCCCCAATATGACACAAGTGCTCTTTTTCAGGACCCACTGTACAAAATGCCAGTCAAAAAACCTCTATGACGGAAGTGCTCTGCTGTTTTTAAGAGTCTACTGGAAAATTTTGAGTCAAAGATCCTCTACATGACATTAGCACTTGGCTGTTTTTTATAACATTAGTTATAAAGATCCTCTATATTACACCATTGCGCTGCGGTTTTTCAGGACCTACTGTAAAAATGTCAGGAAAAGATCCTCTACGTGTGACAGGAGTGCTCTGCTGTTTTTAAGGACCTACTAGTCCAGGGGTCGGCAACCTTTACCATCAAAAGAGCCATTTTGCCTTCTCTTCCTGTAAAAACAAAATGTCAGTCAATGTTGTTTGCTGAATGCCGCTTATTTCTGCACGGAATTGTCATCAATAACCATTCTATTGATCCTGTTCTAGAATCTTTGCAAAAAGAGAGACATTTTTTGGGGGGAATAATTTCCTGTTTATTTTTTTAATGAGGAGAATATATGCTCTGATATTTTTTATCAATGATTATTTCATGTATTCTCTAACTGTGAATGGCTTCTCGTCTCATTTACAGCCCAGTGTTGCCAAATTGGCGATTTTCTCGCTAAGTCTGGAGACTTTCCAAACCTTATTTTCTCAAAATGACTAGAGAAAAATGTAAATCATTTTCCTGACGTCGTTGGGAACGGTGGATTTTTCTAGTATTTGCATTTTTCTTCACCAAAATAGTAATTTATTGGCGGTCCCTAGAAAAACAGCCAGCGGTAAGAGTTTTGTAAGACTCAACTCAAAATCCTCTAACCTTTTTTATCTCCCATATGCACTAGCTTACCTCCCCCTCCCTTGCTCATCCAATCAGCAGTCAGAAGACAGTCGAGATGCATTCACAGACTTGGCGGCAAATCAGATATTTCATATTCTTTTTGAAAATGCACATTTCCCCTTCTTAAAAAACTCACCGCGCTTAGGGAAGGGAGCCGCAACAAGGAGGCTGAAGCATGTGACTCCACAGCCGCAAGTTGCAGACCCCTCTACTTGTCAAATAACAGGACTGGCGGGCCAGTCTGCCGTTTTTCATGGGCCCAATAAAAGACTCTTTTGGTGATCCTGTTGAATACCCCAGCACTCCTCCAGCCTATCCCCAGATATTTACGTTTTTACAATCTGTTTTCACAATATGCCTGCCTTTTTGTTTTCAGGCTCGCAACTCGTATTCCAACGAGGTGGTGGCCATCAAGAAGATGTCCTACAACGGCAAGCAGACTACTGAGGTAACACACACACACACCCACAGAAGCGTGTCAAACGAGACTCCTTGATGTGTTATTTCATTTGCTTCCTGGATTTTTGAATGATACACAAGCATCAAACTAGGTGGCAGCAGTGCTCTAACTATTTAACAGGCTTCTCTTCCAAGCATGTTAGCATTTAGGCCATTTTAATAGGCTATTATGCATTAGGTTTTTAGCATGTTACCGATTTTGTTTTTCCATAGGTACAATTATACATAGACAGTGTTTTCATGTTTAATGTCAGCATGCTATCAGTTATCATGTTAGCATTGCTAGTACGCTAATGTTTACAAACGTATAAAGACTAAATGTTATTATGTTAAGTGTTAACATGACAACAGCTGGTGTTTCAACAAAACATGAAACATGTTATTAGAAGCGGTATTAGCATTAACAACAGTTAACATGTTAGCATAACTATGCTAAAGATAGTGTATTATTTTCAAAAGTATAAACTTTTGTGTGTGTGCCTGCTAACAGTTTACATGTTAGCATTGCTAGCATTTTAGCCATTTATTTTTAGTTGCTATGTTACATTGACACCCAGCACGACAGTTAGCATGCAAGCTCCAGCATCGTGGGGGCTTGGTTGTGTGTTCTCGCATGATGGATACACATCCTTTATCGTTATGATGATGATAATGATTTTGCGTGTCTGTGTGTTTGTTTGGTGTGCAGAAGTGGCAGGACATTATTAAGGAGGTGAAGTTTTTGGGGCAGCTGCGGCACCCCAACACCATCGAATACAAAGGATGCTACCTGAAAGACAACACCGCCTGGGTGAGCAGCATCAGCAGCAATGCATGAGAAATATTCTTTCTAACTTGAAATTTCTATTAATTCACAGAGATAATTATTTGGAATGATAGTGTGCTAAATAATGATGTCATTTGTTGTAAATGTTCAGCTGGTGATGGAGTACTGTCTGGGCTCTGCATCAGATTTACTAGAGGGTAAGTGTTTTTATTTGTGTCTGGATAACCGAGTGACAGGAAATAAATTTGGCCTTTTGAACGAAAGACCGACTGAATGTAAGAAAGATGTCATATTTTGTCTTGTCGTTTTTCACTTACTGTCGTCATTGCTTTAAACGACACAAACCTTGAAATCCACCAAGACTGTCTTCCTCCCGCTGGTACATTGTTATTATTCTAATTATTATTATAAGTGATGTAATTGAATGAATCATTAGTTTACATTTATATTTGAATATCTGCGGTTGTTGATCCATGATGGCTAATTTTTTTGCCAGTAGATTATACAGTGTATGTATTTTAGTAGTGCATGTTGGTCCAACAGTTAGTGATGAAACCCGTGTGTGTGTTTTTTTTCTCTTCAAGTTCACAAGAAGCCGCTCCAGGAGGTGGAAATCGCTGCCATTACCCATGGTGCCTTGCTGGGACTTGCTTACCTGCATTCCCATAACATGATTCACAGGTAAAGTAGTCCCATCTGTGCTTCCTCCTTCTGATCATTTCTCACCAGCATGGTAAAAAAATCCCTTTGACCTCACCATCATGTTATCATTGTGTTATTATGTTGTAAAGCAACATAACTCATCTTCTGCTATTCTTTATCTTTCATTGTTCATTCACATCCAGCAACCTTTGGACTGTTCAACCTTCACCCAAAAAATGGAAATTCTTTAAGAGATGATATATTAGCCAGAAATGTGAATATTTGATGTATTGATTGTAATGATTTGGTACATTTAAAGGTGGCGTTTGTTGTGGCTAACGTGCGTTTCTTTCCTTTTGTCCTCCAGAGATGTGAAAGCCGGGAACATCCTGCTGACCGAGGTGGGACAGGTCAAGCTGGCCGACTTTGGCTCTGCCTCCATTGCCTCACCAGCTAACTCCTTTGTGGGCACCCCTTACTGGTGAGAGAGTGTCCCGTAGTGTTGTGTTTTTCACCAATGTCAAACACTCACTCCTGTCTTATAAAAGATCTTGGACTAGCTGTTTTGCAAGAGATTTCTAAAATCTCTGGGCTCATCTAGGTAGGGTCGGGTCAGAAGTGATATCATGTCCACAGCAAAGCAGATTTTTCCTTCATGTCCATCATTTTAAGATGAGTTGCGAAGCCTGCTTTTTTTCATAGTGGTGGGCATATACACGGGGTGGCCTCATCCTAGCTAGGACCGGGTCAGAGGTGGTATCATGTCCATGAGGAAGGAGATTTACCGTCAAGTCCATCATTTTAAGATATGTAGTGAAGATTTTTTTTTTTTTTTAAAGCTTCAAAAGCGTGTTTGAGTTTGGGTGCTTCTTCTCTGTGAGGGAGATGATTAAATAGATGGTTATATTACACATAGGAGCGTAATTAACGGGTAAATTTTTTGCTTTACAGTACCTTACATGAATAATGAGCCTTTCCATGATAACAGATGTCATTGTTAAGCTCTTTATTCCAAAAGACGCTATGCAATCCTACCCAGTAGATGGTACCAACTCACCTCCTTTGATGTTGGCGTGAAGAAATCCTGCAAACAGTCGGACCCGCGGATGAACTCCCGTCTCGAAACCTGGCGCTCTCACGCACCGCAGGGGCTGATATCGCCACCGCGCAGCCGAGTCTTTGAAAGCTTCGAGAGGCTTAGCAGATTGGGACGTTTTCCTGGGTATTTTTCTGGCCAGTGTACTGTACGCTGGGAGTGCAGCATCACTGGCAGGCTGAAATGAGGGAAGTATGACGTCATACCCATAAATGAGATAACATTAAAAATAGCTCAGATAATCGATAAGTAAAAAAAACACTTCAATGAGGAGAGGTTATCCACTATTACTGTGCAGGTTAGCAAATCAAGCGCTCCTTACTTCGGCCTGTGATGTTAACAGCCTTTCGTGACGTCCCCGGAACTCGCATACATGTTAACCAACTTTTCAAGGAAGACGTTTCACTTTTTCTTTTTCTTTTTAAAAATAAATTATTTTTATCCATCCATCCATTTTCTATGCCGTTTATTCTTATTAGGGTTGCAGGTATGCTGGAACCTATCCCAGCTGACTTTGGACGGGAGGTGGGGTACATTTGTTTATTTTTAAAATTAACATTAACATTAAAATTATTTATATATATTTTTTATTTATTTATAAAAATATTCATGAAATTATTTTTAAAATGACATTTTTCTTTTTAAAATTATTTAAAAATATATTTTTAACATTAATTTAAAAAAATAATTTTTGTTTATATTTGGTAATGGTACCATAAAATTGTTGGTATCGCTTTAAAAAAATATATATATATATGTCATGTTTAGTACCGTGGACTACAGAGCAGACCGGTATATAAACCACACCCACTATTTTTTTTGGAAAATGTTTTTTTTTAATTTTTTTTTTTTTACATATATTATCTGCACTGGTACTTTGTGAAATTAGGTAGGGTATTTATAGAGAAGGGATAAGCAGAACGGCAAAGAAGACAGATTTTGTGAATGATTGTTAATATACCCTGTTTCCAAACAGTGCATGTAACACGGCAGTAAAACGCCTCAAACATGTCCGAAATGTCTTTGTTTTTATTCATCCTCTTCCTGTTCACTCAAACCACGGAAGTAGTCTTTTTCAGTCATCTTTCAAGATTTAAAAAGCCTCAGAATATCTCCGTCACACACAATTTCAGTCTCTCTGTTGCTTTTCATCTCCATGATGAGGTTGTGAAAAATAAAAAATATTTTGCGTTTGTGCTGCTTTTTTCTTCGAACGTCTTCTACACGCTAGAGGCATCTGCGCATGCCAACACCATAGTGCATTATGGGAAACAATCATGTTTTAAGCATTACGTTTGAACAAGTTTTTGTTGCCCATTTAAACGAGTTAAAGTAGGAAATTTACAAGATCTAAAGTTGTAAATTTACGAGAAAGAAAGTCCTAATTTTACGAGATTTAAAGTTGTAATTTTACGAGAAAGAAAGTCATAATTCAACCTTTGACCCAGGTCAAGAGTCACACAAGCCGTCTGTGTTTATAGCTGTCTCGGGCAATGCCTGTTAAATTAAGCATTAAAATCATCAAGATTTCAAGAATTGAGTTGTAAATTGGTGACAATAATGGTGTATATTTATGGGAATAAAAGTCATAACGTCATTTTATAGGCATTGCTTGAGACCGCTATGAACCGGGGAACTGTGGTTCACATACCTTATGAACCATAAGGTATGTGGAGGGGCGGGGTATTAGAGTGTAGCAGTGAGACGATGCTAGCTCATACTAACCTGGTTGTGACCGACTGCTCTGTTTTGCTAACCCGTTATAAATAAAAGCTTGTCTGAAGCCAGAGGAATGTTTTCTTCTTTGCCTGAGACAGCTATGAAAGCTAGATTTATGTGGAGGGGCGGGGTACGTGGGGGTTAATGTGAGGTGTCCAACTGCTCTTTTTTGTCTCATTTTGTCTTTTGTCTCATTATAAACAAAAGCTTGTCTTGTTTTATTCTCGTAAATGTATGACTTTTAATCTCGTAAATTTACGACTTTTGGAATCTTACGGTTTTTTTAAATGTGGCCCTAATACGCCGTCGTAAAAAAATCTATATTTTAGCCGCATCGTGTCATAAGCCGCAGGGTTCAAATTGTAAGAAAAATGTAGCAGCTTATAGTCCAAAAATGACGGCATATACAGTAAGCATACATAAGCAAATCCAAAAAGTGTCTTTGTGTGTCCTCAGGATGGCGCCGGAAGTGATCTTAGCCATGGACGAGGGTCAGTACGAGGGGAAGGTGGACATCTGGTCTCTGGGCATCACCTGTATCGAGTTAGGTGAGATGTCACATGTAGACACTGCGCCAAGAATCGGGCTTTCACAGCGTTCAAACTCCATCTTTGTCTCGTCCAGCGGAACGTAAACCGCCCTTGTTCAACATGAACGCCATGAGTGCCTTATACCACATCGCACAAAACGACTCCCCCACTCTGCAGTCCAACGAGTGGTAAGTTGGCAACACCCGACAGTTCTGCAAAATGTGTGGCTAATAAAGTCTTCAGAGATACGAAACAACTGGCACTGTTCACGTTTCAAACAGGCCACGGTGCTGCATTTAGGATTTGTAACCCAAAATATCTTATTGTTTTGCTAATGTCACAATGTTACGTCTTTATGTACTCCCATTAATAAAGCGACAAAAAACCCAAAAGAAAATCAAAGAAGGTTCCCTAACTGCTGCGTTTGGCGTGTCAGGAGTATTTCAACGATTAATGACGTTACTTCTTCGAGCGTGTGTGTGTGCTTGCATTATTCACACGCCACACACTGCTGGAATGGACGTGATGTATTTGAAAGCACCATTTTTATAAGGACGTGAATCATGCCTGACTGCTGTCAAAGCAGGAAGTGGTAAAAAAAAATCACACGACAATAGCCCGAGAAACTAGCGTAGCGTCTACATCTATGCCCATTGCTTCTCCTTGAGAAACTCAAATGCACAACACAAGTCCAAGAATGTTAAAATCCAAAGTCCTTTATACGCAAAAAGCTGATCAGAAGTCCTATCTAGTCAATAGGAAAATGATAGGACGCTTGGATTTGGTTTATTTTCCAAATGGGGAAAGGCGAAAAAAGAAGTATTATATGTAGCCAACAAAGTCCATCATTGATGGACACTATTTTTTTTCAACTTAAATTTATCAAAGGGGAAACAAATTACTTTTATATGTAATAAACTATACCATAGCATAGCAAAGTGGCAAAAAATAACAAAGCATATCCTAGCAAAAATAACAAGCAAAAAACAACATAACATATAGCAAAAAATACACAAACAGCAATATAGCAAAACAAATAACATAACCTATAACAAACATAACAATATATAGCTAACAATTACATAAAATATAGCAACACGCAATATAACATATAGCAAAAAAACAATATAACATAAAGCAAAAAATACATAGCATATAGCAAAAAACAACATAACATATAGCAAAAAATAGCAAAAAAAAGATTTAAGATTTTAAGATTTTTTATGGTAATCTTAAAAGAAAGCAAATAGGAGGGTGAATGAAACATGTTTGTATATACCAAGAGTGTATTTCAAATGTAAAAGAAAATAAACATTTGGTCACAAATACTGGCTTATGACTAGGTTGAAAGCAAAGAAAGGTGTGGATTTCCCCGTTTGGGTAAAGCTAGCATAGCGCCATGCCAAGGCTGAGAAATGGTAGAGCTGCGAGGGAGAGTGCGGTGGTATTTTTGGAGCCGTGATGGCCCGAGGCTTCAGCAGCATCCAGCCAGCTGAGACTGGTAGACGAGCAGCACGTTGTGGAAGTAAAAGTATACGTTTGTACTCATCACAGAGGGCGTACGAATAAATGATGGATTAGCTGCGGCTAGTGACAACATTTGATATTTTTAGCTCCATTGGTCCTTCCTGTACGTTTGCTCCGCTTCTTTACACATGCTTTATTTCATTATTTTTTATACTAGTACACACATATATCTATAGTCAGTACATACTGTATACTATAGTCATTCTCTCTTTGCAGGAACTACAAATTGCTTATATTAAACGACATATATGGACCAAAATACTTTATATACATCAAAATACACAAAATCCGTTAATTAGAGGTTATAATACAGTATTTGTATTAAACGGCATAAGTTGACCAAAATATTTACAGTCAGAATACACTCAATTCATTATTTGTAGGTTATATTTTTAATTATGTACACAAAACTTAAAAATCAAAATAAAATCTGATAAACTACAATAGAATAGAATAAACTACAATAAAATAACATAGCATAGCACAACACAGCCTACCATAGCATGGAATAGCAAAAAATAACATAGCATAGCAAAAACTAACACAACATAACAGAAAAAAATAACATAAAATGACAGCTGTATATAAAATAACATAGCCCAGCAAAAAGTCACATAACATTGCAAAAAACAACATAACTGCAAAAGATAAAATAACAAGAAATAACAACAGCAAAAAAATAACATGTAGCAAAAAAGTCCTTTGCAGTTTACTATCGTAGCGTAGCAAAAAGTAACATAAAATAACATAACAGCAAAAAATAACAGTTTTCCTACAGAGAAATTGGATTGTCCTAAAACTTAGACCGGTAGTGTATACAGCATGTATAGGTCAAGATGAAATTTATTTATAAAGCACATTAAAAAACAGCCAATACAGCCCCAAAGTTTGGTACATGCATAACAGACAGTATATGAAATAATTTCAATATTATAATACAACACAAATACCCAAGAGGCTATAAGAAACGCATTATCACCATTAATGGCTTATGTTCAACGACACCACCTTATTTATGATTTTCTGTCCATCCATCCATTTTTTTTGCCGCTTATCGAAAGGGAACTCTTGTAGACCTAACCTAGGGCACTTTAAAAGACCTAACCTCCGGCAATGTCATATAAACCTTGCGCACTCTAATAGACCTAACTCTCGTAGACCTAACCCAAGGCACTCTCATAGACCTAATTTCTGGGTACTCTAATAGACGCTGATCACAGGACCTCCGACCTCTAACCGAAGGGTCAGATAAATAAAGTGGTGTCAGCCCTTTGAGAGATTTCTAAACAATAAGATCTTAAACTGAATTGTAAAAATTGTGTTTTATTGTAATATCTGGTTTTGTCACAGGTCCGACCCTTTCCGGAGCTTTGTGGACTACTGCCTACTGAAAATTCCTCAGGACAGACCCTCATCGGGCGAGCTGCTAAGAGTAAGCGGTCCAATAACAATATCACCTCATCTCTCACCTCTGTCTAAGGCTGGCTCCGCCCACCCACCCATCCATTCATGTATTGTGAAAGCGCCACAGCACCCCTGCTGGTAAAGTGCTATTTTTTTTTTTTTTTTTTTTTTAATTTTTTTTTGTTTTGGTTTTAAATTATTTTTAAATTTTTTTTTTCTTCTTTTTTTCCTGTTTTGTTGGTTGTTTTTATTTTTTTTTTTCTTTTAAAAAAAAAACATGAAAGTTTGTGTGAGGGACACGCCTACACTGTGTAAATGCACACCGTCTAGCTCCGCCCCCTTTAGGTACCCAACCCCTGCCCCACTGAGAGGGTGCCATAAAGTGATGCATCATTTTGATCAGGATCTAGGGGAGACTGTGGCAAAAGTGAAAGTTTGCTGCCTCCTTATTTCCTTGTCTTGACTCGATCCCCCTTCCTTGGCTCACCCACCATGCCACCATCTGTCAAGTCGTTGGCTGAATAATCCCTTAAAACGACACATGAAGGCAGCAACTAGGTCCTCCCAGACACCGTTCATAGAGGTGGACTTCACCTTTAAGAACGTCTCAGTAGGGTTTAGCTAGGTCAGGAAGTGAGGCCATGCCCTCTCATCTGAAAAGTTTCCTATTATGCAAACGTGTGCTATCTGTCCCTGGAGCCTGTTTATGAGCACAAACGCTCAATTTGGGGCCATGTTCTTAATGACGACAAAACAGGCTTCGCTACACATCTTAACATAAAGCCTTATCTTTATTCACAAAAAAACCCTCCCATATCACAAAATATTAAAAATACAACATATAATAATAGTATAACAAAAATGGGGCCTGACAATTATTTGCTTGATTTTGGTCATCACAACCAAAAACTAAATTAAAGGTTGCCTTGTTATGTAACTTTTTTTTCATCAAATGCTAACAGTAATATTTGTCCCGAGAGCCTGTTTATAAGCACCAAACATGACAAAACATATTTCCCTCACTTGTTTTCTCCGCTTTTGAGAGAAGAGGCACTCAAAACGCTCACTGTTGAAGTTTTTAAAAAGCAGGCTTCACTACTCATCTTAAAATAGAGGCCAGAGCTCTGCCAAGCTTGTCAGTCATCCACAAACCAACATATGTATATATTTTTATTTATTTATTTTCTGCAAACGGGCTAAGCTAACTTGATGTCGCTGTTCAAATGAGAGTTAGTGTTAGCATGTAGCGCTTCTGGAAATGCTTTCCTCATTTATTCCTAGACTGGTACTCAGGAGAAGTCCTGGTGTTGATCTGAATGGTCTATGATGATGGAGTGGATAGGCCCAACTCAGGCATGCCAAATTATTGTGCCCCCCTCACACCCCTGTGTGTTCTGACTAACACATTACATTACTGCTGTCACAAAATAGCCATTTTCATTTCCTATGGGTTACGTTCACCTGATGGCGTCTTGCCCTCAATGAGCGTGACTGTAACCCCTGGCGAAAATTATTAAATAACCAGTTTCGGGGGATGTTAATTCAGTTGTTTAATTTTGCAGAATCACAGACATGACACAAAACTAAAGTCATCTGAAACGTCAACTTTCTGGCTTTAGGAAACATTTAAAGAAATTGAGAAAAAAAATGGTAGTAACAGTTACTTTTTTTGACCAAGCAGAGGTAACAAATTATCGAATCACTCAATTTTGAGGAAAAAATTATGGAATCACCCTTTAAATTTCCATTCCCAAAACAAAAGGAGAGGATTATCAAACTTCTTATAGAAGGTAAATCATCACGCAGTGTTTCAAACGATGTTGGATGTTCACAGTCCAAATCTGGACCAATTACAAACCTGAGAAGGTTGGTAAAGGCAAGCATAATGCTAGACCAAGGAAGACATGCGTCTTGCCATAAAGCAAAAACTGTTAGAACGTTCCTTGAAGAAAGACACATAAGGTCAATGTCATGGCCGGCAAATAGTCCCGATCTCAATGAAATTGAAAATTTGTGTTGGAAGTTGAAGTAAATGGTGCATGACAAGGCTCCAACCTGGAAAGCTGATCTGGCAAAAGCAAGCCAGGTTGATCAAGAGTTCTGTTTGTCACTAATCTGAGACTGCGTGCGGCCAGAGGTCGCGCAACAAAGTACTAGTGGTGCGGTGAAGTGCATTTCATAATTCCATAATTTTTTCCTGAAAATTGAGTGATTCCATAATTTATTCCCTCTCCATGGTCTAAAAAAGTACCTCTTACAACCACATTTTTTTTCTTGAATTCTTTTGGTGTTTCTTAAAGCCAGAAAGTATCGTGTCTGTGATTTTTTTTTTTCTGCAAAATTAAACTGAACTTTCTTCATAATCTTTGCCAGGGGTTGTACCTATTTTTACCTTTCAATTTCATGTAAAGTAGCTAGGTTGAAAAAGAACCTACACACCTGCTTCAGATAGCCGCCAAAATACACCGCTAACCATAGAATGCATCATGCCCTGCAATACCAAGAATACTACTGCCACAAACGATGTGTTTCATTTATCAAAGACCACATATTAACATTGCTAATATTTATCTCCTCAAACTTGTTTAATGCATTATTCATATTTTTGCCTTTATTACATTTCCTTAATCTTAACTTCTCTCCCAGATGTAGATCACGTTGAATACTAAGAGGTGCGGTCCTATCTACCCAAAAATCACAAATAAAATCCAACAGCATTTCAAGCTTTGAGTGATGTTAAGGAGCTTTAAAAACGATTATTTATCCAAAATAATAATCATACAATTTGGAACCAAGAGATTAATAATACACTGCTCAAAAAAATTAGACATCTTTGTTGATAGCATGGTGAGGTACCTGGACGCTACAGAGGTTGCACAAGTAGTCCAACTCCTCCAGAATGGCACATCCATACTTAGAGTTGCAAGAAGGTTTGCTGTGTCTCCCAGCACAGTTTTAAGAGCGTGGAGGAAATTCCAGGAGACGGGTAGTTACTCCAGGAGAGCTGGACAGGGCCTTAGAAGGTCCTTACACCCTCACCAGGATTGGTATCTGCTCCTTTGTGCAAGGAGGAACAGGATGAGCACTGCCAGAGCCCTACAAAATGACCTCCAGCAGGCCACTGGTGTGAATGTTTCTGACCAAACAATCAAACGAGCTCCATGAGGGTGGCTTGAGGGCCCGATGCCCTGTGCTCACTGCCCAGCACCGTAGAGCTCAATTGGCATTTGCCATAGAACACCAGAATTGGCAACTACGCCACTGCCGCTCTGTGCTTCTCACCGATGAGGGCAAGTTAAACCTGAGCACATGCGACAGACGTGAAAGGGTCTGGAGATGCCGTGGAGAACGTTATGCTGCCTGCAACATCATTCAGCATGACCGGTTTATGGTGGGTCAGGGATGGTCTGGGGAGGAATATCCCTGGAAGGACGCACAGACCTCTACAGGTTAGATAATGGCACCCTGACTGCTATTTGGTATTGGGATAAAATCTTTGGACCCATTGTCAGAACTTATGCTGGTGCCGTGGGACCTGAGTTCCTCCTGGTTCACGACAATGCCCGACCTCATGTGGCTAGACTATGCAGGCAGTTCCTGTAGGATGAAGGAATTGATACCATTGACTGGCCCCCATGTTCACCTGACCTAAACCCAATAGAACACCTTTGGGACATTATGTTTAGGTGCATCTGGCGCCACCAGGTTGCTCCTCAGACTGTCCAGGCGCTCAGTAAACCCCCAGGACACCATCCATTGTCTCATTAGGAGCATGCCCAGACGTTGTCAGGCATGCGTACAAGCATGTGGGGGCCACACAAACTACTGAGAATTATTTTGAGTTGCTACAATGACATTTTGGCAAAATGGAAGAGTCTGTTGCATCATTTTTTCACTTTCATTTTTGGGGTGTCTTTGATTTCCCCTCTCTATAGGGTGATCATTTTCATTTCTATCAAATTATGTGGCATCATCCCCCCCATCCCTCCAGATCTGATGTGTTTTCAAAGTGTTCCTCAAAGTGTAGATTTTATTAACATTATTAAATAACAGGATATCTTATTACATGAATATAATTATGTAAAAATAAATGTTATACCTGTATTTCAAATGCATCATTTAGGAAAAAATATGAGCTTTAAATGACAATTCACCCAAAAATAAGCGTAATACAATTTTAAAAATTTTGATTTATTATATTTTTATTTTTAATTTTATTGTTATTTTTGTATTTTCTATCCAGTTTTTATTTTAAAATAATTTATTAGCATTAATAACAGGATATTTTATTATATAATTTGGAAATGCCAAATGTGTAATTCAAATGCATCATCTAGGTAAAAATGTAATGAGCTTTAAATGACATTTAATCCAAAAATAACAATACAAAACTATAAAGAAAACCTCAAAATTTTATTAAAATGTTTACTTTTTTTTGTTTCATTTGTACTTTTGGATTTTTCTTTATTTGTCGTTATTTTTTATTTTAGTAGAATTTATTAGCATTATTTACAGGATATTTTATTACATAAAGATACATGTGCATTACAAATGTATCATTTAGACAAAATAGGAGCTTTAAATGACAATTCATCCAAAAATAATACAATAAAATTTTTAAACGATTTTTTTCTTTTACTTGTAGTGAATTGAATTTGGTTTTACTTGAATCAATTTAATTAGATTGATGTATTTAAGTTGAGTTGAAGTTATTTATTGTACTTCCGTGAAAAGTAGCAACAACAACATACAGGCGCCCTCTAGTGGCTCCTCCTGCTGTAGCACATAAAGCAACAACAAAAGAAGTTTGAGTTGGATGGAAGTCTTTAATCCAACATGTCATTCGTATCAAAAGCATATTTCTGAGCATTTTTTTGCCCCCGCTCCACCCTCCCAGCATGACTTTGTGCGGCGGGAGCGCTCGCCGAGGATTCTGGTGGACCTGATCCAGCGGACCAAGGATGCGGTGCGCGAGCTGGACAACCTGCAGTACCGCAAGATGAAGAAGATCCTCTACCAGGAGAAGCACAACGGAGCCTTGGGGGAGAGCCAGGAGGACGAGGAGGTGGTGGGGGGGTTGGGGGGGTGTTTGAAGAAAAAATCCATTTGTTGATTGTTAATTTGGCTCCCAAATTCATAATTCAACCTTTATAAAAATAATAATTATAATAGCCCATAAATATTGCATATGAGTATTTGTTTCTTTGTTACTTGTTCCACTGTAAACATGTACATTTTAAAGATAACTTATTTTATTGCCTTTTAAAGGCCTGTATGTTTATGTTCTTTTAAAAAAAATGTTTTCTCCTTTTTCGTTCGTCTTTATTCTTCTTTCTCTTTTTCGGCTTTCTTCATTTTCTGCTTTCTTCTTACCATTTCTTCTCCCTCTTTCGTCTTTCCATTTGTTCTTCTTCTTCTAATGACTGGCATGAATTATGATTATTTTTAATGTTATTAATTCTCACAATACTATGACTTGGTTCACGTAATCTTTTCAATTTTCTTTCATATTTAACTATGCTAAAGTTTTTTTTCCATCTTTTTCAACTTAAGTAATATTTTTTGACGTTTTTGTCATAACCTATAAGTTTTTTTTTCATAATTCAACTCTGCTAATAAAATGGCATTAATATTACAAGTTTATTCTTGTAAAATGGCAACTTTTTAAACTTTTTAATTTTCCAACAATTTCAACTAATATTTTGACTTTTTTTTCCTCATGACATTTTTTCCACAACTTAATTTTCCAAAAATTACAACTTTGTTCATTGTTTTTAAAAAATACTATCTTTTTTCTTGAATATTTCAATGTTTTGCTGCTAAAATTATTACAATGTTGTTTTCACCAAATTACAACTCTACATCTATAACTTTTCTTTTTATTAATATTTATTGTAAATAATATATAATAAGTCTTTTAAAAAAATCATAATTGAATATTCCAAGTTTTTGCCACTAATGTTATTTTCCTAAAATGACAACTTTTCTTATTAATATTTTTGTAAAATAAATAGATGACTGGTTAAATGATATTTTTAGAATGTGCCGCATGCACCAAATGGCCCTCAGGCCCACTTTGGATACCCCGTCTTAAGGGTTAAAACTCGGCAAATGTGATTGAAATTCAGGGTTCCAGTGGTGTGAGGGCTAAAGAGTTTTTTCTGTGTCCCGGAGCAGGACAGCGAGGGGGCGAGCTGCAAGATGAACAGCCTAGGAAGCAACCACTCGGCCCCCAGCACGTCGGTCAGCACGGGCAGCCAGTGCAGCAGCGTCAACAGCATGCAGGAGGTGCTGGACGACAGCTGCTCCGACATGACCATGATGCACCCCCGAGACTACAGTGGCACCCTGGACTCCTCGCCGCACGCCAAGAAGGTACGGCCGACAGCCCCTGCTGTCTCTCTGTCAAAACTGTCCCACGTAGAATTATACCCCCTCATAAGGCGAACAAACATCTAAGAGGACACGTGTTACCTTAGCAGCCACTATCTTTAGTCACATGACCCTCTGTTTTGGCCAACGCCAGTCGCTTGTGAGCGCGCTCACATCCACCTGAGCAGTCATGGAGACATCACATCCCACGCGGTCTTCTTAGTAATAGTAACCGCCCTCCACGGTAACCATGACAACCATCCACACACTAGGGTACATCAATTCAAAACAGTCTCTTCCAGAACAAAGATGGCATCGTCTTCTTGATGTGTGTCTCACTCGCTCTCATATGTCATATGTTTGGATGGCTCACCATAAAAGACAAAACACGTGCGGAGAAAAAAACGTTACGCTCCACATACTGTAGCTTGTTGTAGCCAAGCTCCTTTCTCTGTTTGCGCTATCGTGCTAGTGTTAGCATGTTAGCATGCTCTAGTAGACACTTAGTACATACTGTAACTATATATATAAGTATGTAAATACTTTGCACTGTTATGCCAGGTGTTAGCATACCAACACTAATGTTAGAATAGTAGCATTTTCTGTTTTTCTCAGTAGAATATACGGTCTTCTATTTGTTATAATAGATCGAATATAATATAATGCAACAAATATAAGACCACTTTGAATATAGGACTAGTCTTTTTCAAGACCTGCTTTTTGCAATAAAAAATGAGCCGTAAGTCATTTGACACCACTTTCTGATTTGCATGCATACATGTCCAGACTCCAAATATAAGATGACGTGCCTCTTTCCACACTTTTCATGTATTGTTTATTTTGATGTATTACATATTTTGGTCCAAGTGGCGGATAGGTGGATGGAAAAGTACTGTATTGAGATGAATATAAGACCAACCTGAATAAGACGACACCTTTTTTATTTTTACTTTTTATATTGTATTGAATTATTTTACAGTATCTGACAAATAACATCATTTGGTGCCACCTGTTGGTTAGTATGTATAGACCTCCAAACAACATGCCTTTTTTCACACTTTTCATGTATTATTTAATTTGATGTAGTATTGTTATGGCATTTTTGGTCCAAGTGGTGGATAAGTGGATGGAAAAGTACTGTATTGACACAAATGGTTTAAATTGGCTTTTTTCTGTCTTTTGACGACAGGATCAGCAGTACAACTGGGACGACGGCATCCACAGGGACCACAGGCTGATATCCCTGGACAAGAGCAGCCAGGCCCACAACTACAAGAACCAGGGACGCTTTGCCACCATCAAATCTGCATCCCTGGTGAGACATATGCCTCCCTCTCATATGCTTGGCTTCTTTTTACACTTGGAAGACCCCCAGAACGGATGCATTGCTCATCCGTGATTCTGCTCATGCTTACTACAGAGTGTCAGTTATTTTCCACTCGTTTGTCTCGTTAAGACCCCCCAACACCTACCGCTCACCCCTCCAGTAATATAACACATCTGACTCAATATTGGGTCTTGGTGGGCGGGCACTTATCTCTGTTCTTGTTCTGTGCTGGTCTGTTGTCATGGAAACAAGCAGTAAGTAGTAAGCAGTAGTGATGCCTTCACGTGCTCACTTGAACCCCTTCACGACACCCCCCCTTCTTTGTCCTCCTGGTGTCCTTGGCGAACGCCTCCTGTAGTCTTGTTAATGAATTTCGAGTACAATTGGAAGGTTTTTGCTTCGGCGCACCTGGCCGAGGTCGGACCTCGTCTCGTCTTTGTAAACCTCACACTCTCTCTCTCTCCCACGCTCGCGCGCTCCGAGAGAGATGACATCATCTTTCTTTCCAAGCCGACGTCCTTCCTCGACTCGACAAGCCAGGGACAGGCAGGTAGACAAAAGACAAAGAAACAGAGGACAAATAACCATTCCCTAGAAAACAATGCTTATGTCGAAATTAATGTCGAAATAACAGAGGACACGTTAAAGGATACAGGACGCTGGGGAGGACACTGGAAGGAGCTCGCGAGGGACTGGGCTTGAGGGGACACACGTGTTGATATCAAAAATACAAATAAGTAGAGGACACAGCTACCTGATGTCGGGGGCATGCAGGGGCACATTGAGCCATGACATAACTACCTGATATCAGGTACATGGGTGAGGACAAGAGACAGAAGGTACTTGGGTAAGACCAGGACCTAGCTAGACAAATCAGGGACATGAGCATCCTCACATGAGGACATCGAGCAGGATGTGGCTGTCAGTATCAGGGTCATGCAGGAGGACAAGTGGCACTGATATCATGGACCATGTGGCGAATTTAAGCAAGGACGTAACTACCTGATATCAGGGACTACTCAGGTGGAGGAGTTCAAGTATCTCGGTTTCTTGTTCACCAGTGAGGGAAGGTTGGAGCGTGAGGTTGACAGACAGATCGGTGCAGCGTCAGCAGTAATGCGGTCGCCGTACCCGACTGTCGTGGTGAAGAGAGAGCTGAGCCGGAAGGCAAAGCTCTCTGTTTACCGATCGATCTACGTTCCTCCTTGGTGAGGTGTTTCGGGCATGCCCAGCCGGGAGAAGGCCCCGTGGAAGACCTAGGACTCGCTGGAAGGACTATGTCTCACAGCTGGTCTGGGAACGCCTTGGTGTCCTCCCGGTGGAACTGGAAGAGGTTGCCGGAGACCGGGAAGTCTGGACTTCCCTACTGAGACTGCTGCCCCTGCGACCCGGACCCGGATAAGCGGAAGAAAAAGGAATGGAATGAAATATCGGGGACATGAGACAGACATAGCTACCTGATATGGAGGACATGAGAAATGGATGCGTGGATGGCCTTGAGCAATATGTTGGGCTGACGTGAGGGACACCTGGGAGGACATGGAGCATGATGACAAGGACAAATAGCACGGACATAAGAGAGGAACTATGAGCAATATCCGACATCAAGGAACAGAACCTGTGGACAAAATGAGGGGGGCATACATCAGTCCAAAAGATGGTTTGGTGTTAGAGCGCACCCCCTGTTGCTTTGGCATGCACTTTTCTTATATTTGTGGAAGGAAAGGGTACGAGAAAAAAAATCACTTTTGACCTCTGTCCTCACATATGTGCCCCCCCTACTATGACCATAGCCATGCGGGGGCTGGTGAAAGTGTGTCACATGACTTGACTTGGCCCTTTGTGGAAGGATTGAGGGCCGCTATTACTGTAGAGGTATTGATTGGGGACTGATTGGGGTTGGGTGGAGGGGCTGTCCCCCATCTGTATGCCCACTTATTTGAATTTCATTTGTTCCTCTTATGTTATGTCTTATCTATTTCGATCCCCCTCCTCCCTGATTAGCCCAGCAGTGCCCACCCCCAGGCGCTCTCTCTCAATGAGGTATTCATGTGACCCACCTGCCGCCCGCCGCTTAGCGTTAGTGCGGCTAAGAAGAGGCGCTCTGTGCTGGGCTTGGCCACCCGCCATTCATGCCTCACATGGCCCCTGTTGCTGCGTGCCCTGGGCGCGAACCAGCCCGCCGCTGGGGCAGGGTGAGGTGTTAATGCGGGACCCTTGATTAGGCATGGAAGGTGGGGGTGGGTTGGCCTGGGGACCTTAGACGGGCTGCTGTCAGGCGTAAGATGCAGCGCGAGCTTCTCGAGCTCAAGTCGCCGTCATGTTTGGCCCGAGGCGCTCAGCAGGTGGGAGCTACGAGAAGATGAGGAGCGACGACCACCTCCTCCACGATGATGGAGACAACCCCTTCTTTCTGCAGGTCCTGCTTTGCGTCGATCACGTATGACCATGGGAAGGATGGGGGTGAAATGAAAGAGTATTTGTTGAAGACCATGTTTCACTTTTCCTTCTTCCAGCAGGAATTGGACTTTTCTATTTACAGTTTCATGTTATTTTGCCTCGAAAGTATTTTTCATTTTTCTCTCAGGCGCTTCGTTCGGTGTCTTCAGGGCCAACCAAAACACGAAGCCTCCAGATTGTCATCAGAGTTGACAAAAGGCTCAAAAGTCTCCTCCGGGTTTACAAAAAAATATTTCCCAAATTGTCTTGAGCTTGGAAAAGATCCTACGTCAGCCTCGTTAGATTGTCGTTAGCAAAAACGTATACGTTAGCGGTGTTCAAGACTGGAGTACACGAAAAAACTTATCTTTTCGTGCAGACGCAAGAAAATGTGCCGAGTTTACAAAAGTGGGTACATTTTGTGGTTAATGTTAAGAAAAAGACGCACACTAGCATCTTTGGAGGCTCAAAAGTCTCTTCCGTGTTTTCAGAATGTCTACGTTTTGTTTTCTAATACCTAAATTGTCTTTTTTTTTTTACCTTGTTACAGGTTGGGCATTGTGGTTGTTGCTAGCCAAAACGTACACATTATCGGGTTTAAAGACTGGCCTCTCAAATGTTTCCTGTTTTCAAATACTTGATCTTTGTTTTCCCAAACTGTCTTAAGTTTGGAGAACTAGTCTTTAGTTTGAGCCTCGTTACAGACTGTTGATTGCCTTGGTTACAGCTAGCTGCGTTCCCGACTCCAGTTTTCCATGGGTACACGGAAAAATGTATGCGCGACTTTAAATAGTCTGCCATGTTTACACAAATAGCTGTTTTTGTTGTCAGTGACTGAATTGTTAATGTTAAGAAAAAGACGTACCCTAGCCTCGTTCATGCATCAAAAGTCTCTTTTGTGTTGACTAAAAACCGACTCTCTGTTTTCCAATGCCTAAATTGCCTTTTATTTATACAAAAGTGTATGTTAGCCTAGTACCAGACTGGATATTTTCCTTTTTTTAGCAAAAATGTGTCCGATGGTGAAGTTTGAAGCGGTGTCAGACTTGAATACTAAAATGACTCTTCAGAGTTTGCAGAAATGCCTGCTTTTTTGTTTTGTGATGGCTAAATTGTCTTTAGTTTGTAGAAAAGCATACACTGGCCTTGTTACAGACTGGATATTGCTATTTGTAGCAAACGTAAGACTACATTTTTGTTGCATGTGCTGTGTAAAATTGCACTCACTAAGAAAACATCCACGTTACTGTCCTGCTTGAAGACAATTTAGTTTAGCGGTGATGAAAACGTCTACAAGACTTTGGGTGTATGGAGGGCGAGCTCATGGCAGCTTATGAAGATGATCCAGGAACATAGCTGTGGGGGTTGTGACCTCCTCCAAGGCAAAGTGTGACCTGTGGTGTCGTGTGTGTGTGCGCCCGTGCAGGTGACCAAGCAGATCCACGAGCACGAGCAGGAGAGCGAGCTACGCGAGCAGATGTCGGGCTACAAGCGCATGCGGCGTCAGCACCAGAAGCAGCTGATCGCCCTGGAGAACAAGCTGAAGGCCGAGATGGACGAGCACCGCCTGAAGCTGCAGAAGGAGGCGGAGACGCAGGCTAACAACGCCTACATCGAGCTGGAGAAGCTAGCTAAACGCCACGCCGCGCACGCCGACAAGGAGGTGCCCATCTAACCCCCCCACCCGCAAATACAATTCACAACATAGTTTTGACATAAAATGACATTTACAGAAAACCTTGATAGATGCCATGCAAGTGTAAAAAGAAGTTATACACATAGTATTTTCTTTGAATGATGAAGGAGAAGCAGCCAACATGACAAATACAATTACATCATTTGTCGTGTTGGCAGGTTATAATAGACGAGACCTCCTCCAAGGCAGCTGAAAAACAACCAACCTCAATAGTCACTTACTAACATTTTGATTAGTTCATTATTTCACTTTTTCAGTAAAACTCCTAATGCATCAATGTTTCTCTCAGCGTAGCGCACTTGGTAAAGGTTATGTCATTCTTTGTTTTACTCTGGACTTTTTAAATAGCTCCAAAAATTCCTATGGTTGACCTCTAAAATATGTTTGAACTGAGTCTGACGGCAACCAAGCATTATTATTTTAACGTGTTTCTGTAATTTTAATTGGCTTTGTAATTCATATACATAGCCCGCAGTGTAAGCCATCACTTTTATCTTTTTTATTTTTTATATTTAATAAATGTTTCTGTAATTTTAATTGACTTTATAAATAACTTATTAATTCATATACATAGCCCACAGAGTAAGGCATCATTTTTATGTACGTTTTTTTATTTTTTTATTTTATTGGTATCTTGAGTATTTTCATGAAATGCTGAGAGCAACGACGACAAAGTGAAGGTCTTTGTGTGATCGTGAAATAATAAGAACGCCTGCGAACGGTTTCCAGATGAAAACCACGCTGACGGACGAGAAGAAGTTCCAGCAGCAGATTTCGGCGCAGCAGAAGAAGGAGCTGAGCAACTTCTTGGACAACCAGAAGAAGCAGTACAAACTGTGCAAGGAGAAAATGAAGGAGGTGGTTTGTGTTTTCAGAAAGCCCAAGAAGGTAAATAATAACAATCATGACCGCTAACTGTCCCGCATGTCGCGTCCCAGGAGATGAGTGAGGACCACAGCACGCCCAAGAAGGAGAAGCAGGAGCGCCTGTCCAAGCACAAGGAGAACATGCAGCACTCCCAGGCCGAGGAGGAGGCTCACGTGCTGGCCCAGCAGAGGGTTTACTACGACAGGAACTGCCGCGCCTTCAAGCGCAGGACCATGATCAGGAGGCACGATGTGGAGCAGGAGCAGATCCGGGAGGTGATGCGCTCGCTTGTTCCGAACATCCTCATTCCTTCTTCCCTCTCATGAGATTAGCATCAACCCAAATCAGTCCTAATCTCTCCAAAGCTCCAGGAAACCTACGGAAAAAATAGACCAGTACACCACCACCACGTAGCCTTTTAGAGAAATCACAGAATCAGCGGTTTACTTTTGACTTTCACTTTTGTCTCGGCGCTTCACAATTTTCACTTTTGGATTTTATTAGCAAATATTTAATTCCTCACAAAATGTCAATTTTATTCTCGTCTTTAGTTGTTTTTTTTTTCCTAAATGCTTGTTTTGTCATTTGGAATAAATGTGTAATTTTATTTCTACTGAACTCGGCATGTCCCATATTGGCAGTTTTGCTGATTAGTTTTTTTCTACTCCATTTCTAATGTGGGTGGCGTATAAAATGGGGAAAAGACGGAACCATTTCAAGGTTACCTTGACTCCCAGGGTACCCAAAAAATAGTATATAATAGTAACAATTCAAATTAGAAATGAATAATAAAGTTAAATACATTACAATATTTTAATGTATTCTTTAATTGGACATATATTTTAATTATTATATATATTTTTAATAGGTAAACTCAAATGTATTTATATTGATTTTGTTTTTATTTGTTAGTTTAAATGTGCTTTGTATTTTAATTTAATCTATTTTTTAAGTTTAATTTATTATAATTTAAGTATTTACAGTATTTTAATAGTTGAAATGTATTTTGTTTAATTTAAATATAATAATTTTAGTTTCAGTTAAATGTATTTTTATATTTTGCTTTTAATTTAATTTTTATTAATGAATTCAAATTGACTTTTCATATTTAGTTAAATTGAATTACATGTATTTTATATTCATTTTGTTAATTAAATTTAAACATTTTTTTAATTTTAATTGTATTTAAATATTTTATATTGTTTATTTAAATATATGATTTGTTACTTTAAATGTATTTTATATTTAGTTACTTCAATATATTTTATATTTATTTTGTTACTTTACTTTAATTTATTTTTTAAATGTATTTTAATTTTATTTAAATTTATTTTTAATGTTTATTTTGTTAATTTAATTAAATGTATTAATATTTATTTTGTTAGCTTAATTTTATTCATGGAAAATTATCATTTGGGCTGTTGGGTAATGATAGTTTGTTTTTGCTTTTTTTTTAAATATATTTTTGAACTTTTTGGTGTATTTCTTTTTCAATAAAAAATGCTAACATCTTTCTTGGAGTTGGAGTGCGCCACCTAGCGGTGATGTTGGCAAATAGGAATTGATATACTACGGTAGATGTGATGTTTTGGTCATGTAGGGATGTGAGGTGTTCCTCCTAGAAGTGGAGGTGAAGCTGATGAAGTCTGAACGTACGAATGTGTGCAGGAGCTGAACAAGAAGAGGAGCCAGAAGGAGATGGAGCACGCCATGTTGATCCGCCAGGATGAGTCCACGCAGGAGCTGGAGCAGCGACAGCTCAGGACACTCCAGAAGCTGCGCGTGGACCTGATCCGCCTGCAGCACCAGACGGAGCTGGAGAACCAGATCGAGTACAACCACCGGCGCGAGCGCGAACTCCACCGCAAGCACATGCTGGAGCTCCGGCAGCAGCCCAAGAACCTGAAGGTGAGACGTTTGGCGTGGAAGAGGATGCGTGATGTTCAGGATCCCCTTTCTCTTGGTCTGACAGGTGCTGGAGCTGCAGATCAAGAAGCAGTTCCAGGACACGTGCAAGGTGCAGACCAAGCAGTACAAGGCACTGCGCCACCACCAGATGGAGGTGACGCCCAAAGCCGAGCACAAGGTCGTCCTCAAGGCGCTCAAGGATGAGCAGACGCGCAAGCTCGCCATCTTGGCCGAGCAGTATGAGCAGAGCATCAACGAGATGATGGCCTCGCAGGCGGTGAGCGCTTGCGCCCGCCTTGCCGTGTGTGTGTGTGTGCGCGCGTGTGCGTGTGCGCGCGTGCGTGCGTGCGTGCGTGTGCTACTCTTTATACACTTTATCCATCCATGTACACTGTAACATACACATACTACTTTATATACATTAACATACTGTATGTACTCGAATCTAGATACACTACATACCTTCTACTTGATATATGCATACTACTACTATATATAGACTGTATAATATTGTATGTAGTGTATATACTGTATATAACATTACATAACATTAAAGTGTATTAAGAAAAGTGTGTATACAATACATAACATACGGTGTAGTCTGTATATATAGAGCCTATATACTGTATAATATAGATAAATAGACTGTTAGTTAATCACTGGTGGTTCATCAATACTCAAGTTTGGATTGACGTATTATTATGAAGTAGTTTTGTAGTATCTTTTTTATACTATAGGTAGGGTTTTGATGATTATACAAATAAGATGAAAGAGTTTTATCATTCAATAGTAGCATTTTTATCAGTAAGTAGGTTCATTATGTTTGTATGTAGTATTTTCATTATAAGTAGTACTGTTGTTGTTGTTCAAAGTACTACTAGTACATTTTCAGACTACACTAATATTTTATTATTATTCTTGTCGGTGGTGCTATTTTTATTTTAGTGTATTTTAAATATAGTGTATTATAATAATAATAATATTGGTAGTAACAGTATATTTTTAGACTAATGTGTGTAATTTTTATTACTTGGTAATAGACAAAATACCTGAGTATTATTTACTGTATCTGTAGTATAAATAATTGTGTGTTATGTCATAATTAAACGGCAGCAAAATGAATGAATATGGAAAGAAATCAAGTATGTACAGTATCTTGTTATTGTTGATAGAAGAATGAATGCAGTCAAGTAGAATTAGGGTTTTAAAATATCAAACATGAAAAGTGTAAAGGAAGGCGGACTTTTGTAGACGTAATCTTGTGTGTGTTTTTTTGTTCAGCTGCGTCTGGACGAGGCGCAGGAGTCGGCGTGTCAGGCGCTGCGGCAGCAGCTGCAGCAGGAGATGGAGCTTCTCAACGCCTACCAGAGCAAGATCAAGATGCAGACGGAGGCGCAGCACGAGCGCGAGCTGCACAAGATGGAGCAGAAGGTGTCCCTGCGACGCGCTCACCTGGAACAAAAGGTGAAGCCCCCGTCACCCCTTTGTTTTATTAGTCATCCAAATGATTAACATTTCTTTTTTTGTGTTACACTCCTGAGGGCTGAGAGCAGTATGAGGCAATCACCACAATCTTTTATATTTAAAAACCTCCAATCTCAATGTTTTCTTTAGATTTCTATTTCTATACATAGCATTCACACATTTTTTAAACCTACAGATTTTTTAAAAATATTTTTGCGAAATCTTAAAACAAAATGTTATATTTACTTAGCCTATATTTGTTTTTTAAATTTAGAATTAATCAAAATGAAGTTTCTCTCCAAGGGGTTCTGCAACAAAATATATTCGATATGCATATTTGAAACATTTTGGTGTGTATATTTGAATTTATTCTAGTACTGTAGTCAGTGACGTATTCCGTGGTGGGTCAGTGACCCATAACGTCCAAAATTCACCTTTATCTGGATTTGCGCCAAAATGTTAGCAGCACATATGCCTCCCCTAGTGGCTGTGAGCATTACAGCAGTCTTGATTGGACAGCTCGTAAGTGCTCTAATCCTCAGGCGATGCGATTACATCACACATGCACACACACCCTCACCAATACATGTGTTCGTCATGTTTTTAAACGCATCATTCTGGTGAGCAAATTAGACTTGCCATCTGATGACGTCACCGTCTAGTAGTCAGCACACCGACAACAAAGGAGCAGCAGACACGTGACACAACCCCCTCGCTAAATTAAATGTGCCTGCACCTTTTCATGGATTCTGTCGCCCTCTGCTGGCCGCGTGAGGACGTGGCGTCTCACACACGATGACGTTATGTCACGGAGGCACTATTGTCTCAGTCTGGCGTGCGTTTAAGAATCCATGACTTCATTGCCGTGGGTTCGTTTGCACCATCACACATTGCATTTTGCATGCTAAGGCAAAAATAAATAGTAAACACTCAGTGAATAATGCTTATGTGCCAGTGCTACATTTGCTTCAAAGTAGGAGTCCAAACACTTCATTGGGTACACCTACGAGGGCTGTAGGTCGTACAGTTTGGGAATTTTTAGCAAAAACGCGCCCCTGAACATCATGAGAGCAAACTCCCTGCGTGCTTAACATCTTTGTACACTTGCATGAGCCAATAACGTTGACAAAGGAGACTCATTGACAAAAATGACCTTTTTGTTAGGATATTGTCATTTCAGTCGAGACCAATATGTGTTATTGTTTTTAGCATCCTGATATTATTACTGTTTAACTTCTTTTTACACTTGCGAGGGTTAAAAATGCTAAAAATTAGACTTATCAACCGCAAAAATTACCTTTTTAGTTACGCATTTGTTGTTTTAATCCTGATGTTATCACTGCTTAATTTTTTTTTTTTACACTTGAAAAGGTTACAAATGGCAAAAAAAAAAAAAGTTTAACAAAAATCACCATTTTATTGTGATTTTCCTGCAACCCTTTTGAGGATAAGCTTTATAAAAAATGAATGAATGAATGTTGTGATTTTGTAGTTTCAGTCAAGACCAATATGTGCGTTTTTTTTTAGCATCCTGATCACTGCTTAACTTTTTTTTTACACTTGTAAGGTTTACAAACTGTACAAATGACTCATTGAGTCACTTGTCACTCAATCAAATTATCACGATGTAGTCGTTCAACTTATACCCAACACTTGTTGTGCTTAACTTCTTTTTACGCTTGTAAAAAATGAGAGCAAGCGGCACAGCTGCGACTAATTCGGTCTGTATATATATATATATATATATATATGCTATGATATGACATGATGTATAATTTGTGATGTTATTGTATAAAAATATAATAATATATGTATGTTGGGGCACTGCCCGGCCTGCCCCTCATGTGCCTTGCAGGTGGAAGAGGAGCTGGTTTCCCTTCAGAAGGAGCGCACGGATCGCATCAAGCACCTGCTGGAGCGCCAGGAGCGAGAGATGGATGCCTTCGACATGGAGAGTGTACGTCTGGGCTTTGGAAACCTGGCCGCTGTGGACTTCGCCAAGGACGACTACAGATGAGAGCGGCCCCACCCCCACCCCCGAGCGTGAGAGCGCCCTTTGGCGAGGCAGCGGCACAGGAAGTGACCTCAAACTCTCACCCCCAACTTCCTCCTTACCATCCCCTCCTCCAAAGCGATGCTGGATGACTTGCTGTTGTGGCGATTGCTCCTCTTTGTTTTTGACACCTTGTGGTGACAGGAGGTGGGGCGGGGCTAAGCTGTCATTTGACAGGTGGGTGTACATAAGAGACAAATATTCCCCCGTCATAACACAAGGGCTTCATGTGAAGGAGGCAGGGAGGGAGGGGGCGGGGCTTTGTACGGAAGGGTTTATGCAGAGCTTTTATGTATTTTCATATTCTATTTGAACTCTCATGCACACTTTGGAAGATTGTCTTTACTGCCTCCCCCCAGCTAACCGTGACACCATCATCAATGGATTTTTTTTATCTTAACGCTTAATGATGATTGCATGCACTTTAATCACCCCACCCCACCCCCAACCGCTAAAGAGAAATGCACGGATGTTTTGAATTAATTTGTAAATAAAAGTGCTCATGCAGCGTCCACGTGTCTTCAATCATCCCTCAAATATTATTTTCGATCACAAATCATATTTTTATTTCCCAATGATAGTTATTTTTGACATATTTATTTCCTATTTGCCCCTAAGTAATGGGCATATTTTTCTGTATTTTAGCTACGTTCCTGAATGTTTTTTTAATGTGATGCTGCAACGCCTGGCCGCCACATAGAGCGCTACTCATTGCTGCCGCTAGATGTCGCCATTGTAACACGAGCAGACATGTCGTCATAGGCCAGTGGTTCCAAAACTATTTTATGCCGCGCCCCCCTTTAGGAGAAAAAATTGTTTTCATAAAAAGGGCCGCACGAAAACCACTGTCTTAGGCTGTCATGATGAAACCATTTTCTTCTAATCCTTTTTAAAAATTGATATAATTACACACCCTTTTCCTGTTTTTATTTTTAATTTCCTGAAATACTGCATTATTAAAATTGTATGCAGCTTCTGTATTTAACTCTGCTTTAAGAATTGCTTTTTCAGAAATTAGATGCTGCCACGTGACTATACCGCAAGAGGGCGCCATTGTGACATTATTGCTAGGGTGTAAAGCTGAAACCACTATTCTTCCAAAAATATTCAGTATTTTGTTTAAAAATCTTTAAAATGAAATGTTACTTTTAAAAAAAATAAGTAACATTTTCTGTATCATTTTACTTGACTATTATCATGAAATTATTGGGCGTGGCTGCACCTGAATGCCACAAGCTTTAAAAAAAAAAGGGGAAAAAATCCACTCAGTGTTTTGTTGATTTATTTCAATCAATGGAGATTTCTGTCAGTCAGAGGAAGTGGCATTTTCAAAGCAAATTGATTACTTTGTTAAAGTGGGGTTTAGTGCAAAAAAGGAAGTCCTCTGCCAAGAGAGGACTTTTTGTTTTACTTTTTTGTTTACTTTCCAGCGAGCTGCTGGTAGAGCTTGGGCACGTAGTCGTCCCACTCGGCCTGGTAGCAGGTGCCTGCGACGGGGGCGCCCAGCTTGTAGCGCTGCCTGAAGGTCTGGATCTTAAACTTGCCGCGCCCCTCGCCCGAGCGGTTGGTGAGGACCGGCTCGCTGCAGGAAATCTCGCCTGACTGCTGGTAGACCAGCCACACGTACCGGTGCAGACCTGCATGGGGGGCAAGGGGGTAAGAACCCAAAACAAAATATTATGTTGTCTTTACGTGGCGTTGGTCTCACCTGAGCCTTGGGGAGGACCCGAACCCACGTAGTCGGACATGACGCACCCCGACAACACGTCATTCCCCTTCATGTTGACCACCAGGAAGTGATGCCACTCCCTTTAAATCATCCCACTGGAGTAAAGAAAAACATGACAAGTCCAAATACTTCCAAATACTCACCTGAATTTAGGCGCTTTCCTGCTGGGGGCGTCGGGGTCAGTCAGGGCCAAAGTGTACAGTTTGCTGGGGTCGCATCCCTCCCACTCGATGCTGGTGGGCGGGTTTTTCACCTAGGAAAAAAACTTACGTCAGCACTGCCAGCCACGTCCACCGCGGGCGCTGTTTGCTGAGGGTGTTATGACGCTTAATGTCTTATGCCCCCTATTGGCAGTGAGCAGCATTACAAACTGGTTTAACTGGAGTTCACAGCGAACTGGCCGGATACTTGAAAATGGAAAGTGTTTTGGTGCACATGGTGGCCATTATTTCCTCACAGTTGGCACAAAAGACGGCGGTTTAAATAAAACGTGTGCTATGGAAGCCAGCCTGCTACGGGCTAGCTAGGCTAGGCTAATCAACAGACCTGCGTCGGCGTGAGAACCTTGCCCAGCTCGTCGATTTCCACAGCACCGTATTTAACGCTCAGGGCCCGGCCAGGCTTCTCGTCCACCTCCTCTAGGGCCAGCTGGCCGCTCCACTGGTTCAGATCCACGGGCATGTCGGCTCGGACAGGGTCGG
This sequence comes from Oostethus manadensis, assembly GCA_024372805.1. Taxonomy (NCBI): domain Eukaryota; kingdom Metazoa; phylum Chordata; class Actinopteri; order Syngnathiformes; family Syngnathidae; genus Oostethus; species Oostethus manadensis. Next base: position 3,637,664 of record QODF01000018.1, on the reverse strand, counting down.
GCTTAGCTCCGCACTCGCATATGATAGCAAGTTAGCAACAGTAGACGTTTGAAAGTGGTGCATTCGCGGGCACCGGCAGAAAGCACGGAGTATACTAACAGCAGGATGGATTGAAACGTCTGCAAGACGGGTAACAATGTGCTTCAGAATTTGTATTCATTCACACTTTTTTTGTGTTTTTTTTTTGATCGATACATAGGATTCTTCCTTTATTCTACCCTTTTTTTATGTACTTCAACTTATTGCTCTGATTACAAGCAAACGCCACTGACGAGCAATAGCAACACGAGTCCACTAGATGTCCCCACTTGCAGTACAATGTGTGTCAGCGTGTTATGATACATCTTAACAGTATTGTGCCAAATCAAATCGTTTACGTGTATAAACAGACTCGAGCTACCACTAATGATGAGTAGGTTAACATTTTTTGCATAGCATTAGCTGCATTTTCTATAAAATAATGTGAAAATGTGTATTTTTATTTGCCCATATTATTGCACGTGTATGTGTGGAAAGTGAATTTCCGAGGACTATTCATATTTTCATCAGCGCCGCCCACACCTGATCCCTGCGCCTTTAAGAAGGTGCGTTCAGGGTGTGTCTGGTGGTTCAAAGGTTCCGGTTCCATCCGTTCTCGCAAACAAACAAAACAAGCTGTGTCCTCCAGTCACCGTCACAGAGGGCTGGGAAAGCAACATGGACACTGTGCTGGACTGGGTGGGACTACGCACTTAACTGGTTGGACTGGTCGGACTGGGACACTTTTTTCCCCCAGAAGGAAATAAAGCCGAGTGGTGGCTGATGATGATGATGATGACGACGACAGTCAAAGTTCTCTACGTATGTTTGTGCGCTACAGGTAATGTTGCTGTCACGTGACCCTGTAGCCCGTGCCCTTGGCTATCCGAGCTAGTCTAACTGCGCCGTTCCGTCCTCCCAGTCTTTGTTTGGGCCGACGAGCCTTCGTCGGAGTCGACCATCACAGCCTCGCCTGGCGACGTCGTTCGACTTCCGTGTTACGGCGACGGTCAGGTGACACCGTCGCTAATCACGTGGTGGAAAGACGGACAGCAGTTGTCTGTCGGTGAGACCCAGACGGACCCCCCAGGTGGCCCCTCTCATGCCGCCGGACCTCGCCTGGGCCTGCTGCGGGACGGCAGTCTGGACTTCCGCTGGGTGAGGGAAGGGGATGAAGGGGACTACCTGTGCAGAGCCCAACTTCCGGGTAACGTCACGTGGCGCTCACGCGTCCTGCTGCAGGTGGCTAGTGAGTACCCTCAACACCACTTGACCTTTATTTGGCAAGTTAAGTCACAATATACACTACACGTCTCACAATATGGCTAAATCACTTTCTTTTGGGGACAACATATGTCGTTTTAGTAGCTTCACATTGAAATTTTAAGGGAAAAAAACAGGTTTTAAATGAGCAAAACAACTGTGTAAAAAGTTGTGTTGTTATGAAAATAAAGTCAAAATATTATGGGAATAAAATAATTATGAGAAGAACATTTTCAACAAAAAAGTTGGAAAATTAGGGGGGGGAAACAGCTGAAATTTAATGAGATTAAAGTTAAAATATTAGGAGAAGAATAGTGGAAAAAAAGATGCAATTTTACAAGAATAACCACATTTATAATAATTTAATATCAAGGGCAAAAGTAATGTGATTCTAGTAGCATAGAGTAAAGTTAAGTGAAAATAATGTCCTTTTAGTGGCACAGAGTTGAAATGTGAAAGAGAAGTTTCTTGGGTTTTTTTGCTTGTGCGGGAGAACAATGACGATGTTTACCTGCAGGTGCTCCATCAAACATGTCCATTTCCATTGTCCCCGTCACCCTGCTGTCCAACGGCACGCTGGTCACCTACCGCGGCTCCACTGTCTCCTTCCACTGCAAGGCCTCCTCGTACCCGTCCCAGCGTCTCACCTGGACCTTCAGTGGGGCGCCAGCTGGCGACGGCTTGCTGGTGTCGGCGGCCGAGGCACCCTGGCTGGACTTCAGGGTGGAGGACATTCGTCCCGACGCCCAGGGGGTGTACAGCTGCACGGCTAATAACACCGTCAGCCATGAGGTGGCCAACAGGAGCGCCGAGCTGCTGGTCTACTGTAAGTCTTTTGTATTTAAAAAAGAACCTTTTATGCAAAGTAAAGTTGAATCTGCTTGATTGCGTTGCGTTCAGTTGATGGCAACTGGACTGTTCGGGTTGTCATACAAGACGTTTGGCCTCTCATCCGAGCAGGTTTCATCAAGTCATGGGACACATACCAGTCAGACTAGATAGGACAGCTGTAGCCTAGTTCGGGCTCAAAGACTTGGTGGGAAACACACCAGTTGGTCTAGATAGGACAGCTCTAGTCTGAGGCTGTCCTAATGACTTCCGATGATGTTCTTGTGTTTCAAGTACAAGGGCAGTCGGGTCTGGAACCGCCCCTCCTCTTTTTGCATTCTTCATACGGGACGGAAATAAAGTAATGCTGGTTCAGCACGTCAATTAGTGGTTGGTAGCGGTAAAGCAGGAAGCCCTCCACAATGACAATGTAAGTCTCCTCCTTATGGTTAGACTTTGGGAGACTCACCCCACAGCTCTAGTCTGATGCTGTCCTATCTAGTCTGATGGGTGTGCATCCCGCCTAGTCTGCACATTAAATACAGTATGCATAACTTTTTTGGCAAAGGAAAAGTTGAAGAATTCTCATAGAAACTTTGTAGAAAAAGTTGAAACAGAAATGTTTCCTGTTTCAGTTCAAGGAATTATTTGAGGGAAAATGGAAGGTCCAAAGATTGCAATCACAATGTTTTTCTTTTCTTTGCGGACCAGATGTTCCAGACAGACACCCAGAGTGCATGTGGGTCCACTCCCAGAACCGCACCGAGGTGCTCTTCACCTGCAGCTGGCCTGGGTCGTACCCGGCGCCCACACTGCGCTGGGTGGAGGACCGGGGCGAGCGGGGGGCTCCGCGCGTTTTGGCATCTGAGGTGACGGACAGCCTGACAGTGGCGCTGAACCGCTCGCTGCTGTCCAGCGGACAGACAGTCAGGTGTACTGCTCAGCACCTGGCACTTGCTCACGCGTTGGAACGCTCCTGTTTCTTTTCGCTCGGTACGTGAAAATATTTATTTATTTATTAATTTTTTAATTTACTGCTCGCCTTCTCCTCACAGAACCTCCATACCCCGAAGGCGAGCCGCTGCTCTCGGCTCAGGAGGGGAGCAACGTCACGCTCGCCTGCACCGAGTCCACGTCCGCCCCGCCTGCCGGCATCACCTGGAGGCGGGGCCTGGAGCAGGCGGAGGTGGTCTTTGGCACCAAGTACTTCCTGTCCGAGGACGGCCCGGCCTACCGGCTGACTATCGCCAATGTCAGCAAGGACGACGAGGGTGTCTACTTCTGCCGCAGTGAGAACCCGCTGGGCGTGCGCGAGCTGGAGGTCTACCTGACGGTGAGAGGTGAGGTGACATCTGCGTACGTGGCAATGTTTGCCGTGTTGAGACAATGCATGATATGTCGCGTGCTGCCCCGCCTCAGGAAGAAGAGCGCATGTACTTTTCAGATATACCCACATCCCATGGGGGAATGCTGACCAACCGGTTTGCCCCGCCCCTTGTCCCCTCTGTGCCCCACAGTGTCTTCCTCGGCGTACACGGGCGCCATGGTAGGCGTGTTCATCGCCGCGTTCATTGTGGGCTGGACCGTGGTTGTGGCCAAGGTGGTCTACGCCAACCGGCACAGAGTCTGCCTGGGTAACTTCGAGATGTTGTTTAGTAAACACACCGTGTGCACACCAGCTAACTTTTCCCCGTGTGTTGTCTTGCAGGAGGAGCCTTTGGGTGAGTAAACTTCTCTTGTTTTCTTTCTACTTGCGACAGCTCAAAGATAATAGGCCGTTACTTGCAGACATCTCATTCCTTGCATGCAGGCTTTAATAATCATCTGGAGTGCATGAGAAAGTGAGGGGGAAAAAGGGTAATTTATTCAACAAAAATTTTGCAACCATGCAGCAGCAAAACCAATGTTTTAAGTTTCACAGCAGCATTTTCATGCGCATGTAGAGGTAGATTGAGCTGGAGTTAAAAAGAAAATCAAGACCTTGCCTACCGCCCCAAATATTATTGACCGCTTATCCTGATTAGGGACACAGCGGTATGCTGGAGCCTATACCCTCAAACTTGTTTCTATCTACTGATGCTGGGATTGGCGTTGTCATCAACATAGGAAGCAGGAAGGTTCATAAGCACTGCCGGTATTTTTTATTGTCATTTATACAGTAGTACCTTGGCATATCCGTGTCCCACCTAACCAGCGTTTTTTTCCAAGCTCTCTGGACTATTTTTTTTGCTTGGAACGGCATTTGGGAACAAGCTGCTATTTGCTGGCAGGCATAGCCAAGGACAGCTATGTGGGGGCTTCTGTCAATTCAGAGCTAGCAGCACTAGCATTAGCAGTGCACTAGCTAGACATCAACACATCAGTAAAACATACGTACATTATAGCCACCTAATAGATTCTGTTTTGATGTATTGTGTAAAACTATGACAGGAACAACAACAAATTTAAACTAGGACATTCATACAGAACCACTATCCAACAGTACCAGCCTGTACTGTACTTTTCAGAGAGGTTGTGTATCACAAATATGCACATTAACACTCAATAAGATCATCATTTCTTACCTTTATGCATTAGTATCAGCATTTGGGAGCAAATCTGAGTTACACGGTGCATTCAAGGACTGTCAAAGAGTGGAACAAATTGCCGCTCGCATTAAACATGCAAAAACTGTGGAATTTCTATTATTTTTGAATAAAATAATAGCCCATATTTCCAAAATGTATATCCCTTTACATCAAATTTAACATAGTTATTGTACATCCCAACTTACTTTACCTTTTATCTGCAATGAAATGGGATTAATTCTGAGTTAACTATGGTCGAAATGTGATTAATTGCGATGGAATGTTTTAATTGACTGACAGCTCTATTTTTTATATGAAAAATGTATCCTCAAAAATGCTCCAACTGTGTAATTATAATTCTACGCCATAAATATACCACCAAGGCTTCTGTGGAGGGAATGCTGACGTCGCCTCACCTCATCTCTACAGACGCCCGGACGAGGACGGCGGAGGCGACGTGCTGAGCCTGGTGGAGTCGGATGACGAGCAGATCTTCCAGGCGCCCGTCTCTCGACTCCCTCCGCTGACGGACGCAGACGGTCACACCACCCTGGTCCAGATCCACCACATCCTTTCCTGTACGTCACCGGAAGACCAAGACAACATTTTTAGTTATATTATTTTGTTAGTTTTTGTTGATGTATTGCTGGTATCGCCCCTGCAGGCGAGCAGGAGGGCACGGAGACGACTGCCCAGATCCCACAAGAAGAAGACCGAAGAGAGGAGCTTCCGGATCTAGTAACATTTTAGGTGTTGGTCACATTTTTGTTTAGTTTTAGTTTAGTATTTACTCCCAATGCGAATGTGAAGGAAAACATCTTCTTCCTGTTTTTTATTCCACCCCTCGATGTCCAGGGTTCGTACACAAATGTGTAATTTCTTCTTATGTATCTCCAGCTATTCCAAGACTGTTACCAACCCCTCTTCTAGTTTCCAAAAGGTAAAATTGCACATGGATTTCTAAGATGTTTGTGTGGCAGGCAACACAATCTTGAGATTATTATTGAGCTACAATATGCTGTTATTATAATTTGGAATTACCTCCTGCAGGTAAAGGTCGTGAATGTGAGGCATATCATAAATGACTAATTATAAACAAATCTGATGTTGAAGTTTCACTTAATTGTACAAAAGGATATATGGATGATCATGAAAGAATAACCTTTTTTCTTTCATCGTGCAAGGAGGATGGAGAGCCACAGGTTGCCCACCGCTGACCTAGATGGCCCAAATCAATAGAACCAAACACGTCCAATATCTTGTCCTGCCGAAAACACAAAGATCATATCTCTGCTTTCATGGTTGACTAAGGACATTGACAAATATTCTCATTCCAGAGGGTGGAAAAAAAAAAAGGATTTTTACTTTTTGAAATGTTGTTGAATTGGATCATTTGTCAGTGAATTGTCATGGTTTTTATGATACAAGTCTATTTAATGTGCTTAGAAAAAGTAAAAAGGGTAGAAACCCCGCAGGCTCTAGTTTTCCAAAGTGTGGTTTTCAAATTGAGGTATGTGAATAAAAATGAAAAACAATTTGCCACTTACCGCTCACTATTACGAGTGCACCTGAACGCCTCATAACAGAAGGCATGAATTTCATCTGTGCATATTTGAACGTACACGCGCGTGAAAATGAGTCATTATGGCTGCTTCTATGTCGTTTTCTACTCAAGATCCTGCCGTATCATGTTTGTTCAACTTTCCCCTTCTATTTTCTGGACAAAAGTCCAGCTCCAGTCAAAGGCAAGGAAGTCAACATCTGTGTGAAAGAAAAATGTAGGTCCAATAATTCAAACTTCATCCAAAAGACAAATTTTTACATACTCTGAAATGAGTTTGCCAATTAATCATGCTTAATATTTCAACTGGATGAAAACATGACGGTGCTGTGAACTGTTTGGGAATTGCTGCTGCATACCAGGCGCTTCTCTTGACCACTCAACAGGAAAAGCCAGATGCCAACCAGACTCAAGTCCATCCTTTCATCCATTTTCTATCCTCACTAGTCTACCCTTGAAACATGTCGATTGTATGTATTGATAAGCATCAGTGAGCAAATGGGTTAGTGTTCAGGTGGATTTTGTGTTGAATATTGTGGCTGTATAAGACATCACATGCCCTGCGAATGACTGGCGACCAGTCCAGGGTGTACCCGCCTCCCGCCCAAAGTCAGCTGGGATAGGCTCCAGCATACCCGTGACTCTAATGAGCATAAGCGGTATAGAAAATGAATGAGAAAAAAAAGACATCACATGTAAATCAGTGTTTTTTGAATGTTGTTGATATAAAAATGTGCACACACACAGTTTCTCTTAAGAATAACAAATTTATTTATACAAATGTAGTTTATTAAAAGCCAAATGTAACACATTGCATACTAAAAGTAAAGGATGAAAATACATTCTTCAAAGGGGTCACCTGAAAGTAAGTTTATAAACTTTCCAAATGAAATTGAATTATTGTATTTCCACCAGCCAACAGAAATGTGAGATTTTGATGCAGATTCCTGGATTTTATAAATGTGGTTTTTAAAACCCTTACTTTTTTGTATCGAATGTGTGTCTATTCCGTCTTTTGTTTGTATTCATTCGTTTTGGACATTTTGCCTTATATTCCATTTGACTGGATGTACGTTATTGTCTACTTATAAAACTTAAGACTTATAAAATAAATGCTACGTCGCTGTGCCTTAGAATGGGCCCAGCGTCTGCTAGCCACGCCCCCGCCTTCTCCAACGGAGGAGGGGTGTGGCTTAGCGTGCTTACGCAATAAGACGAGAACGTAAGCACGCAGAGCAAATGTCGTAATCGACGCCGAGCTCACCGTCAAGACGGCAAAACACCATTGGACCTTCCGGGTTGTTTGTTTTTTTGACGCCGTGTTCGGGAGTCCTTCTCGGGCACAGCTCGGTCTCCATGGAGCGGAAAGACCCGCGGAGGTTCGCTTGAGGAAGCAAAAGAATGCTAAGAGGCGACGATGTGCTCCATGGCAAGCAACGCGGAGCTCCGGCCGAGCGGTACGTGTCGTCTTCGGTCCTGTGATAGTCCAGTTTTGATGGAAGAAATGGATGCTGCTATCTCGTATCTTTCTCCCAACAAAGCGTCAGGGATATTCCATAAGCTTTTTTGGCCAGGTATTAGACAACTTCTATTTCAAGTATTTTCTGAAATATTTCTATCTCGTACTTTTCATGAATAAAAATAACTACCCCCAAACCAGGGAAGGGTCCCAACATGACTGATAATAGAAGACCAATTATACTGGGAAATTGGGATTATAAACTATTTACCTACATCTTCAGACTCGGACTCCAAAAATAGATAGGAAACATAATTACTGAAACACAATCAGGATTCCCCATCAAAATAATATTAGATTTGTGATGGATATCACTGAATATGGAGACGATGGCCTTCTGCTGTTCTTGGATTTTTGTAAAGAATTTGATTCATTGGAACACAGCTTTCTCTTCCAAGTGCTAGTATAAATTGATTTTGGCGTTCAATTTCGATGAATAATTTAAGGACATTTTAAAAATATGAATAGTTGTGTCTCGTTAGCTTCAGTTACAACTCCGAGCTTCCAAACCCAAGTGGGTATCCCTCAGGGGTGCCCAGTGTCACCTTGTCTGTTTATACTGGCAGCGGAAATGTTAACCATCTACCTAAAAAGCAGTATCTCCATGAAAAAACTCAATGTTTTAGGCACAGAGGTAATAGTCATCAAGATGGCAGATGACACAACTCTATTCCTAAAAGACACGGAACAAATTCCAACAGCAATTGGAGTTATTAAAAAATTCTCTAAAGTATCAGTACTTTGTTTAAACAAATTTGAATTGTTTCCAATCCATGAATGTGATAAAGAAAATATTTTCAACATACCCGTAAAAGGTGAAATATTGAGGCATTAATTTATCCAAAGACCAACTGAATGTGCAGCAAACTAACAGTTTGTTTTGCAATCTTTAATTTGACTAAATTGGTGGCAGCAAAGAGTTCTGTCAATTCTAGGCCATATCTATTTAACTCCATCTCGGTCCATACCGGATCGGATGTGGCCCGGGTTAACAACGCCCGCCACCGGTGCTGATCACCGACAGGGTGCCGGTGGAAACTAGATTACTGTTGGCCGGAGAAGGAGAGGAGGAAGGTGTGTCCTTAGGTGAAGAGAGAACAGGAATGCAGAGTCTAGAATTAAGAGTTGGGACTTTGAACGTTGGAATTATGACAGGAAAAGGTAGAGAATTAGTTGACATGATGCAGAGGAGGAAGGTAAACATATTGTGTGTCCAAGAGACCAGGTGGAACGGTAGCAAGGCTAGAAGCTTAGGAGCAGGGTTCAAGCTGTTCTATCATGGTGTAGATAGGAAGAGAAATGGAGTAGGGGTGATTTTGAAGGAGGAGTTTGCTAGCAACGTCCTGGAGGTAAAAAGAGCTAGAAATCGAAGGTGTGATGTTCAATGGGGTTAGTGGGTATGCTCCACAGTTAGGATGTGAGATGGAAGAGAGAGAAATTCTGGTCAGACCTAGATGAAGTGATGCAGAACATCCCCAGGAGTGACAGAGTTGTCATTGGGGCGGACTTCAATGGGCATGTTGGTGCAGGAAACAGAGATGATGAGGAGGTGATGGGCAAGTTTGGTATCCAGGAGAGGAACGCTGAAGGACAGATGGTGGTCGACTTTGCAAAAAGGATGGAAATGGCTGTAGTGAATACTTTCTTCCAGAAGAGACAGGAACATAGGGTGACCTACAAGAGTGGAGGTAGGAGCACACAGGTAGACTACATCTTGTGTAGAAGGTGTAACCTGAAGGAGGTCAGTGACTGCAAAGCAGTGGTAGGTGAGAGTGTAGCCAGACAGCATAGGATGGTGGTGTGTAGGTTGACTCTAGTGGTGAGAAGGATGAAGAGGGTAAAGGCAGAGCAGAGGACAAAATGGTGGAAGCTGAAAAAGGAGGAGTGTTGCGTGACTTTTAGGAAGGAGTTGATAAAGGCTATGGGTGGCCAGGAAGTCCTTCCAGATGACTGGACAACTACAGCTACTGTGATCAGGGAGACCGGTAGGAGAAATCTGAGTCCATGGTTCTCTCCCGGAAAAAGGTGGAGTGCCATCTCCGGGTCGAGGATGAGGTCCTGCCTCAAGTGGAGGAGTTTAAATACCCCAAGGCCTTGTTCACGAGTGAGGGAAGGATGGAATGTGAGATGGACAGGCGGATTGGTGCACCGGTCTGTCGTGGTTAAAAGAGCTGAGCTGAAAGGCAAAGCTCTCGATTTACCAGTAGGTCTACGTTCCTACCCTCACCTATGGTCATGAGCTTTGGGTAGTGACCGAAAGGACAAGGTCGCGGGTACAAGCAGCCGAAATGAGTTTTCTCCGCAGGGTGGCTGGGCTCTCCCTTAGAGATAGGGTGAGAAGCACTGTCATCCGGGAGAGACTCGGAGTAGCACCGCTGCTCCTCCGTATTGAGAGGAGCCAGATGAGGTGGCTCGGGCATCTGGTTAGGATGCCTCCCGGACACCTCCCTGAGGAGGTGTTCAGGGCACGACCAACCGGTAGGAGGCCTCGGGGAAGACTATGTCTTTTAGCTGGCCTGGGAACGCATCGGCATCAGCCGGGAAGAGCTGGACGAAGTGGGCGAAGAGAGGGACGTCTGGGCTTCCCTGCATAGGCTGCTGCCCCCGCGACCCGACCTCGGATAAGCGGAAGAAAATGGATGGATGGATGGACGAGGAATAAAGCCGATGAGCCATACAATTAAGTTATGGGAAAGAGTAGTTGAAGCTAGACAAAGGCAAACGTGAGCATTTGTGAGCAGCAGTACGGTTTTATGCCAAAAAAGAGTACAACAGATGCAGTATTTGCTTTGAGGATGTTGATGGAGAAGTACAGGGAAGGTCAGAGGGAGCTGCATTGTGTTTTTGTAGATCTGGAGAAAGCTTATGACAGGGTGCCCAGACAGGAACTGTGGTATTGTATGAGGAAGTCTGGAGTGGCAGAGAAGTATGTTAGAGCGGTGCAGGACATGTACGAGCTGTGCTGCAGGTGTGACAGAGTTCAGAATCAAGGTGGGACTCCATCAGGGATCAGCTCTGAGCCCCTTCCTGTTTGCTATGGTGATGGACAGGCTGACGGACGAGGTTAGACAGGAATCTTCTTGGACTATGATGTTTGCAGATGACATTATGACATTTTTGTGAGAGTAGGGAACAGGTGGAGCAGGTAGAGGAGAAGCTTGAGGGGTGGATGTTTGCCCTGGAAAGGAGAGGAATGAAGGTTAGCCGGAGCAAGACGCAGTACATGTGTGTAAATGAGAGGGACTCAAGTGGAAGAGTGAGGTTACTGGGAAAAGAGATAAAGAAAGTGGAGGATTTGAAGTACTTGGGGTCAACAGTCCAGAGCAATGGAGAGTGCGGAAAAGAGGTGAAAAAGCGTGTGCAGGCAGGCTGGAATGGGTGGAGAAAAGTGTCAGGTGTGATGTGTGATAGAAGAGTTTCAGCTAAAATGAAAGGAAAGGTGTA